>OZ037777.1:19070676-19113176 GCA_964035525.1 Porites cylindrica
CCTGTAACAGATGTGCAAATATTTAAAGCAAAGGTTTCTAAAGTTGGGTTGAAGAAACTTGGGGAGCCCTGATGGCTTTTGAAGATCTTGCGAGTTAATTTCTTAATGTTATTGAAGTAAACCTGAGCCCCCACTACCCTTCACCTCAAAGCCCCTTCCCCCCCCCCCAGGATCTCAAGAAATTCCAAAATAACACACAGTCAGTGAAGAATAAATACCCAAGGGTTCCAGAAGATTTCTGAAAATTTTTGTTTTTTTAAATTTTATTACATGTAGTAATAGTACTGCAAACCTATAATTGTCCCTCAATAATCTTTGGGAAGAGGTGTTCAAAATCGAACTGGACGAGCTCTGAAATGTTTTCTTTCCAGGCTTTATCCTTTGCTATTTTTAAAACTACTACATCTTTTAGATGTCCACACAACAAATTAGCAAAACGTCCTGCGAGAAAAATGCATCTCCCCTTGCACCTGATGCCAATAGGCATGTTCTTCCTTTAAAGCATATTGGCCACTTTCAGTTTTCTTTAAGCAGAAAGAAATTGGGGGAGGTATTCACTGCCTATTCGATTGTCATATTCCTTTCTGCATAAGGACACTTGGCCTCCAAAACAGTCTTCATCCACAACTCTATCTGAGGAAGCACCAAGAATTCCAGAGCCATCCAGCGATATGTCAGTTTTCTGGACAGTTTTTCCAGTTAAATTGGTAAATGCTTTAACTGCTTTGCCTCGTTGTTGGCCCCCCACTGTACTGCCTTAACTCTTGGTAAGTCATATTCTCCAAGGAGTCGTTTAAGAAGTGAAGGGGTCACTATTTTGGCATGCAGAAGGGATCCAAAATTGTTTGCAGTAAGCCGCCCCCTTCTTGCAAGATGCCAGGCTGGGTCGTCTTGTTGGCCCATGGTTATCCGACTGACTAAAAGAACATTTGCGTCTGTGATTTGGCTTTCTGTACCAAACAGTCCCACTGTTGCTGTGCCAACAATCTGGTTTGGATGAACTCCCCTGAGTAGATGATTTCCTCAATTGTTGGCACAGGTAATTTGGCTTGGGAGCAGGCTCTGGGCTCATGAGCCAGCATAAACCAGTGAACCTCCCATATGCCTTTCAGCGTGCATATAGTGCATAGCGATCTGCTGTGTTGGGAGATTGAGTAATCGCCACATAATTCTTTGGCAGAGGAAACAGTTGTTCGACTGCTAGCAAAGACAAGGAGCTGTTAGACTTCCTGGCATTCAATATCTGTGCGGCTTAAGTTGTGAATTCTGTTTATAAAAAGAGCAGCAGCATGACTGCATTTGAATTTTCCCCTTGGGCATTCACACTAGGTGGATTTTATGTTAAATTCGTACCAGGTAAATCTAACAGGCAATTACGATAAAAGATCAAGCAAGGTCAACTCTTGGTAACACATCTTAAATGAATCATTATCTGTACGATTTTTTTAGCAAAATAAGCCGCAGCCTGCTTTACTCGATGAAGGAAATTGACAAAATCAAAAACATTTTACTGATCCTAAACTGTGAGTAGATAAGAAAACAAGAAAGTACTTAGTAGATATTTGCAATGATTACTTTTGCTTCTTAATGCGATCAATAGCTCTTAACTCACGGTGACTTTATAGACCCTCTTTTTCATACTTGCGTGACCCTCACCTCGTGAAACATCCTGATGGTAAGTAAATGATTCACTGTCATGCCAAAAAAAAAGTTAGAAACCATTAAATTGTGTTTTCATCCACGTGACCGCTAATTTGACAACCATTGCTACCAGCCATATTCGTGTGTCTCGGGTAAACAAAGAATAGTGTCACAGGTGCAATAGACAAGGAAACCATGATGGTTCTGTGTGTTATTGGGGATTATGGAACTAAAAGTGGACGAAGTAAAGTTGGTGTTTATTCTGTACCTGCGATTATCACTTAGCAAGGCAAAGAGTTTGAGGAGTTAAGACAAGGAAGGAGAAATCTTTAGATTTCCATGATAGACTGTGCCAGCGTGAAAGCAGAAAGTGTTTTCCAGCCTGGTCTGTTTCCTCACATCACAAACTGAGACAGGTTCAATGTCGACTGGGTTCTGACACTTCACTTAACCAAGAAAGAGTACAAGAAAAAGACGTGAAGGCCAGTGCCGAGCGAAGTGAGCAAGGGAAAGCCCGTAGGATCGAGTGACAAGAACAGGAGGCAACCAAGAAGAAAAAATTTCTCAATCAAGGCAGAGCACATATAGCTGAGTTAGACTAAACTGCTTCACCGAGTACTTCAACCTCAGCGAACAAAGAGAAGAGTGAAGCAATGGTGCTGGATGAGCCTTGTGTGAGTGGTGAACGAAGTAAAAGACGCTGCTTCCCTCTACTCAACAACAACAACAATGGACACCAGAACACAAAACAGAGGAACAGAGTGAAATGAGCCTGCTTTCCAAGTGTCAACAATAATGGACAGTGAAATACAAATAGGAGAATTTCATTACCCTCTGGACACTAGGCCAAACGGATACAAGGCACCAGATAAAGTTTCAGAAAAATGTCTATAATATGCTGGATTGCCTTCTAGTGAAATACTCTTGGTGATGTTTGAGCATGTTACCAAGTATGTTACTCGCCTGACACAATCCTTGACCTGATGTCAAGAATTTATGATGGTACTAATTAAATTGCGGCACAAAATCATAAGGGGTTGAACCGTGTAACTTTCGTTCAATGCTTGTGAATATTCACTTTTACCATATTTGGAAACCTTAACAAAATATTTGCATTCTTAACAAAATGGCTGCCGCCCAATCACCATGGGGTAGTTTTGAGACCAATTAGTCAACTTTTAGAATATTATTTTTGTTCTGTGATGCAGGTCCGCTAACAACGCTCTCATGAAACTGAAAACAACAACGACAAAAAGTAACGTAAAGTAACGTCATTCAGCCAAGGTGACACACAATTTCAAGTGCTGGTATAATCTGAGTGACCCCAATGGACTCGTGTTGAAATTTTTTTTTCTTTCTTCACCATTTTGTCACCTTGTGCATACACAGCATTTTACTTTTTTCCTATGTGTTCCACGCGTTTTTGGAATGCCTCAGCATATTTCAGCAACTACTTGGCTATAGTTTTTGCTCGTCACTCCTTCGTCATGGGCATTGCTATGGGACGGAAGGGAAATGACGAAATACCAAATCTTTTGGGATTCCAAGACATGAATTGTCTTGCAACAATGCAACAACATGATTAATAACTGTTCGCTTTTTTTATTCCCGGCTTACCCCACTGTTATTGCTTGGTGTTAATCGAATCTACCTCCCTTAGAAGTTTAAATCCAAAAAGGATACAAGTCTATGAAAGCAAAAGCTATAATGAAAATGAACAATAATGACGAGGCCGTGCGGCCTCCTCAATTCTCATCAACTAGAAAGATTTTGCAGTTGATTTTGCAGTTTGGCGCTAAGGCAAATATAACCGTAACTTTCATGCTTATAGGAGTTTGACCAAATTAATCGATTGCGAAAAATATAAAAACAAACAATAACGACGAGGCTGTTCAGCCACCTCAATGAGGCTAATTGTCTTTAACTGAAAAGATTTTGCAAAGTGTGATGTTAAGAATAAGTTACCCTCAACTTGAATGTTTTAAAAGTTCGACCATATTAAACGATTGAAGAAGACTAAAATATTCCTGGTGATGTTTTAAAATGATAATTCTTAACTTCTTAAAACAAGAGAGACAACCTGTCTTACCATGAGTAATACACATGTTCTTGTGACTGCAGAGAAATGGTTTTCAAATGGCCAATTTTGTCCTATGTACCCATGAATTTTAAAGCGGATGTGGATCCAACATTAAAAACTTGACTGGTGCGATTTTAACACAAGAAACAACCTTTCTTGCCATGAATCATATTGTGCAAGAGCAAGATATAAAATGTTATTGTGACCACTTAAATTGGGTTCTCTGAAATCGAATTTGTTCCATGTAGCAAAAATTTAAATCTGGGGCGGATCCGAGAAGGTTTGATGAGGGGGTCTACTCTGTTCAGGATGCCCCCTTTTTTTCGAACCAGTGTTTGGCTTCTGCAGACTCTCCTTTCAACTTTTTGATGACAACATTTGCACCAAAATTGACCAAAAAACAAAACTAATTGTGCCTCTTCCCAGCTCTTCTTGAATTGTGATGTCACGCCAATCAAATTTTAAAAACGACGTTCCAAGTTTTGACCAATGTTTGTACCTTAAAAGAGGCTGCCATCTTGACCAAGGGCATCTAGAAACTTTGGCCTAAAACTTCGAGCAAAAGGCCATTTTGGTAAGCTATTACTACTGCG
Source organism: Porites cylindrica (assembly GCA_964035525.1). NCBI lineage: Eukaryota > Metazoa > Cnidaria > Anthozoa > Scleractinia > Poritidae > Porites > Porites cylindrica. Next base: position 19,074,991 of record OZ037777.1, read on the forward strand.
TTGATTGGGCGAGGAGGTGACGTTGATGGTGCAATTTTCTGTTACTGATTGTTTACCATTTACGACAAATTCCGGGAAATTCCGGTTGATGTAAATTGTAAACGATTTTTTGATTCGTCCCACTAGAAAATTCCCGGGACAAACGGAAATTCTGAAAAGGTAGTCCCGTTTTCCCGATTAGGAGGTTCCGAATGGAAATTCATTTACCATTTGCAAGTTTCTTTAGTTTCGTACCAGTGTCATGTTATAACTGGAATTTAGTCTAGCGTGGGGCGACAATCCGGAAATTTTAGGCCAATGGTAAATGACACATACTGTTCTTACTGACCAAAAATTCCCAACCAAAATGTCGGGAATTTTTTATAAATGGTAAACAACCTGTCTCTTTCTCTCACGCTCATGATACTTCGCCGGCACTGGTCAAAAGACAACATCAATTTTGACAGGTTGAATGATTAATGAAACTGTCTACTTTATACGACATACTTTTGTTGTTGGCAACCAAAAGTGACCCTTTAAAGGTACTACCTACAGCTAAAATGTACCCAAAATGTGACCTTTTTGAAGTATTTCAGCTCTTTTTAATAATTCACGTGGATGCTATCTTATAGTTTTCATTATCGTAGAATTCGAATTTCAAGTGAAAATTATCGATTTCTTGCCAAAAAGGTGTGAAAATCAACACCTTAACATATCACTTAAAATTATATATTTTCAGTTTTCTCCGTTCCCCTTCTTCATTAACCGTCCCCTTTTGCCCTATTAAATAAACATAATAGTTGGATACACATATGCTTTACCCGCCACGTCATTGTAAATCCTAGCCGGAAAATTTCAATCATTGGAAATCAGCCACATGACATACTGTAAACTTGATGCAAAGTCACGATTTACGGCGGGTAAGAAGACGATAAAAGCCTCACTTGAGTTTGTTAACTCCGCAAAATTTCAGTAGCAGAGGTTTAAAGGTAACGGAGAAATTGAGATATTTGCCAAACTACGCTAAAAACGCGATCAATTTTTGGTCGTTTTATTCGGAAAATTTTGTCTGCCATCTTGAATTCGCCTAACAGGAGTCGCATAGCTTTGTGGGACACTCGTTTCGTGGAGAAATAACGTATTTAGAGTGTTTTACGTGTCGACTATTCTAAACAAAGGCCCACTCCTTAGCAACAGTGAAAACAATATAACGGCGAGCCACTCTGTCAGCGGTTGTAATGCGCATTTTCTCATAGCGCATAGCCACTCGTGTGTTCGTGAAACCACATTTCGAGAATCCTCACTTGCCTTCAACTTGTCTTTGTTCAGTTCCAATCGTTCAAAATTTTGCCTGTAGCATAGTATATTGTAAATATTTCTCTTTCTTTTGTTTCTTGATTTCAAATTGTCACATTCATCTGTATGTACTTTTCTTTAAATAATTTTCTGTGAGAAGTCTGCGAAAGCAGAAAATGGCGTGCCGAGCGTGTGCTGAAGAAGCCCATGCAAGTGGGGGAGTTGGCTCAAGAGTCGCGCTGGATTTTGAAAAACTGGAGACGGCTGGCTGGACTGTAGAACAGCGGAAGAAGTCTTTAGTGTTTTTTTCTCCATTTCCCGAGAAGAAAAGATTCAAGTCTTCCAAGGATGTTGCAGACTACTTGAAGAGTCGTGGAGAATTCGTCTCCTTTATTCCTGCTACTGTGGAACTTCTGTGATGTCTCCAAGCCGTAGCAGTGAATCCCACAAAGAGTATCGCCCGGATACGGAGGAAGAGGCTTCATCGAGCGTGATTGGCGATACTCCAGTAAAAAAAGACAGTTTAGGAAACTCATCTGATGCTCCGTCGCCTAAGAGGTTAGCTTGGGAGTGTTTAGCTATAATATTCATTTGAGTTTTTATTCCCCGTGACGCTAGATTGATCTCCAATAGTAGCTTTGCATTTACATCGTCCCTATGTTAACGTGTTATCCAGATAGCTTTATTGTTCGTAGAAGACATTCGTTTTGAAAAGTGTTCTTTTATTGATTTGCTTATAGATTGAAGCTGGATGCAGATGTCCATGCTGTTGAATTACCCCTGAAGTAGTTTGTTGGTATGACCAACCAGTTGGAAAGTCTTCTGGACCAGGTGAACAACATACGCCAATGCTCAACATCAGGTTGTAATGGTAAGTAATGTATTACAAACTCTCAAACTTAATTTTCTCCTTTCTGACAAATATTTATGCTGCATAGGCATGAAAAAACTTATGGCATTGAACTGTTTTTGTTGTTGTTTTTCTTCTTTATTACGTCCTTTATTTTGAGGCCCTACACTACTGTTTCTATTTCAGCATGTACTGCAGACCCTATAAATTTTTATTTTGATATAGGCTGTACACTTTGTGTCCTGCTGCTAAACAAATTTTTGATGTTCCCCAGGGTCATATTTCTCCCGTACATATCTGTTGATGTTTTTTGTTTTGTTTTTTGTCTTTTCAGGTATCCTAGTACCTAGTGGAATGGAGGACAAGGGATTGGGTTGGGCCATAACAGTCAGAATCGCATGCAGTGGCTGTGGAAATAGTATTCACTACGCTAGTAGCATGGTTTGCTTAACCGAAAGGAGGAGGAACTCTGTGTCTCTTGCCTTGGGCCTGTGCTTTCTTATTTGGGGGCATGGATACCCTATTTACCATAAAGTGTTGAGGTTGGGTTTGGGACTACAAACCCTTGCTTATAAAAATTTCTTTCGTATTATAAGAATTGCTCATCCATTTGTTAAGACTGTCCTGGATGAAATATGTGAAATGGGCAAAAATGAGATGAAAATGAAAAACCCTTCAGAGCTTGGAAGCTGGAAGAAGGCAGTTACCACCTCTGATGGCTGTTGGCTGATAAGGGGACCCCATAGTCAGTGCTGAACATTTGTAGTTATCAATGTTTTAACAGGGTGTACGCTTTACTATGGGCATTCATGTATGAGAGGGTCAAACAATATTTGTGACTCTGTGTTATGGCCGGGAGGGAACTTCAAAAGCTGCCGAGGGGCACTTGCGAGAGGTTTGTTTCAACAAAGCTAAAGAGGAGGAAATGGTTATTGCAGTTAGTTGGCAAGATGCTGACTCCTCATCAGCAAAATCATTTCAGTATGTGTTCCCTGATGGGTCCCTTAGCCGTGTTATGCTATCTGGGGGCTATGTGGGACGTTCACATGCCAACAATCTCAAAGAATATAAATCCAAGAAATCAGTGGATCAATCATTTATTTTGACACATAAAAAGAATTTTCCTCATTTCGCATCAGCTAAGTGTGAGTGTGCTGGTAAAAGGACACATGCCAAGAAATGCGGTTGTATGTCAGATGAGTTTTTAGAACGGGCAAAGAGGAACCATTTCCCAGCCCTAAAGCAAAGCGGGAACTATCCAATGGAATTAGTCCGTGGGCCAGAAAGTGAAACCCTCCCCCCCCTCGGGGATTTTTGCAGACATGTATCATTTCAAAGCTTCACCTGAGGGTATTTGAAAAATGCATGTTTGCACTTGATTGGTTGGTGGGTGTAGCTGTGCAGCACCATTCTTTTCCTCAGCAAAGAGTCACAGGTTACCCACACCAAGAAATGAGTTAACCTCTTCTGAAACACCATTACCGCCAAATTAACACTCAGAGTTATTTAAGGTAAAGTATTTTTAATCTCATATGTAAGTTAAAATTCTCTACTTTACTTTTAAGTTCCAAAAAATTACTACTGCGCATGTCACAAGGTAAAGAGGAATATGTGTAAAATAGTGGACAATAGCCGTGGAGCACTTTTACAACTGTAAAAACCTTTGTGAATAACAATTTGCAAATTTAATCCCCTTCGCTAATTTAGCAGATGTGTGTTAGATTTAAGCATAACAGGGCAGTGATGTCCCTCACTTTGTTTTAGGTTTCATGTTCAGTGCACGAAAAGTCCCCTGTAGAGCCACATTTTCTCTTTGAACAAGTTTATCAAAAGTCATTTTCAAAAACAACATCGCTAATATCTTCGTAGTCGACAGTAGCATCTTCTTCATCCTCAGAAGATGGATTCAAAGGGCCGGTTATGATGTCTGCGAGTTCCTGAGGCATGAGATTGCCGTTCGTCCAGCAGATTTCAAGCTCACCTTCGACGTTAGTGTTCCAGCCATGCCCGTCTGGTCCCAGGATACTTGGTGTTGCCTGATCAGCTTTCTTCCATATGAGCGCTTGATAATTTGCTCTTCTCACATGCATTTTCAGACTTTCTCGACAAGGTGGAAGAACGCTCATGTCAACACCATTGTAGCTTGTCAGTACCTCTCCTGGCTTTGCACTGAATCTCTCAATAAATTTTTCGTATCTGAGAGAGTTGATGTCACCCAACTTGCTTCCGTACATCAGACATGTGAACTTTTCAAGATCTTTAAATACTCTGTCTTCTATGTCAACTCTCGATCCTAGAGCATGAAACGTTGGAAGAAACTCAGGATGTTTTTTGAGGAGTGTGAGCGGCTTCACTTTCCCTCTTCTCACGAAAGCACTGGTCGTATCGCAACCAGTAAATGCGTGCAGAGCTACAAGAGCCAGGTTAATCTCATCTCCGAAATCTTTAGCAACAGCTTGAACATTTACAAGTCGGCGCTTGTCACCCGTTCCAGTGTCAAACAGCACTGTCTGGTTTATATGACGTACAAATCTGAGAAGTAAAATGAACACGTCGGTATCAGGGGATCTCACTAGTATAACTGAGCTTTCTGGTGAGTTGGCAGCAACATCATTACAATGCAAGATCATTCTGGTATTGGCCTCCTCGTGTGAAGAGCACAACTTCTCAACTTCCTCTGTAACTACATTCTTTCCATCGATACTTTTTAAGCTGATGCATTTCCTCTCATTAACGAAAAGTAAATGCTTTCCCTGCAGCTTTGGAGCATATTTTCCCTTTTTCCACTCATCTAAGAGGAAGCTGCACAAGCGCCTTTTGTTTTCTTCATTACACAAGAACTTTTTCCAATCACGAGGAACTTTAGTGGAAGGTCCTTTCACTAGATGTGCTTGTGAAGAACCTCTTCTTGATCGTTCTAATCCTTTTATCGAAAGGGGATGATAGGAGTCTGTTACAAAGTCAACGCGTTGTGCTCTGGGTAGTTGCTGAAAAACATACTCAGCTAGCTCTCCGAACGTTCTCGGGAGAGAAACCATTGCTTGCAGCAAAGCATTTCCGTCTACTATGTAGCATTGAAATCCCACAGTGGGTCTCCGGGCCAGGTGCGATTTGTCCTCCAGGCAATGCATTAATTTAGCTTTGTCAGGTTTTATCATTGCTCCATCTGAAGTTGCCAGAGCCCAAGGAACAGGACCAAGTGGGTAACTTAGCACGCGTTCGAGGCTAAGCTCATGCTGCAGTGCCAGTATAACAAGTTGCCCAAAAACGTTTCTTTCTGCAGTTATTTCTATGTTCTTTCTGGCCTTTCCTTGGACTAGTGAAGTTTTGGCTTGATTTGCAAACGTTTTTAGATTTTGCTTTTTCACTGGCGCGTGAAAGCTGACGGTTTTGTCTATGAGCCTGTCCTGAACGAACTGCTTGTGAGCTTTCTTGCCAATTTCATCAGACATTAGAATGTCATTCTCCACATTCGAGGGCACGGGAGCACCGGATGACAGACAATACAGCGTGTCCTTATCTTCAATTGTGAAAGGATTGATAAAATTATTTATCGCTTCCATGACGCAACACGTGTCTTGCTCACTCTTCAGTATCTGCGAAGATCTTATCTCCTTGTGCGAGGTAGACTCCAGAGTGTCGATATTCGGTATCTCTTTGGTTGCTTGCAGATAGCTTGCTCTTGCATGTCTAGTGTGGCACCATCTGTAGTAGGCAGAATGGTTCCGGCTGAAACCAACAATTCCGCTGTGAGATTTCGCATGACGGTTAATTGTTTGCTCAATGGTTATGTCAACGGCATTTCTAGATGATGGAACATCTGATCTGTTAACACTAAAGCCATTATTCTTCAACAGATCCTCTGCTCCTGAATGCGTTTTTTCCAGGTTCATCATATTCAACAAGTAGAATGCAGAGTATCTTGCATAGTTTGGTTGATCGAAGCTGAAAAATAGGCTGCACATTCTTTGGAGGCTTGCTAGGTGAAGCGCCAGGCAATTCTCTTTAGTCGCTCGCTGGAACTGTAGAATCAGGCCAACCTTTTCCATGTAGCTCAACCAAAACTGAGCTGTCTTGCCAAGCGCGCCCTGCCGAACAGTTTCTTTGAATTCATCATAACGGTCTAGGGACTTGTTACAGCTTTCACTTGCTAAACATGCTAAGAGGTTATCTTTGCATGGGTTCTTCGCTAGATGGTCTAATGTTGTAACCCCTTGCTCATCAAAAAGACAACCATGCAACGACTCGTAGACCTGAAGAAGAATTCGTTCCAAAGCTTCGTAGACAACCTTGTGCACTCGAAGAGCGTGGTTATAATGTTTGCCTGTCAAAACTTGCTCTATCGATCCACTTGCACAGATCCCTGATTCGATGAGGACTTCTTCCAAACCACTACATCTCATTTTCTTTCCGAGGGCACCCATGAATGCGCAAGTAAGATGAAAACTACCCATACGTACAATTACATCACTGAATTCTTCTGGACTCTGCCACACAAGAGAATAGGCCTTCTTAGCAACAGCGAGATCGAACATTACCACCGTGTATTGCTGATGCACTTCCCGTGATGCCTGTTGTGATAGCTTTAAAATATGCTGTACGGTCGCATTTTCGGTGACGGGTGCAAAGACTGGAGCCATATAGTCAATAGCAGATTGCTGTACAGATGAATTCTTGCTTGTTTCTGTCAACGACCCCCACCCTGCCCATGGAGGGACAACCTGAGCAGCGTGACGCATGACCCCTGAACCACACAAAAACCACAGAGTGTCAGATGATTGAGCCCTGGTTTCATCCAGAGTGCAAGCTGCTTCTGTCTTAGAGACTGTTATATTTGGCTCGACCTTGTTTTTTGCATAGCAGGGCTCAATGTTTTGTGAAGTGCATTTCGCAGATCGGCTCTTTGTTCTAGCCTGATCAAATTCTTCTGGGGATTCTGAAATGTTTTCTTTGGCAGTTGAAACTTCCTGGATGATAATGCCATGAGCAGTATGTGTTGTACCTGCACCTGATGGTGTTTCTTCCGTCAAGTCGAAGTTGTCCCAGCACAGGTGTGTAACTAAGTTTCTGTTTGGGCTGATTGTCGATGGGATAACTCCTCGTCGCTCATCTATAGCTTTGCACATAGCTGTTTCTAGCTCTATAACTCGTGAGTAGGAAGCACAATGACCAAATCGATTAACCAGTGTTATCACTTCAGCACTATCAGTCAAGTGTCGCAATGTCATTCCAAGAAGTAGATGCTTCGGCAGCGTCCACTTCCCATTCGTAACAGCTTTGCAGATGTCTTGGGCAAAAGAAGTCACCAATCTTTGCCTGTTTTCAGAACTATCACTCTTCACAGAAAGCAAGCACTCTAGAAATGTCTCAAGGCACGAAGGTCGCCGTACATTATCACTTACGAGGAAGTCTGCTGAAGGGGGCCATGGCATTTCCTCAGCCTCAGCGTACGCAACCTGAATGGCCCTTCGTAAAATAGATGCCGCCTCTTGAAGTCTCTTGGTTTCAGAGGCTGCTGCCTCAAACGCAACTTCAATCGCTTCACCTTTGGTAATATCTGATGTATACACCAGCTCACTTTTGTAATTTGGTTGCCAGAACTGAATTGAGCTTCCAAATCGCTTCACTAATTTTGATTTAAGTTTATCAGTTTTGTAATCAGGATTATAGCAGTCAGGGTTATTATGCAAAGTGGAGGTAAGATACCGTTCTCGAAGCATCGACATTCTCTCCACATTCCCTCCTGAGATAATTGATGCGTTTACATGTTCACATAAATTCTCAAATGCAGCCTTGTGAGCAGCCTCTACATCTGCCTGGCCGCCTAGTTCTTCCTTTTTAGGTACATCATGCCTTTCTTCTGAACGAGTGTAGCTTTTCCGGCATGAAGCATGATAGTGTGCTTCTTTGGCAGCTAGGTCAATATCCTTAATCTTGAGTAAAATGAATTCATCTTGCTTTGTCTCTGCGGCCCTCTTTATTGATTCTTCGGCTGTTTTAGTAACACATTTGACTAGGTGCTCCTCTTTTCCTGACTTCCTTATCCGGCCTTTATCGCAACAGAGACCCTTGTCAGCTGGTAATAGCCTTGATGGTGTCGAAGCCGAATGTTGTGACACTCTGCCTCTTTTCACTGAACTTTCTCCGAACTCTGACCTGGTGTTAGGTGCTTCCTTTTTGCGCTTCATAATTCTGGACACATTCCTAAAACGTTGATAACAAGACCTATGGTATCCATATTGGGCTGGCAGAAATGCACTTAGTATATTTGAGCAAATATTATTTCGTCTGTTTTCACTATCTTGTGATTGCCTCACTTCAGCAGCTGCTTTGATTTTTTGAAAGCTACTTTCTGTCATAACAGTAATACTTTTGTCCTTGACGTTCGCAAAATGAATGAAGCATCCTTGAACTTTTTTTTCTTTTTCGTTTTGTTGATTTTAGACTTTTGATCTTCAAAGCCTTCTCACCCTGAACTTTGTCTTCTTTTTCCATTAGAACTTTCTGAAGCAGTAAAATCCCTGAAATCGCCAAATATCAACGAACTTACAATTAATTGAATTTAAACGAGCCTTAGAAAGCGCCGCACAAAAAGAAAACGCCTAACTCTTTGCATCTGTAACTAAAATATATAAATATTGCATCAAATAGCTGATAATATGAGTAGGTATACCTGTAAACACATGTAACACACACGGCATCGGTTTAAAGATTTCAAACAAAGTTGATGAAAGGACTTTTTTAAAGAAATAATGCTGATAAAAAGGATAAAAAACTCCATTTCCAGACTGAAATAAATGCAACCGTCTTTGCCTTGACATCTCTTTTCTTATTTTGATAAAAGAAAAGTAATAATTCATTTTATGAACGCTCTCCAAACAGAAAAGATATTGAATCAAATAGCTGATAACATGACTAAATTGTAAAATATTGAATAGACACGGCAATTCTTTAAAGACTTCGATCAAAGTTAGTTTTCGGACTTTAAGTTAATATTAACGATGACAAAAATGATCAAACAGTTTCATTCTCTGGACTTAAATAAAGATGGCTGTTTTTACAGTGATGTCTAATTTGTTTGTTAATGTAAGATAAGTACTTATTCATTCAAAAAAACTTTTTACAGAGCAAAGAAGTATGATATCTTACTAACTTACCTTTCAGTTTTTCCAAAATGGCGTATCTGAATCTGAGTCTTAAAGGATTGTGGGATAGGAAAAAAGGTGGACTGTGCCTCATGGGATATCAAATAAAGAAGTTTCATATGCGTCTTGAAATAAAATGCACGAAATGATTAACAAGTTTTTTGGTTACAACTAATGTACCATAAAAAGCTTGAACAAAATATTTAAATGCTGCCTGAGTGCTGTGGAAAAATTATCGTGCTTTACTTTAGAGGACCTTACTAAGCGCTGTTGACGTCTCCTCGGCTTGAACATATCGCATAAGCAGCAAACTAGGGATTACTCATCATTTACTAGCTAATACATTCTCATTGGCCAGTAACTACCAAAATTTCACGTAGGTTAGACATTTTCAAGAATTTTTTAAAGAGTTTGTCGTAAGAGGTGTTAGTTACGTATCCAAGTAAAGGCTAACTTAAACTTGTGACATGCGCAGTAGTAGTTTTTGGAACTTAAAAGTAAAGTACAGAATTTTCACTTACATATCAGATCAAAGAAACGTTACCTTATATAACTCTAAGTGTTATTTTTGTCGGTAATGGTGTTTCAGAAGAGGTTAACTCACCTCTTGGTGTGGGTAACCTGTGACTCTTTGCTGAGGAAAAGAATGGTGCTGCACAGCCACACCCACCAACCAATCAAGTGCAAACATGCATTTTTCAAATACCCTCAGGTGAAGCCTTGAAATGATACATGTCTGCAAAAATCCCCGAGGGGGGGGAGGGTTTCACTTTCTGGCCCACGGACTAAATATGCTTCCCTTATGCGTATTCTAGGGAAATACCATTCCTGAGATATCCATAAATGGACAGGGGAGGATGGGAAGGAACACAAATGCCCATGGCATCCTCAGATGGTTTGTTCATGTGGCAAGTGTGACAAGGGAGGGTTGGGTAGTGGGGTATCAGATAGTGCAGTAAGTGTAGGTAGTGGGGCAACAGTAAGTGCAGGAAGTGGTGCCGGTAGTGGGGTTACAAGAGGTGTAGGAAGTATTAGGCAGGCTAGTTTAGATGAGGCAGATCAGGATAGTGACAGTGAAGGTAGTGTAGATAGTGAAGACAGTGAAGATAGTGGTGGTGAGTACAACACAAATTTTTCTTGTTCTGGTAAGCATTATAAAGTAAGGAGGAAAGTACTAACATGTGACCTTCACAGCCTTCTCTATGAGATTGAATGCAATCGCATTGCAGAGAAGGCAAACAAGGTCATAGATCCTGTTATGGGTAAGGGGCACTCAGATTTGCCTGAGAGTAAATTCCATGTTCTTTCTAAGTTCAGGCCCAAGGATGTTAACTTACACCAACTTCATTATGAGTTTTCAACAAATCTGGGTCTTTGTCAAAGTAACATGACATTTCCTGTCTAGCGTAAAGGCAGTTCATACCACTGGGTCAGGGATCTCCAAAGATGGACCTTCCAGAAGTTGATGGTCTGGATGACATTGTGACCAAAGAAAATGTGGAGAGAATGAGGAGGCTTGAGAGACAGAAAACGGACAAGGCAAAAAAACAGCTGGTCACCTTCAAACAGAATCGGCAACTGGAACGGGAAAAGAGGTAACATATATTTGAAAATTTTGCACATGGATTAGTACTCTACCTACTGTAAAATGATTATGTTTGTTATAGGAAGTTTTAGACAGTAGGATGTCTTGAGTAAATATCAAATGTCACTAGACTGATAATGGACCTTTGTCGAGAGGCAGCCATTTTGTCTCAGGAGATTTAAAAAGCTTTGTTTTGCACCCCTAGCCTCTTAGATAGAACGAGGCTAGGAGGACCTAGGAGGTCCATTTTGTCTGGTTTGGGGTACCAGTAACAGCTGGACCAGCATGCAAAGAAAGTCTTGTCCGATAGCCCGGGGCTAGTGGATTTTGCTATCAGGCTAGTGATTTTTGTTCTTAACTTGTTCAATGGGCAAGTGCTGTTTTTTGGAGAAATTCAAATTACAGAAGGATTGTAATCAATGCTGCTAATCAAAAAAGGTTTTGGGGCTAGTTGAAATGAATTGTGGGCTAGTACATGCTAGCTACAGCTTGCCCGAATGGCAGGCTGTAAAAACTGACTTTCTTTGCACCCTGTGGACAATGTGTAATTTTTAGGACTCCATATAAAACAAAACTGTTTAGAAGTATAACATTAGTAAGATAGGGATGGCCATGAAGCCAAAAGAGGCTTGTTAATGAATAGTCCAATAATTTTTTTTTCTGACCAGAACAATCCAAACTAAGAATAAGTTTTCTGTACTGTGTTTTATTTAGACGACAATACACAAAACGTCAAAGAATCATCCACACGTATGGCCAGACAGCTGATGAGGAACTCAATGAAGAAGCTACAAGGGCAGTTGAGGAAAATTTACAAATCCAACAAACTCAGGCAGCTACTAAAGCTTGTGTCTGTGGTGGCACAGACCATTTGCGAAGGTCAAGTGTGCGCTGCGCATTAAATAAAAAAAATCAGTGCCTGACAAGGGCAAATTATTTGTCACAGGCAGTATTTTAATGTAACTGTTAATAATATATTTGTATAAACTGATAGTGTTTTGGTCTTTATGTGCAGAAATGGCTTTTTAAAAAGTGGCAAATAATATGATTTTAATTCTCAAAGGGGAAGGTGGGGAGGGGGGCAAGGCAAGTGCCGATCGCTTGCTATATTCATTCCATGGGTCTTAGAAGTAGATTATGCACCCCCCACTTACACTCGACATACCGATTTGAACTGTTTCATCTTTAAACCAAAATTTTAGTCCTACTTGTACACCACAAGTTGATGTAATCCACCCGATATCACGTCGTTTCACACAAAAGTCAATTCACCCGGACTTAGGTCATTTACCCGATGTATATTTGTTCTTCTTTAAGCCTTAACTCCGCGTGAAATGCCATCTGGCGAATTGACTTGCGAGTGAAACGACCACAATTCAGTCCACACAATGAGCATATTTACCGGTACTTGTATTATGGTTTTTTACCCACAACAGGTTGGGTCAATTTTTGTTAGTTTGTAGCCTAGAAAAATGCTGTCAAACTACTTCCACATAAATGAGACTTGCCTGCACCAAAAGTGCTGTTGCACTGCAACAGCTGTATTTGATCATTTTATTTTTGTCTTTGTACTCTACCTATGTAGATTTTCCACTTTTATGTGCTGTTTTGTTGTATTTCAGCGTGAAAATGGTGTTGGGGATGGCAGCTCCCTACTGTATCCCCCGGTTGTAGTTGACGTGATACGTCATCTTTATCTGGGGAATATAAAAGACTATGCCCCCAAGAGTAAAAAGGTAGGGAAAATGGATGGTAATACAAATAAGTCAAAGAGAGTACCTTTTACTTTGTGTGCATGCATATAAGATTTCAGTGTCAGCACTACCTAATATCAAGATATATTTTAAGGTTTTAACTGCTCAATTTCATTGTTTCACAGAGAAGAAACTTCTATGAAGTCCCACTTAGAGAGCTTTTGGAGGTGTACAGAGAGGGTGATTTGAGGGAGGAATTTACTCGTCCAAGGGTAAGTTTTTTTTTTTTGCAAAAATCAATGTCAGCTTGGTTCCACTTCATCTTATGTAATATTTGCCTTGTTTCAAACTCACTTTCCTACTACAAAACCATATTCAAGAAAAGGTGCAATTAAAATTTCTCCCCAGGACGAAAATGAACCAAAACATGTTCAGCCATCAAAAGTACAGATATAACAGTCCTGAATGGGCCATTACCCTTTACCAATATTCTCCTGGCATGTGTGTTTACATTCATTTTACTTATCTTTTGGACTGGAAAACCCAGATTCAGAAGTCAAGGAGAGGAAAATTTAATTTTTAATTTCACTTTAATTTGTTTCACGAGGATAAAATATTACAATTCTTAACTTCTCGTGTATCTGGTTAATGTGTTACTGTACTGATATATTTCAATTGAAATATAATTTTTTTCAAGCAGTGTTGATGCATTCAGTAGAAAAAAAGGAATTGATATGTGAGAACAGATCTAGCAAAATAGAAGAAACTCAAAAAGAGATTATTGAGAATTATCCACAGCTCCCACAGGGAAAAAAGCTTGGAGCAGCATGACACTATTGTCAATGTTTCTCAAATGCCTACTGTATGCATGAGCAATGAAAAGGCTTTACATCTAAACTAGTTGACACGGAAACGCACGTGAAAACAAGCTAAAAAATTTCACACCTTTCACATACAATGCCTCACTAAAATGATGCTTACTTTCTCCTTACATCATAAATTCCTAACCAGAACAGAGAGGAGTGCCACTGGAGTGCTGGGAACAGCAGGACAAGGAGAAAAACTTTACCTTCTGCCAAAAACGTATACAGCGATCGGTATATGTAGGATCTCGTGTCCTTGTTGCTTGCGTCCGGTTTGCAGCTTTGAGTCCTGTCATCTAACAACAAATTTTTAAATTTCATTGGGATTTCATCAAAACTGAAAAGAAAGAAAAACGATGTTAGAATTTTATGAGATTTGGATAACTCGGAAATGTTGCAAATAGTAGGAATTTCGGTCAAAGCGACCATATTTTCCAGATATTTTGTAAACACTTACCCTCAGACGACGTTCGAATAGTATCCCATGGTGCATTTTTCCAGAAGCATCACGCAATATCGCAGTGGTTGCAGATTCCATCTGAAATAAGGTCCTTTTCTCGTCAGCTTTTTTCTCATTCGATTTCCAGTAAAACTAAGAAAATTGCATTATTTCGTTATTTGACATGATTTCTCCGATTTACAATGGCTTAAGAGCGAATTTTCCACATAGAAACATTTATTTTCATGGTTTCAATTAGTCTTCCCATCACAGAGTGTTCAGTGACCCACAACAAGGTCATGAATATTCCAAGATTTTCCGGAATGTATGTTGAAATCTTCCACGCCAGCAAAATGAAGTCCTGAGTATTGTACAGGGTAAGAAGTACCCAGAAGTACCCACATTTTGAAGACTTTTTTATCGACCAAAGATGGCTGAAATTTCGAATCTTTTATCACATTTCAACGCCGTGTGTGATAATATATGGGTAAAGTCAGCTGAAAGCTACAATCTGTTGGGCGCTTTCGAGAGCGCTTTATGCTGAAGCAATCACTTTGTATTTTCAAAGTGGTTATTTCTAAAGGGAATGTGACTATAATTATTTTAATTCGAAGATGGAGCTTTGACTATAAATGGTGTGTTTCAGTGTAATAGGAACCAAAAGAAAGTTGCCACGCAGCATGCAAGCCGGTACAACGTAAACAAGCCTGTTCAGAATTTGAAAAAGAAGCATCAGAAACTTTATTTATTCAAAAGAACAGATCAGTATTCTGGCCAGGAAATTTCCTTGAAGATGCTTGAGTCAGTACTGGGTAGATTGTGTCAGAGGATTGTTTGTCGCATCGATAGGTTAAATTTTATTTGTAACTGCCGTAAATTGAGCTCCTGTGAGCGCGATACCGTAATAAATCCTCCCTTGGTAATTAGCTTCACAGCGTAGCAGTTGTTTTTGTTGAAGCCACTTTTTAGATCAGTCATGGTTTTGGTTCTCCTTAGGCATGGGTTCTCCTAGTGAACCTAGCGAAGCTTATCAGTTGCCGAGTCTTATACGCTGAAATTCTCCTTTAAAGCACAGTGAATATAAGCCAACTCGAAAATCTCAAAAGCAGAAGCTGCTGAACCGAATCATGTTTAGAAACCATCCACAACGAGCACTGAGATGTTCACTTCATGCGTGCTGAAGATTACTGATCATGATATGTCACGTACGTAGTGATAATATAACATGAAACGAGGTGCATCATGGGATACTATTTGATCGTCGTCTGACTTACCCTAGTTCGGTACAAGCAGCCTTCAAAGGCGCGGTCGACTCCTCCGCATGGTTAATCTGCCACATCAAGGAATATCTGACAGAGGTCCAGCTTGAGCTGGCACTGTAGTCTTAAGCACTGACACTGGTTGAGGGTGCTGCCATGTAACTACCGATCTCCTGTGATTAAAAAACATTAGGAACTCACTATCTATGTGATACGCATTTTCAAGCCTTTTGATAAGTTTTTTTGACTGTTTAATTACCTTGGTAAACACATCTCGGCTTTGTGCAGTGTTAAAAATAGGTCAGGTGACTGGTATATTCATTATGCAACTTACATTTTCAAAGTATTACTGATGTTGCATTAAAAATACAACACTTACTTGCTATAGCCTCATATAGAACAAAAAAATTGTAAGTTAATATTTGCCTTTATTTGGCAAAGCTAGTCTTAGGCAAATCTATGCGCTCTGATTAGTTGTTTCTCGGTCGGGATTTTGCAGTACTGACCGTATCCTTGGAAACAGAAGGAAACGGTCCAAGCAGTGTATTACCTGTTTTGGAGCAAAGCCAGCAAATTCAACATCTACAACCGAAACAGCAAAGAAAATTCGGTATATTGTCATTCTTCACAGCGAAACTGTGAGAATTCAAAGATGGATGAAGAAGACGAACATTCTTCGAGTCAGGTTTATTATCCTGAGGAACTGGAAACGTTTGAGCATCATTTATTGTTATTAGTACTTAATTGGGATATGATTAAAAGTCATTGCACTTGAAGTGCCTCTGCTTCTTACCAGAGATCACTGCCACAGCCAGCTCTAAATTCTTCAGAGTTGCATCTTGACTATATTCCTTCTTTGCTGTTTTCAAGTCAATATCTGTACACCAGGTTTCACATTGTTTGCCTTTCTTTGGGAGCCAAAATATTCCAGCTTTGAGGCAGACATGAGGGACTTGTTCTCGGAATCTTTTTTATACTACTACATGGAAAGTTTCTGCAATTTGATTGGTTTAGAGTAGTGGTATTTCAGCTTAATTTGAAATACCTACACGTGAAAATGACAAACCTTTTGCGGGTAGTAGTATAAACAAATAATAGCATGATTTGTACGTGATATTTTCCACAAATACCTCTCGTCATATTTCAATTGTCCCTAATTTTCTCTACACTAGTGGAACCCTCCATGAGCACGTATAGCCAGAACACCGAAATTGATTGTCCAGTAAGAGCCTATATGTTGTGGTTCAATTTTCAAATCAGTTTCATTTTTTGAAACTGGTTTTATGTTTTCAAACTTGGACTGAGAGTATGCTAACATGATATGCTAATTTATAAGGATAGTAGAAAACTACTTTTACAGTATATTGCAATTTTTATCGGCACATGACAAATTCTCTTCAAAAATGTAGCTCAAGGTGTTCAGTCCTTATCTGTGAAGAAACCTTGATTATTAAAAACAAACAAGCACAGACCTCCTTTCGGCTGCAGCAATTCTTTTCCTTTCCATCTCTGAAGTAGGTTTCACCAACAACACCACAAATCCCACATATGTTGTCATCAAGTTTTCTCTTGGTTATCATTTCAAAGTAACAGAAACCATTATAGAGAAGGTCAACAACATACTCCCGCGACACAGATACCCTCTGAAAAACACCAAATATTACAGCTAAATTGAGCAAGGAGTTACATTGTACGTAACAAAATATGTAAGGGAAATTTATAAACAAATCAACTGAGGAAATCAATAAAAATATGGACAATTCAAAATAAGTTGCAATAAAAAATTTGCGTATACAAAAAATATATATTTTATTACGTCATGCATAAGATACCTTTAGAGCTTTCCGTAAAATATTCGCCAGTTTGCTTTCAATAGAGTGGTCAGGGGCACACCCCTTTTGAATTGTTCCCTCAAATCAAGGAATGTGGCTATAGAAAGAAGGATTTTATCACTGATATTCATCAGTCCTGAAATATAATGAAAAAAATAGACAAATAGTCAAACAAGTCAGCCTTTAAATTAAAAACAACATAAAGCCTTAGTAACTTAGCGGAAAAACTCATACAAGGTGATGGAGGTCATGTAATTAAACCAAACCCAAACTTTTATCACATATTACCCCCCCAACAAATTAAGTTTTACTATTGTCATTGATTAAAACAAGATTAATTTTTATTTAGTAGTAAAGAAAAAAAAAAGAAAGGAGGGCTTATTAACTTCCTTCCCCTGAAACGAGGGGTTTACTAAAATAAAGAAAGGGGATGCAAGCTAATTATTGAGAGATGAGGCTTAATAGGGGTGTTATGGTAATATGTAAAAAGCACATAAACAATTTTCAACAAGAAAAACAAGAGTCCTACCAAAGTCATATGGAAAAACTTGGTAAAGGCCTTTACACTTTCCACATTGTTTTACAGAAATCTTAATTGGCTGCAGAGGAACACAATTGGTAAGAAGATAGACCTGACTCTCCTTCCTTTTGTCCAGGGTGTGGACGCGAAGCCCCAAGTGTAGCACCACGTAACACACACACTTCTTCTGTGGGGCTATCGCTTTTAGGCCAGAAATCTCCCCCAAGCCCCAAGGAGATAAATCTACTGTCCATCTCCTGAATTCTTATTAAAATGTGACTAGGTATTTCATAAGGAAGTTCACGTTTGTAAGTTGATCTTCACTGTTGAAATATGCATGTCAGACTGTTGATTTGGGGAGAGATGAATTGTTTTGATTAGCATATGTTGAGCCAGCTTCATGTGGAACAGAACTTTGTAACAGGCCATAAAAAGACGTTGCAGAAGGCAACTCCAATAAAATCAGAGTGGATTGAGTCAAGGCATATGACGAATTATTCTGATGATCAAGAACTGAATGGATGTGATTAGGCAGCATTGGGGCTACGCAGTTGGCAGAGGAAGAGAGAGCTGGTTTTGAGGAGGCTGGAAGATGAGGATCAGTTGAAGGTACCGCAGAATTTATACCATGAGGGGCTTTTACAACAAATGATAGACCATGTTGATAACTCGGAGCTGGTGAACTGAGATTAGGTGCTGCTGGGTCCTGGTGGCAACTGGTGGAAATAAGTGGTCGACAATGGCCTGAAAGAAAGTGATCATGAGATCCAGATGGGCCTGATGATGATAATGAAGATGATGATGATGATGATGATGATGATGGTGATGATGATGATGATAAGACTGATGGTGGACTTTGGACCCTTTTTTGTGGACTCGGCGACTCAGAAATGTGGACTTAAGGACCATGGTGTTCACTTTGAGACTTGGCGTTGACTTAGGACTTCCGGCAAAGTGGACTTGAGGACCTTTTGTGGACTCAGCGACTTTTTGTGTTGACTTAAGGACTACGATATTGTACTATCTTTACCATCCCTATATTATTCATTCTATCTGTTTTTGACGGACAGTTCTATTGCACTTGAATAACACAAGTTGGACAAAACTTCTGAATAGATGTGACTGTGAGACCATCACTTAGCAGCCTTTGGGAACAATACGATCAAAATGAGCAAAGAACAAGAAAAGTTATTACGTTATGAAATGTAGTGTAATTACAGTCTATGACCACAGTGTATAACAAAAATTATCCTTTATTTCAGTTATTTTTTTCCTTAAAACAATGTAATGAGAACAGCATTTGAGAAAAATGGGCTAGAGTGGCTTTCAATAGCAAATTTATTTTTTTGGCCACCGTCTGTGAAAACGAAAAACACCCCTAAACGTTCCGCGTTTGGCATTTCCACTAATTTCTGTTGGGTTCTAAACGATGTTCGTCTCAGTTGTGTCAAACTTCAGACGAGTAAAACTACTAGTAAGTGTCAATTTGAAAGAAACTCTAATGCAAAGGTAACACTAATCAAACGTTTATTGATACATCCGAGGGCAAAACTGGTGGTTGATGCACCAGAGGCCACAAGAATACTATAGAGATTTTGTAAAATCCAACTAGTGGTCTATTACCAATGCTGTGTTCTGATTGGTTGAGCTACTACTAGGCTATATGTGATAGCCCACTAGCAGCGAAAAGTGCCAGCTTTTTGGTGGCAAAAAAGGATTAAAGTCTAGCTTTAACTAGCTAAAGTTGTTTTATCTCGATATTTTTGACCAACTAGTTGGATTTTACTGAAACAATTATTCCTCTCGCCGTCATGGCCATTCTGACTCGAGGAATCATTGTTAAATATCCTAACATAACCACGAAATCTACTACAGTGTACTAGGGTAGTTAAATTGTGGAATTTTGGGACAAAAAATATGAAAATGCGCTAGAGTGGCTTCCGGTTGAACATTAAAAGTAATTTATCTATTGGCACTGTACGATTTCATTGTAGTTAAAAAACGTACAACATATCTTCATTCAGCGTTTGCTGTTTCCGCTTGTTTCTGTTTTGTTTACATTGGTTTGCAACAATCTCCTTTGTTGTGTTTGACGAAAAAGGAGTTAATGTTTCAATTTATCGAAAACCACTCCTGCGCAAAAAGTAACATTAAACTGGTGTTTGATACTTATAAATCCGTACGCAACAGATTGTTCGTATAAATAAACGACGGTAGGACACTACAAGTTACAAGAACTAAACATGACCAAAAAATCGATTAACAAGGTAGTACCATTCTAGAAATTTCAAGGTGATCAATCCACAAGACATCCGTGGCTGAGCACTTACCCTCGTTCTCATACAAAGGTCCAGGGAACTTCGGAAGTGGCCTATTGAACTATTGCCTGAGTCGGCAACAGAACAAAACAGAACTCCTAGCTAAGTGAGACTCAACAGGTATAACAAAGATTTCTGCGAATACCTTAGACCTTTAGCTTGGCCGCGTTTTTTATGGGCATAATAAAAATAATATAAAAACTCAACATACATGTATAGAACAGTGGCTATGCGCCATAAGTTACAAGATAATGGTAAATAAGACGAGAACTCTGACAATTTTCGAACCTGTGCAAAAAGTATCAATTTAACTATCTCTTCTTTTTGAAGTAGTAACATGGCAGAAGTAGATTTCATGCAGATGATCCGCAAAAAAAAAAACCAAGAAGACACAGAAAACTATAGCATTTTGTTCGAGAGAACTGCTGTCTTTCAATTATTAAAATAAGTTTTTTTTTCGGATCGTCCACCATGAAATCAAGAATGCTCTCCTTTACTTTCTCCACTGCCTGATGTGAGTTGCACGAAGACCTCTGATCTTGTCAGTAATTTTCTGCTTAGAGCATTTTTGTATGATGTCTTTAAAGCCGCTCCTTTTAATCGCTGTAGAACATCTTTTGATTCAATCTTTTGACTGCCTTGAAACAAGTCCTTAAAAAGGTTTGAAAACAGCATCACCTCCCCTTCTTCAAAAACTCTCGATTTTCCTTGAGTTGTAGTTGGACTTATAATTGAGTTCAAGTCGCTCGCATTGTCATTACAATCGCTGGCCTCCACGTCTTAAAAAGGAGAACCCTGAGATTTCTTGAACCTGTACAATCCTCCAACAGTCTTTTGTTTTCACAGTCTACGAGCAGTGGATTTGTGCACTTAAGAGCAAGGACTTTCCGTAACGTAATTGATTGGCGGCTGATATTATCTGCGAAGGTTTCTTTTATTGCTCTTTCCTCTTCCTTTGTCCAGGTCTGGCGGACCAGAGGTACAGGTACTGCATCAAGATCACCATCATCTTTTCCTTTAGGAGGTGAATCAAAATCATCTTTTCTCATACTAGGTTGCTCGATGTCATCATTTTTGCTATGGGATGGTACAGCAGGAGAACTCGGCGTACCATGCATTACGGCCGTCAATTGCCTAGCAGCGAAAGCGGAGTTTGTGCGCTTTTGCACGAGATGATAGTGCTTATCTGCAGTTCTTCAGTGTGTACCATATGTGCGGCGACATTACCCTTGACCTCTTTATTGTACTGTCGAATTGCTGTTGTGCATGACTTTCTCATTAGTGTTCCTGAGATGTGTTTCCTTATCAATCATACCACCCTTCCGCCAGGCGCTTGTTATAGCTGATGACAGATCGCTGCTCTGCATCTTCGCTCCTTTCCAGTTTAAGAACAAGCAAGTGGATCCACCGCCCTTCACAACTTGCTGCCTTGCGTGCTTGACGTAAACGTCCAACCAACCTTTGAGGCTTTTATTGAAGCAGAGATTTGCTGGGCCATGCTGACTGTATGTTTTATGATCTTTAACAGAAATCATGTATGTTTCATCGACACAGCTTATTTCCTTGTACTCATCTAGAGTACTGTTCGTTATGACACCGCTCCTATCCCCATTCTGGGAAAGCAGGTGTATGAACAAGAAGTTTCCAAATCACAGTACTCAATTTGGCCTAGAGGTGTAGAATTCTGGCCTTTGTCTATCAAATCGCCAATGACCTTGACTTGTTTAGGAGCGAACTCTGACTTAGCAAAGTCTTGAACTTTTTCTGGGGTAATAAGACGTGCAAGATCTTCTTCTTGTTTCTCCACTGCCCACATTTTTTAAAGAGGGTGTCTGCCCTTTTTTCACATCTTCGGGGAAGCCCGATGTCATCCTCTGTTGTAGCGAACGTATAAAACTTGCGCAAAGAATGAAGATAACTGATTGTGGTTGCTGCCTTGTGTGATGCTCTCGACTCTGGATAAAACTTGTCGCGTATTAGCGCCTTGTCAAACAAGCTTTCAACGGTTTGTTCCTATTATCGACAGTATTGTCTCCACTTGTCGCACCACTAGCACAGCTGGCCTTGCATCTTTTTTGCCCTCATTGGGGCTAAGGATCCATTTCTCGAACGCTTCGAATACTCTTTTACTTTGTTGATCACAAGCTTCAGTTTGGACCTCCTCAGCATCATCGCTTTCTTCACACTCCTCTAAATATTGAAGGTCGTCTTCACCATCACTTGCCGATTCTACGACAATCACTTTGTCTACAGTTGCAGTTGAACTGGCTGCCCCCAAGGTCCCTGTGTTGTCATTCATATGTCCTCTAGGTGCAGCATTTTTTTTACTCTCCTTGAACTGGTTACTTGTTTCAGTAGCTTCTTCACCTGGTGAGTCACCTTCTATCTTGACAAAATTCTGAGCAAGAGAAGCACTGGACTGATAGGCCGGGATTCTTTAAGAGCCTTCCAATACCTCTTTGTGCCTTGTATGTACTCGTCCTGCTTCTGTAAGTGTTTTGATAGATACCTTTGCTTGTGCCCACACTCACAACAGACTTTTCTCCTTCTCTTATTCCTCACTTCTTTCGGCTTCTTCGACTTTCGTTGGTCGTTGCGCATGTCGAATTGATTAACAGCATTTCTGGCTCTTTCGGCACTCCAGCCATGCACATTCTTTAAATGACGAGGGAGCTTATATACTTTGTAGCCACAGCCGCGAAGAGGGCAAAGAAATTTGTTTCTTTTATTTGGTTTCGCATCCTTCTCTTCATCTTCGTCGTCGTTGCTTTCTGTACTTTCTGACGATTCCAATTGACTGCTGTCTGTCTTGTCACACAGACACGAAAACTAAATTAGTCACACAGGTGCGAAAACTAAAATCTGTCAGACAGGTGCGAAAACTAAACTTGTAACCGGGATGAGAAAGCTAAACTTGTCACACAGACGAGAAAGCTTAATTTTTCACACAGACGACAAAACTAAATTCGTCACACAGACGAGAAAACTAAGTTTGTAACACAGAGGAGAGAACAAAATTTGTACACAGATGCGAAAACTAAACTTGTCACACTGACTGGAAAACTAAATTTGTAACACAGGCGGGAAAAACTAAACTTGTCGCACGGACCAGAATCCAAAGTTGACACACAGATGCTGGAACTAAATTTGTCACACAGACGCGAAAACTAAACTTTTCACCCAGACGGAAAACTAAAGTTGTCACAGAGACGCGAAAACTAAGGCTGTCACACAGACGCGAAACCCGAACTTGTAACACAGACGGAAAACTAAACTTGTCATAGAGATGCGAAAACTAAATTTGTCACACAGACGCAAAACTTAAGTTGTCACACGGACGCGAAAACTAAATGTGTCACACAGACGTGAAACCCAAACTTGTCACACAGATGTGAAAACTAAATTTGTCACAGACTTTTAACAGATGGAAAACTAAAGTTATAACACAGACAGACACAGCTAAATTTGTCACACAGACATGAAAACTAAATTTGCAACACAGACTTGTCACACAGACGGAAAACAAAATTTGTCACACACGCGAAAATATGTCACACAGACGGGAAACTTAAGTTGTCACACAGATGGAAAACTAAGTTGAAACAGAGATGCGAAAACTAAATTGGTAACGCAGATGCGAAAACTAAACTTGCCACACAGACAGAAAACTAAAGTTGTACACAGACGCGAAAAGTAAATTGGTACACAGAGGCCAAAATTAAAGTTGTAACACAGACGCGAACATAAAATAGTAGCACAAACGCAAAAACTAACACTAATAACACAAGCGAGAACCAAGCTAAAAGACCAACAACGCCTAGCCCAGAAAACCTGGGAAGGAAAACGAATACATGGACAAGAGAAAACACTAACCTCCTAAGCCGCAGGTTGGGGCACAGGAACCACGTTGTCATTAGCATTCTGTGCGTTGTTGTCACCGTCAGCGTCGGCTAGAGTCAAAGGCGCGACAACTGGAGGGCCAACGGCCGCTGCAACAGCCCCATCCGCAGGAACAACAGGGACTTGGTCTGGCATGGAGAACGAAGAAAATCTTCCAAGGTGGCACAGCAATGACCGGGCAAGAGAAAAAACACCAAGCTAATGACTGGCGAACGTTTAACTAAAAGAGACACCTCAAAAATAACGAAATAAATGAAAAAATTTTGAAAAAGGCCATGCTGTAGACCGTGAGATGTCATGAAAAACTTGGAGACTCCCAGGAAAACCGGGAGAGTTGGCAGTTATGATGCTATCAAGGTTGACTCTCGGGAACACATTTCGCATTTTACATTCTGGCTAACTTTCGTTTGATACCTTTCCTTTTCCTTTTGGTCTGGGAAACGAATTGAAAAAAGCAAGTCAAGTGGTACAAAGAGCGCCGAGGTCAAACAAAAGACAACTACCACAAGTTCACTTACCTCTGTATTCTCACATTTCCAATGGAACATTAACAAAACCTGCTTTAATGGCCTTGATGATCTGGGCTTTGTCTTCAGAATAAAACCCTTTCTGTTGTTTTATAATGTGCCATAAGTTTTTCCTGGCGAAATCGCCCACTTCTCGCCCACCATGGCCGTCAAAAATTCCAAAAATCGCCTTTAAACTTGACACAAAATAACACAACAAAAACATATTTTTAATAGATTAAACATACTGTTAACAAAGAAAGTTTTTGGTGATGGAAACTGGTTATTAAATGTTATTGTCACAGCTCATTGTCAGTCAGTGATCAGAGTCAATAATGCTCTCAGTATCAGTCGAGGCTAGGGCTGGAGGTACCCTCGTAGAAATAAGAATGTCAAAAGTGTACTTTTAGCATACTGCAAGCATACTAATTCTGTACTAACCCAAATGACAGTACATTTACAGTATACTGTAAACCTACTGCACACTAACAAGTGTTACCATGGTCTATAATTGACATGTACTTCCACAAATTGACCCAAAAAAGTACAATTCCAGTATACCATTACTGTGCTACAGTCGACTACGTACTTAAATTGCGTCATGTGAGCACAAGTCTGTACTGGAAATGTACGTGATCAAATCGGTCCAAAGAAAAACAAAATTCCATTATACTGCTTTTGTACTGCATGAGTATTACAGCACAAGAACAATACGTACAAGGAAGAGTTTCATCTATAGGGCCATTCTCATATAATATGGAAACGTCTTTATTGCAACCTTGGGAAGATCCTATGTTGTTGATTAAGTAACAAGAATAATATATAAATTTAGCCAGGGCTAAAAGCGAGGCTCCCTTTAATAAATTTATAATTTAAATCAAACAATAAACTTGTATTCCACAATTCAGTTAACTTTAGAGCACATTAAAGTGACTTTTCAGGGAAAGGCTAAGTGATTTTACAAAAAATAATTTACAAACAGCCAAGGAGTGAACCAAATCTCACATCGAGTTGATAGCCTCACAAGTACACCCAAAAACTGGTAATCATCTTCGATCACATTTATGTTATGAGCCATAAAGGCTCTTGATCACCGTAAATTAATTAGGCCTGGAAAAAAGATTCCGGTCGAATTTTTTGCGTTTGACAAGTTTATTTTACAAAATCTTGCCAACAAATCTCGGTGCGTGTAAACCAACCTTTTATATCATTTATGTCTCCTTGCCCACTTGTCCTTTATACCCTTATTATAAAGAGAACCTTTGGCTAAATTCTGGGGTCATCAGTCGAGCTATGTTTGCAAGAGCGCTTAAAGAAACAAGGGACAACGATGTGTTTGGGTATAATTTTGGCCACGCAAGATGGCCGATTTATTGATTAAATATAACATCTTCAAACAAATTTAATTAGCTATGATTATTTGATTTTTTACGCTCTGGCAAAGGTGAAGGCGGAGAAAAAGGGCCACGAGCCTCCTGTAGGGAGGCTCGCCCCACCCGAAGACGGATGACCCAGAAAAAGCCGAAGAGTAAACAGTTTCTCAGCACCTGCTTGAGGACAGATTACTCATGAACTAGCTGCATGTCTAGATAAACTAGGTGTACGAATATAGCTTAAAAATGCATTGGACTTCCATCGTCCTAACTGGTGAATTTGTGCGTCAGACAGACCCTTAGCAGCAGCCCAAGTGGCTGCACCTGTGCGAAAACTGTGTGCTTTGTACAAGGTAGGGTCAAGATTACAAAATCTAAGAGCCCTATTAAGTTGTTCCACAAAAATTGATCTTTTTATTGGCGCCCCGCCCGGCCAGCAAAACAGGGGGCCACTGGTGACCCCTCTAACAGAAATAAATGCTAAGACAGCTTTGACCGGGCAACCAGATTCTTCTTGAAAGATGTCAATAACAAATGGGCGCCCATTATTACTGTGCTTACATTTATAAATTGTCAGTTGAAGAGCTATGACCTGCCCTTGGGTCGTCATTAAACGTGAAAGCTGATTAAGCTTAATCAGATTACTCTGATCACTTCCGTTAACTGTTATCTCGCCGATACGTAAAAATGCAAAAAAGGCTATATAGCACATAGCTGAAAACATCTTAAACTGGTAGGCTGACTCTGTAGTGTGCTGAAATGAGGCAACAAGCTGCCGCAAGATTGGTAGTGTGATAGGAAGATGTACATCACGTACCGGTGCTAACTTGCGATATCCTTTAAGAATTTGACGAATGATCGCAGTTTCCGTTGGATCATTCACACCTGCTAACTTGTGGGCATAGCCGATAGCAGATAAATAACTAGTCACAGTGGAGGAAGCATAATTATGCGAATAAAGATTTGAAACAAATAGTACTATAATCGTGGGCTGTAAAGGTAAGCATAAGACTTTGTTACCTAACAAGGACTGAGCCCATCTCGTGAATAAGCTCCATGAGCGCTTGTAAGCGTCCTTGGAACACTTAGTGAGACTAGCAGACAGAAGTGTTTGTGCTACAGAGGCCAGCTCTCCGGTAGAAGATGTGGTGGAACTAAGGTTTGTTCCTGGTCCATGCCCTGTCCTAGGGACTTGAATTTTGTGACCTGTAAGCGCGATAAAGCATCAGCCTTGACATTTAGCACCCCAGGCACGTGGACCGCCCGAAATAAAATATTGTGTTTCAAACATTGTAAAAGTAGTTCACACAACAGGACGATTAGCTTGTTATCTTTCGTAGTTTTCTTGTTAATAACATCAACTAGACCTAGATTATCTGTGTGAAAAAGGACGCATTTGTTGGCCAGTTCTGACGCCCATAATGAAAGACTTATAACGATCGGAAACATCTCTAGGACTATAATGTTACGACCTAGCCAGTTTGAAGGCCATTGACCATAAAGCCAATTCGAGCCGAAAACTGCACTGTAACCTAAAGAACCTGCTGCATCAGTGTAAAGATGTAGTTTGGCTGACAAGAGCCAATTATAGTCTAAAAAGAAAGACTTGCCATTGTATGATTCTAAAAAGTTAAGCCATAATTTAAGGTCAGATTTTGTTTCCCGATTTAGACGAATAAAATATTGAGGGGGTTTAACCGCGCCTGTCAAGTTAATTAAACGGCGTAAAAAAGTTCGACCGTCAACTATGACAGAACAAGTAAAATTGAGAAGACCAATTAAGGATTGCAGTTCTCTTAAAGTTATCTTTTTCTGACGAAGGAAGTGTTGAATAGAGTCACGACATTTAGTAAGTTTGTCGCTAGGGAGCCGTGCTTCCATGTTCTGTGTATCAAGCTCAATACCCGCAAATGACAACACGAAGCTAGGGCCTAGTGTTTTCTCGGGAGCCATTGGAACGCCCAATTCATCACACGTTTTGAGAAAAACTTGCAGATCATTAGCGCACGATGCAAGCGATTTGCTGACGATCAGAAAGTCATCTAAGAAATGTAATATGCCGGGTATATGTAACCTAGAGCGAGCAATCCACTCCAGACCGGAACTGAAACACTGAAATATTTTGCAAGAACTGGAAAGCCCCATAGCAAGATTTATAACATAACAAAAGTAAATCGCGCGCTCTGATTGGTCAGTTAGCCACTACCATTTGCCTGTGGATGCACGCTAAGAAACTGAGCTAGCGAGGTAAAATTTAGGCAAATTCAACAAATCTCCTCTCCTGACGGTAAAATACACCGATGAAATGCACAGATGAAAAGTGGAAGGTGAAGAAAATACTATGCTGTCGTTTTGAAGGAAAAAAGACAAAAGATGAAGCGACAAATTTGCCCTGGATGAATTAATCACTGTTTTCCTCGCGGCTAGAATCGGCTGGAGGAAAATCGAGCGAACGAAGATTTAAGGTACATTTTGTGTTTTTTTATAGAGGAGAAAAAGTCTGTTTGAAATGTAAATTTATCAATTACCATTGTGTTATTGACTTTTTGGTCAAGCTAATGCTAAATTCAAGCAAATGTTTTGAGAAACGCGCTCAAATTCGAGACAGCTTTGTTGTGAAGTTTTCATCGCATCGATTAACAATTTTAGTTGAGTTTAAACGGGCAAATAACGCTGGAATAAGCGAATTTCATTTGAGTACAGAAACATTTGGGTTTTCAAATAAATTTTTCAAAAAATAACTTCTGTGTGTATTATTTTGTTCCTCAGTGTTCGTTCAGGGAACAGTCGAAAAACAACAGCTTCAGCGCCGGCTGTGTCGGCGAATTTCAGTTGACTTTCATGGCTGGATTTCCCCAGACAGATTTCGATACAAAGCTAGTTAATTTCGTTTTAAAATTAGTGTTACCTGTTATTCTAAAGGAATTACTGTCAAATTTTCTCATTTCTACTTTACGTTTATTTCAAAAATTGTCACATAAATAAGCTTGATAATTATTTCATTTATTTAGTTTTAGCTTATTTTTTAGAGTCTTTTTAGTTGGTGTTTATAGTTGCAGATATAGTTTTCCCTCAAAGTTTTTACCCTAATATTAAGAGCAAGTAGACAGATGCCATTCACAATAACAACAAAAACCATTTTGCAATTTACCTGAAGACGGAGAATGGCTGATTCAGCGAAAGAAAAAACTCAAAGGCAAGTTTTTGAAAAACATAGAACATGATTTGTTTACGCGCAGGCAGATGGCAGCATACATGAACTCCGACCGATGACTCAACTGAAGGCAAATGGAAAACAATGTTTTTCTCTTTTGATTATGTTATAAAAGAAATGGTAAACGTTGCAGCTGTGCAACCATGGAGTTATGGATGCACTTGGGAGGTTTGCTAAGCACTCAAAAAGCTAGAGTCGCACTCGGCTATCGCCTCGTGCAACTCTTACGCTTCTTTCGTGCTTAGCAACCTCCCGCGTGCATCCATAACTCCATGGTTGCACGCTGCACGTTTACCATTTCTTAATTCTATCAACATAGAATCGATCACGCCAGCAAATCCCCAGCAAATTGTAATCAGAGGGGCTGACCGCAATCAGTCGAAAAGCATTTTTGATATCGGTCTTCGCTAGCGCACAGCCCCTGCCTGTGCGTGGAATTAGCCTGATGGCATCGTCAATATTAGGGTAGTGGACGCTAGAAGCAATTTGCGGTATATGGGAATTAATTGACTTCCCCTCTGGAAAGGACAAGTGATGAATTAGGCGGAATTCCCCCGGCACCTTTTTAGGAATCAAGCCTAAAGGAGAAACATGAAAGACTGGAAAGGGCTGTCCATCGAAAGGACCAACAATTCTTCCTAACTGAATTTCTTTAGCTAATTTTTCGTCTACCGCCTTAGGATTAGTGGAGGCTGACAAAAGATTTTTGGATACAAAATTACTGCGATGACCAACATAATCAATAGAAAAACCAAAACGGAAACCTTCGATGAGGTATTGCCGAGATCGAGGAGGGTAGCCCTCCAGATAGGCCTGTAATTTATCTATTTTGATTGGCGTTGCCAATGGACGAGACAGTGCGGGAGGTAGGGGCTCAGTTATTTGCGGTGACTGCTGTGGATTTCGGTCGCGGTACAGCTTTGGTGGAGTTTGCCTGTTGCTTGGGAAAGTGACATTGGTTGGCTGGATGATGAGATCCCCATCAAAAGCATTCGTGTTTACAGCCGGAACACTTCTCCCCTCTGTGAAATCTCCAGCAAAAGCCGGACGGAAAGGGCGACCTTGTAGGCCTGTTGCGTGAGTCCGAGGAAACTACCGTAGGGGACTTTTGCATGTGGTGCGCCTGCAACCACAGTTCCCAATGGATCTGGTCCCAGGGGAAAAGAGTTTTTTGCCTCAAAAAGCGAAAGTTTTCATCATAATAACGCCAATGGGCGTTCTTAGCCGCTAGGTCCCGCACTGTCTCGGAATATTTCATTAAAGCTGGGGTGTCAGTCGGTGATCGGACGGTATAAATAACTACAAATGTTTGAAAGGCTGATATCCATTGGTCTATATTGGCAATTCTCTTAGGTTTCTGTGCTGGCTTGAGGCTAATCACCGGCCGATCTGAAGAGTGTTGCGTTTGAACAACAAAATTGTACTGTGACTGGTTTTGGGATGCTATTTGCAATAGGGTCCCTAAATCAATATACTCGTTTGCCCAAATTTTTTATTGAATTTTATCAGACACCCTGGAGGCGAGAGGTACAGCGATTTAATGATGAATCAGCTGGGGCCGGTCATTAGACTGAGTTATGCTATTTATTGATAGCGGGCTGGTACTTATAGTCGACGGGTTCGTAGGAGGAGGTCTCTCACTGGTAATGTCCTGGATTACGGCCGCTACTGACCCCTGTACAGCAGCAGCCGGAGTGGTGTTCGAACCATCTGTCTCCTTCTGAGCTTGAGGGAGTATGCTGGCTGCTTGAAGTCCTCCTAGCACGGCTTCTGAGACTATGGCAGCGATGTCCACCAGGGCAGGGGCTGCGTTGTTGCCGGCAATTGGAACAGTGACCAATTGGGAGGGATGTTCCGAGGCGGGTGGATGGCTGTCCGTATTAGAAACTGTGGCCCGGGCAGCTGATTTTGACCTCTTTGCTTTGTGAGTTACTCGCGTGGCCGGGGCAGCACGCTTCTGTGGGCGTGGTGCAGGAGGTACGGTAGGGGCAGCACGAGATTGCCGACGAGTCATCATATTGACTGGAAAACAAAAACAGCTTATGTGTAGCAAGGAAAGTAACCCGTGGATGCGAACCAGAAAAATTGCGGGTATGTGCGCGTTGGCTAAAGAAAGCAGGTCCATACCCCACTTTTGATCACATAACAAAACAGAAGAAAAACGAAAAGTAAATGAAATTAAATACAAAAATAATAATAGAAAGAACGCTTCCAGCGAACCGTAATATATAAGAAAAATGGCAACATGTTTGGCAAGCCCAAATAATGATAGCTGCCGCAAGGAACATGCTTATCTGCCGCAAAGCTTGGGAACTTATAGAGTTCTCAGTAAACATATACAAACAGTCTATTTAGACATGTAAGACAAAAGAAAGTGTGGGTGTAAAAAAGGACCTAATTTAAGCTGGGAGTGCGACCCGCGGCGGGAAGGCAACTGAGCTTAATAGCGGATAGAATAGCACCCCTGTAACTCTGATAGAGAGCATATTGCCCTTTGGCATTAAGGTGTACCCCGTCTCTGCATAAAATGCGAACGGTGGGTTGTCGAAGTCCTTTGTGATGCCAGAAAACAGCAAAAGGTAGGGTCTCCAGCACCACACTGAGATATTGGTTGAGAAGGGCCACACGATCGTTGAAGGAGGGTGGATCCCTCAAACCTGCAGCGCGGTTAATGGTCTGACAAACTACTATTGTTTCAACTCGGCATTCAGCGTGTAAACGCTGAACGAGGGTCTCGATCTTCGAACCTACCACCTCGTGCCTAGCGTCCGGTGGGGAAAGGTCGTTGGAACCTATCTCCAAAATCACAATTTGGGATTGTAGGCGCCTTACTAAATGTAAATCAAATTTAGATAGCTTGTCAACAGTGCGACCGCGAACTGCGAGAAAAGTTATCTGCGCGGAACGGGACAAGTTAAGATCCCGTCGTACCCTTGCGTCTATGCCTTTAGACAAAAATAATTCAAAACGACGGACAAAGGAGTGGCCCATAATGAGAACATGGGGTTTAGGAGACATGACTAACTTAAAAAACAACAAGAAAGATATACTCAACTCAGGAAGTGAAGGATGGAGGTGGGCAGCTGTCAAGTTCGCAAAGCTTGTTACGTCTGGAGACCAAGAGGAAGACTTTGGGGAACACAGCTTGTCTTATACCCTAACCTTAAATGAGGTTGAGGCTCAGTACTTTTCCGAACAAGCTCATGACTAGTAGTTTTACAGCAAGTAATATTCCGGCAAGTAATTTACCAGCTAGTGATTTCCTGGGTAGTAATTTTCCGATTGATCTCGTGATAATCGTGTGATCAATACTTGAGTATTTTGTGTCAAATTGGACCCTGCTCACAGTTCTTCCCTGCCGATTACCTATGTTAAAGGTGAATGCGTGACTAGTAATAAGTGCCCCTCTAAGCAAACTAACATAATCATTGCGTCACTAGGTGACATAAACATTTTTATTTGCAGGCAAATAAATTCCTTTATACATCACTTCTGAGGTGAAACAGTACTATGAGGCGCTGTTTTTATCATACAGACCTCGGACTACAGAATGCAGTATTTCACAACTTTGCGATACAAATTGCTATTCAGGATAATCGAAGCACGCGTGGGCTTTAGCCGTAAACCATTGAAAAAATTTTCAAAATCATCTATACGGCCAGCCGGTTCTGACTTTTACAGTGCTAGCAGTGGTGAGTGTTTGAATGAACATTAACAGAGTTACGCTCCAAGATAATAAAGAATTTATTATGTTTATTTTTTATTTTAAAACGGTTTAACGTGCGGTATTTTGAGTACTCCGGGAAGTGTTGTTTACTGAACGACTGAAAACAATCGGCACAATGATTAAAATTACAAGAGAGTACTAACAATCAATGAAAGAAATATAATTTTGTGAAACATATACAGAGACGACAATTTTCATTCAGGAAGACAAGTATTAAAGTGTCTCTAAAAATCCTGAGTCTTCGAGCTTAAAGCTGAAGTTTATGTTTTAAGCCAGCTTCCCAGTGTTTGCTTTTTTCAAAAACGAACTCGAGGCAAGAAAATCACTCAAACCTTTCTTTTACAGCCAGAATTATAACTAAATATTCTTTGAAACGTTTTCTTTCTATTTGCGGTGACAAAATGTCTAAAGGCCTTTTAAAGATCTATAAACTTATAACATTAACCTGATACTCGGTCAGATCATTGTCTCAAATCTTACAAACGTGCGTAAACAAAATAGCCGCATAAACGAGGCTCAACTTCATTAAATTAGGAATAAAAGACAAACATCAAATACAATAATTACTTAGGCTTACCACTCGAGATGCAGCTCCTGAAAGGTATCAAGTAAGGCCAGTATCGCTTCAGACTTTGCAACCCCTCTTACGCATTAAGCAAGATGAAAACGAAATCGGATTTCCGTCTTTGACTCAACCAAAAACCCAATAAACAAATTAGCCATGAATAACAGAAGACTCCTGATAGCAGCTGAATTTCATTTTGTACATCCAATGGAAAAAATAAGTTAAAAACATCACAAGTTGACACAAAGCTCTGTCAGCTTCAGCTGTCAAAGTAAACAAGATTCAAGACGCTGGATAAATTTTCCACATGAACTCACCTGTCAAATTTTGACCAATCAGAGCATAGAAATTGGACGTAGAGTGTGACCAACGCGTGAACATGGTGAGAAAAGTCAAAAGCAACTGTCTTCCCTGCCTGTAGCAGCTGGCTGAAGTTTCACGTCGGAGGTCAGTTTGAAATCAAAATTTTAATTGTGCGGCACATAAACAGTATATTTCATATGAATTTGAAAAAAAATTAAACTTGAGCCTGCGATCATGAAAACCAATACCTTATCAGCGGATAACTTCACAAAAACACTTGATCTCGATGGGTCGACACCTGAGCCCGTGATACAGTCAAGTGATACTGGTCAGCGGATACCTTGTTTTGACAGCTGTCAATGGATCACAACATTGACGTGTATCAGTTTTCCTGTGCTCCTATCCCAAACTAGCTAGAAAGTATGAGACTGAACATTGATCGCAATCTAGTAAAATAATTAACTAGTTAGCGGACAGCTTCCAAATAAATCACGTCACCTCAATGAGTTGACACATGAGCCCGCGATATGGTTGTGGGAGAATGGTTAGTGGCTATCCTGTTTTGACAGCTGTCAATTGACCATATTGTGAATGTCCAATGTAAAAGATGTGGACTTGGCAAGACATGCCTGAGACACCCTTCCATAAATGGAACAGCTGTCAACAACAATGGAGCTCTGTGGTTTGAAAAGATAAAAAAAATTACTGAAGGGCACTATAATCTTTTCCTTTATTTTATTTCCTTTATTTTATGTGGTACACCTTTGACAATAAAGACTTCTGACTTCTCAAGAGAGAAAAACAAAAAACAGTAGCAACGTTAACAGTTTATCTTTGTTTTGTAAATGCATAATTAATTTCATAGCAATTTTAACACTCTTCTACACTACATGTGGACCTCAATGAATGTCCCCGTCAAAACTCTGAAATCCTTACGTTAACAAATTTTAAAGCATCATCACAAAAGTAAAGCTGAATAACTGTTAACTAAATACAATTACAATAGTTTACTCTCCTACTTCAGGCCTCAAAAGTTATGAACATCTAAACCAGGGGGGAGGACAGTGAGGACTCCCATGTAAAAAGGGTAGGGATACTTGTCATGAATTTTGAATGAAACCTCAAAGGCAGCCAATTTGAGTATGGTACAGCTTTAGTTGATCCTTTGGGATACTCACCAACAGAGTACTAACTATGCAATGGAATCAATGGCCTTCACTTTGACCCTTGACTTTTGCTTTATACTTTGAAATTTTCTTTGTGTTATGAGTTCATTTGACTACTTAAAGTGGATGAACTGAATTGAAAGGGGCATACAAGAACCTCCACCGTTATCAATTACAGGACTAAGGAGGATGCTGAGTTAATAAACCGACCATTTGACTTTTTGGGGGGTGGGGTTGGGTGATTTAAAAAAAAATACATCTATATATATCATGCAAACAGATCTGGAACAAAAACATATTGGACTGAGTTAATAGTCAAGTCATGCGAAAAATAACAAAAAAAACTTGATCACAGTAGTGGGCTGGAAAAATTTCTTGCTCAAACCAAATCAACTGATCACCCATCCGCAATCCACAAAAGTTGATGGTCTCCAAAGCAGGTGGTGCATTTCATTGTATAAACTCTTAGTCTTTCTCAAAAGCATTTGGAAAATTGCACGCAAATAATGTGTCCATGCCACAGTCCACAGTTAAGCACAAAGAATTCAGATTTTCAATCTGTACTCCGACAATCCTACCACTATCCTTATGGAAGGTACAGTGTGACTTGCTGTCGCATTGGTATACCTGTCAGCTGAAAATCTAACATTGCCTGCTGTTTTAAGCTCATGAATAAAGGGCCAGATACTTAGGTGTCTCGCACAAACAAGCTGAATTACAAAACACAGGGTTTCTGCATTTCATAAAACACTTGATGGAAGTCAAAACCCATCCATATCTTAAACTGGCGCTGTTAACACCACCATGGAAGGAAACTGTGTAACTATTTCGCCTTGTTACTACTTTGTAATCCTGTGAGTGGATTATAGTTCGACGATGAACAAGTCGCTTCAATACAAACACCCTCTCAACCTCCCCCACAGCTGTCAGGAGAGCTCTTCTTTTATCACCATCCACTGTAGTCAAAGTTTGTTTCCCAACTGCATAGCTTTGGGGGAATATTATTTCCCTTCTGTTGTCTGACAACTGTGGCCTTGCATTGACAAGGTGATTGTAAAAATCATGTTGAGACGACCTGAACTCTAAAAGGGGGATAAGCTCTATTATTTTCTGCTGGAAACAAATAGAAAAACTACTCTGAAATTCTACATTTTGAGTTCCATGAAAGAGCTTTCTAAGATCGCCATAGTAGTCTTCATAACAAAAACATGAAGATGCCCAAAGTGGCCCTAAGTTTTTTCATCACAAGAAACAAGATGAAGCAAACAGTGAACATTGAAAGTCTCGTACCTCCTTCCAGACATTGACTCAACCCTAAGACAGAAATGGTTCAACAAACTAGCATATTTACTAAGTTGATCAAGGGATATTGAATCCTGAAAAAGCAAGAACACTGCATCTACGAGCGATAAAAAGTGCTGGAAGTATTTATTAGGAAGTAAGCCCCAAAGGCATGGCAAGCCATAAATTAACATGAATGACCGCAGTTCAGATGCCTTGAGGTGAGTCATATTAGCTATTATGCTTCTGGGTGTTCTGGTAATTCTGTATGGAGGTTTTAGCGGAGCTCCACCCGCGCGCGAAGCGCGCGCGAGTGGACGGAGCTCCATAGCTAAGGAAATGTGGTAATCTACCCATCCGAGAAAATTTGGTAATCACGTGACCGTACGCCCGACCGTCCGTCCGCACCACAGGGAAACCAATGTTTTCTCTCACACTTTCTAGCTAGTTTGGGAGCCCAAGAGAAAACTAATTGCACATCAATGTTGTCATCAATTGACAGCTGTCAAAACAGGATATCCGCTGACCAGTGTCACCTGACCGTACCGCGGGCTCAAGTGTGGACCCATCGAGGTTGAGTACTTTTTTGAAGTTATCCGCTGACAAATTACCAGTTTCAAATGATCGCAGGCTCAAGTCTATTTTTTCCAATGATTCATTTGAAATATGTTGTGTTTATGTCACTATGGCCCCGCACTGTCAAGATTTTGGTTTCAAACTGACCTCGGACGCGAAAATTCAGCCACTTTTTTAAAAATAAAGGCGGGGAAGACCTTTTCTTACCATGGTCACGCGTTGGTCACGCTCTACGTCCAATTTTTGTACTCTGATTGGTCAAAATTTGACAGGTGAGTTCATGCGGAAAATTTATGCAGCATCTTGAAAGTTGTTTACTTTGACAGAGTTTTGTGTCAACTTGTGATGTTTTTAACTGTCTTTTTCCACTGGATGTACAAAATGAAATACAGCTGCTATCAAGAGTCTTCTGTTATCCATGGCTGGTTTGTTTATTGGGTTTTTGGTTGAGAAATGCGTCGCTTGTTAAAATTGGGTAATCCGATTTCGGGTGGCATCGTTTTCGTCTTTCACCTTGCTCAATGCGTAAGAGGGTTTAAAAGTCTCAAGCAACTATGGCCTTCCTTGATATCTTTCAGGAACTGAATCTCGAATGGTAAGCCTGAGTAATTATTGTATTTGATGTTTGTTTTTGTTATATCTAATTTCATGAAGTCGAGCACAGTTTATGCGGCAAGTTTTTGCACGTTTGTTAAGATTTGAGTCAATGATCTGATCTAGTATCAGGTTTGATATAAGCTTACAGGACTTTAAAAGGCCTTCAGATTTTTTTTTTCACGGCAAATAGAAAACAAACGTTCCGAAGAATATTTAGTTATAAATTTGGCTGTAGAAAGAAAACTTTGAGTGATTTTCTTGCTTCGAGGAGTTCATCTTTGAAATAAAAAAACAAACACCGGGAGGCCGACTGAAAGTAAAACAAAATAAACTTAAGCTTTAGCTTTATTAAAGCTTAAAGACTCAGGATTTTTAGAGACACTTTAATACTTGTCTTCGTGAATGAAAATTGTTGTCTCTGTAAATGTTTTACCGAATTATATTTCTTTTATTGATTGTTAGTAGTCTCCCTTGCAATTTTAATCGCTTGTCCGTGGTGTTTGTTTTCATCGTTCATGAACATCGCTTGCAGGAGTACATAGAAATGTCCCACGTATCAAACGCTTTATAAGATTACACATCGTTATAGCTGGAACCATTAAATAACAAAAAGTAATGATAATAAATTCGTTATTATGTTGAGACGTATCTCCATTAAAGTTCATTCAAACACTCGACCACACTGACAGCTCGCACTAAAAATGAGAACCGGCTGGACGTATGGGTGATTTTGGCAATTTTTTGAACGGTTTCGCTAAAAGCCCACGATTGATCGTCCTGGACATTGAAAAATTGTGAAATGCCGTATTCTGTCCGAGGTCTGTATGATAAAAAGTACTGTTTCACCTCAGATGTGATGTATAACAAGTATAAAAGGTTGGTTTACACACCCTCAGATTTGTTGGCAAGGATTTGTAAAGTAAACCTGTCGAACGCAAAAAAAATGCGGCCTGATTTGTTTTCCAAGAATTTGTTTTCGAGGCCTAATCTACCGTGATCAAGAGCCATTATGGCTCTTGAATGTGATAGAAGATGTTTGCCATTTTTTGGGTGTACATATATTTAGGCTATCAACTCGATGTAAGATGTTTCACTCTAAAATAACTTATCCTTTCCCTCAAAAGTCACATGAATGAGCCCTTAAGTTAACTGATTTGTGGATTACAAGTTCATTGTTTGATTTAAAATATAAATTTAT
>OZ037777.1:19118176-19228176 GCA_964035525.1 Porites cylindrica
GTGGTGAATGCCACATTATGATTCAACAGCTAATGCAAATACAATACACGAATAGGTAGGTCTATTTGTTTTCCAGGCCTAATCTACTGTGATCAAACATGATTGCTATTTTTGGGTGTACAAATAAGACTATTTAATAACTCGATGTAAAAGCTGTTTCACTCTTGGACTGTCAAATTATTTTTCTCTAAAATCACTTAGCCTTTGCCTCAAACGTCAAATGAATGTGGCCTGATCTGCGGATTACAAGTTTATTGTTTGATTGAAATTATGAATTTATTAACGGGAGCTTCGCTTTTAGCTCTGGCTAAATCTATATATTAGAACTTGTCAGTCCACAGTGTGAGTAGCATTTTAACCACACGTAATAGAACACTGCATGTAGTCAATGGCAGTTCGGGAAATGACATCAAATTTTGTACATACCACTGTGTTAGACTTGCCTTGCTTCTTCAGCTTCTCAGCTTCAATTGCTAAGCAGACAGTCTCTTCATGGGTTCTCTGCTTTGTTTTCCCATTGTTTTCTCTATCACAGGTGCAGACATGACTATGTCCAGCTCCACTGGAACTCATCTTTATCGTGGTACCAGGATGCAAACAGTACGGACAACCAAAATAACCATTAAACTGCACAACATTGTGAAAAAGACACTTGGCAAGAGCATCAAAAGTGCCACTAAGCAGAATGCATGTGACTGTTTTGGTTTCCCCAGTTGTCAACTTAACCGAGTCCTTGAAAAACAAATAATTTTGTCTGATCAAGGAGTCAGGAAGTTGAAAGTGAAGTTTAACTATGTAATAAATTGTTTGATTTTCAGAAAATTGCAGTCTATGACTTAATTTTAATGTAATAAAAATCTTTGAAAAATTCATTAATAATTCATAACAGTTATGACCAATCTGTGGGTAGTATTTGAGTCACATGTCACCTCTGTAATCCCCAAAACAAATCAACTTCTGTATTAACTTTCATAAGAATGTCCTGCTCAGCTGATTAGAATGCATTAACTTTCATACAGATGTCTACTGATTAACATGACAAACACAATCTATTGTTTCATTTCACAAAATAAAATATTCACATCTGACCTTTATGGGTATAAAATGGCTCGCCGCCCATAAAGGTCTCACACTTATAATTTATTTTATCTATTACAGAAACCCAGGGTACCTTTTTCAAAGATCTCCTTCAGTGTACTCCCAAAAGGCTCCAGAAAAGGTCCGAAAGCCGGGTTTGGAGGCTTCAAACAAAAGCCCAACAAAAATTTATTTTTCCGGCTAAACCTGAGGAATAAAACCAAAATATATATGGTATAATATTTTACTATTAAATTTATTTATTACAATTTTCAGATCAAAGTAAGATTGTGCTTGGTAGAAACAAATGTGTTTACATGTGGCGAAAAGACGACACAAAGTACACTTTGCATCTTATTTGTTCTTGCTCTGAAGAGAAGATAAGTTTGATGATCTGGAGGTGTATTTGTTATGATAGTGTTGGAAGTCCAACTGCAGTTGAAGGCAACATTAACGCGGACAAGTGCATTGACATCCTAGGCAAGAACTTATGGCCAGTAGTTGTCTGGTATTTTAAAGGAAAAAAATACTTGTTCTTGCAAGACAATGTGCCTGTTCACAGAGAACACACTATAGAAAATTATAAAGACCAAAATGAAGTAACCTCAATGGAATAGCGAGCACAATTACCAGATTTAAATATCATAGAAAATATCTGGCTCTACATGAGGAGAGCTACAAGTCTGCAGTAAACATCTCTATCAAAAATGATATTCTGCGTCAAAATCCAGAGCGCTTGGTGGAACATCAAATTGGATAATATAAGAAACCTTTATCAGTCCATACCTGAACGCCTAGACAATGTAATTAAAATGAAGTGTTAAATCAGTAAATATTAAGGTGATTTTAAAAATAGATTTGCCAAAAACGATGTTAAAACACGCTTTCATAAAATGTAAGCAAACACCACCATATTGAAAGTAACGAATACTTTTGTCCCTTGGCTTTACATACTTCGTTCTTGTGCTGGTGCTTAAAAGATAGTCCTTTTCTGGAAACAGATGTATTTAAGATGTTTGTATTCTGGAGGATTTTAGAAGGAAACAATGAGGAACAAATAAACACACATGCGTATACCAAGAAAATACCTGACAACTGTTTATTTCACCTTCTTACATAATCTTACATCATGTGACCAATACTACCCAAAATAGCACACTTCCTCCTTCCTACACAGTTTTCATAACAATCAACACAACTTACAAAGAAAAACTATAAGTCTAATCTGTCTGGACGATTGATCACCCGTCCTGAACGCGTAACCACCTGACATTTTCTGGACTCAAAGTGACTAAGCATGACAAGTTTGGTAACCACTTGGTCTGGAATGCGAAGTCCAGAGTTGTTACCAATCTCTACGTTACTATCATCATCAACAACAGGTACAGCAATAACACTAGACTTAGGAGAAATCTCATTGGCTACTTCAGACTGAATTCATAACCTTGCTTTGGGAACGACAGGTTCCCCCTGAAAATCTAAGGGTGGATTATGCTCTACCATTTCTGGTGTGACAATTTCGTTATTTGTACTCATGCCTCTGGCATCATCATGTATCAAGTGATTAGCATGCACATAGCGGCGATCATTACCCGGAACTCAAACTAGGTAGGTTTCTGACCCTTCACAGCCACAATTGTACCCGGTATCCATTTCTCCTTCCCTCCCCTGGTGTGTTTTACTCAACTGGTTGATACAGATCAAAACTTCGCCCCTTGGGGTGCAGCCCATCCCTGTATAATTTTGAAGCAACTTGTTTCTTTTCTACATGCCTTTGTAAACTGGGTTTCACCAATGAGCGGTGTGTCCTGGGTTCTCTCTTCAAAAACAGTTATGCAGGAGTCTTGTTGTTGTGGTGTGGGGTGTGTTTCTGTAGCAGAAGAGGACATTAGTCACCCTGTGCTGAACTAGCTCCTTATCAGTACAAGACTGATACATGGCCTTGAAGGTCTGCACATGTCTCTCAGCTAAACCATTAGTGGGACGATATCGGGGACATCAAGTGTGCTTGATGTAATTCATCTTTAAAAATGACTTGAACTCTCCAGCAACAAATTGTGTGCCATTGTCGCTGACTAATTCATGTGACTAATTCAGAGCTCTTAAAGCCTCTATGGTAGCATTTGCTGTAGTGCTGGTCATAGGAAAGACTTCCATCCATTTACAGTGGCTGTCAACCACAAGACAAAATTGCTGACCCTTCACTTCAGCATAATCAACATGAATTCTTTGCCAAGGTTCAGTAAATTATTATTTTACAATAATAAGGGAACTGCCTTAGGGGCATGATGTGCCTTAGTACAAACATGGCAAAGTCTTACTTTTTCCTCTACATCAAGGTCAATACCAGGCCAGCACACAAACGACCTGGCAAGTGCTTTTACACGGCACATCCCTGGATGGCACTCGTGTAACATATCTGACAACTGTTTATGTCACCTTCTTACATCATCTTGCATCACATGACCATTACTACCCAAAATACCACAACATCAGTTTGATGCTCTATTTTTTGTCTGTTGTTTTTTTTTACTGCTAATATCCACTGCAATTCTTTGCGATTCTCTCTTCGTTGGCATTAGAATGTATTGGTAAATATATTTCGTTAACAAAAGCGTGGGAAAGCACTGACTAGTCTTTGGTACTCTCACGCTCTGTTATGCAAACTGTAAACTTAGAATAATCATTGTAGGGAAGAAAGAATGAGTCTTTGTGTATAAATAAATAAGTCTTATTATTCTAATCGATTTTCTTTTGGACTAGCTTTCATTTGATTCAGTAAATTCCCTGCTTGAATAGACAATAAAATAATTTGAGAACCAATCATTTTTGTACATTCTGAACATAGCAAGCTGAGAGCTTAACACAGGCTACCCAGAACCATGTGGCTCTTGGGTCTACGTAAGTTCTTTAGAGAAGTTATTTACATATAATACATACAAGCCAAGCTCATTAAAAAGATAAACTATGCATGGGCAGCCCTATGCGTGTAAAAAGTTGGGGAATTGGCTGATAATGGAACACGTGAACTCACCTTAAATGCAGACAAGATTTTGGTTATTTGGAGATCCTCTTCTCCCATCACTATCCTCTTCTCTCCTCCACAAGACGAATTGTTTTAAGGGCCCAAGATGCATGGCTTCTTGTCAGAGAAACTGCAAACCGACTGGACTGAAATTTGGCGGGAAAGAGAGATGCCAGCTGGGTCACGAGTTGAATTTAATTGCCCCTTTGTAATTTTTCTGCAGATTCGTTTGTGATGAAAATTACGTCCTGATATAAAGGAAGGGAAATGTTATTTTTTCTTTTTCTATTAAAATGACAAGAAAGGAAAAGGGTTGAGTTTATTTAGCTTTTCTTCTATTGGAATAATGAAGAACTGGACGTTACATACGTTTTCTTTCATTTTTGGATAGAAACAAAAATAAAAGAAACTGTCAGAAATTGCATTTCGTATTTCAATCTTCCAACTTATGATTAAAATGGAAAAAAATGAAAAGTCGGTCAAAATACTTGTGGCATTTTTCTATTTTTCTTGTGAAGACAGAGTAATATAAAATTGGACGATATATATGCCACTTTTTTGTTTTTTTTCATTTTTTTCAACAAAATGATAAAAATAGTGCATTTTTGGAGGGGAAATGGAAAATAGACAATTAGCTAGGAATCGGAGATTGTTTCATTTTTTCACTTTTCTAACACTAGCTGTTTACAGTATTTGTAGTTTTGAATTGAACGTCAAAATTTTTCTGCTTTTTCTGTACTTTAAAATATGTAAATATGGCAAGGATAAATAATATTTCCTTTTTCCGTTTTTTGTTGGAAAAACGGAAAATTAGATTGGCTGATGTTTGCAAAGACCTTTCTTGTAATTGTTTATTTGAACTTTTACCTTTGATTTTTATACACGTCACACTTCTAACTGCTGGCCTTTTGCAAAAATTCGCTGTATTCTGGAAAGAGTACTGTTTAAACTAAGAGAGCAACGAGTCGCATAATTTTTGGATAAGTTTTGCTCAGTATTTGTATATGCGTCGACACTGTCCTAGTCATAAAAAAAAGAAACAGCTTCTTTATGGTGACTCTAGGTTTGAGAAGGCTCTTGAATGCTCCCTTTTTTATGTCATTCCAAGTTTTCTCATAGACTGATTATAATGCATGGGTTGTATTTTGTGGTGCCAAAACAAATTTCTAATGTATAACTGAAGTTTATAAGGCTTAGTTCATTAGTTTAGAATGAATGGCTTTAAAAATATGTTTGTGCTGAATACTTCTGGTTATGTCTAACTTTTGCTTAATTTCTGCATCTACCATTTCGTTGAAATATACTGTCAGCCGATCATCTTCACACATTCAGCGGTCAGCTTGTTTTCATCTTCGTCTTCAATTACATCTTGTTTTCATCGATGTCCCATAGCACAAGCTGTAATCGAATGCGGAGAAAAAATCTTTGCGGCATGTAATTCAGAATAGGGTATTTATGTATAACATGCAAAATTTCCACTTTTTGTTTAATATTCGAAGTGAAACTAAATTGGAACTTGACCTGCATGCTGGAATTTTCTTAACAGATGTTCATTTCGTTAAGCTTTGAGTGTCCAGTTATTGTTTTATTAAATCAGACCTTGAATAATTCGTTTCAGCTGAAATAAAAAAAGTGTTGTTGTACTTGGAATGTACTAAGAAAACTTTTTCTTTCACTTTTGTTGACGTGAAGTGAGTAGAAACAGCTCAATTTTGGCGCAGATTTCCATTATTTAATGTTTAAAGAAAGTGGAGCACATCTACATTCCACTTTTGTAAAAACAGAAAGATTAAGCAGGCATACAAAATGGTAATCATTTTCCCCAAAGATAGAATATTCGTGTTTTCTGCCTTGGATAATTTTTTCTTAACAGTAGGCGTAGGTATATCTATCATCCATTGAAGAAGTCAGCTGTTTTTCATTCTCAAAACAAAACTTTTGAACGAGAACCTACCCGTGCCCTAATGTTTATATTGCTGAGTAAATTGTCTTTTGGTAAA
Organism: Porites cylindrica; assembly: GCA_964035525.1. Classification (NCBI taxonomy): domain Eukaryota; kingdom Metazoa; phylum Cnidaria; class Anthozoa; order Scleractinia; family Poritidae; genus Porites; species Porites cylindrica. Next base: position 19,124,279 of record OZ037777.1, read on the forward strand.
ATAGTAATCTTGTTTCTAAAAAAAAGTTTCCTTTTTACGCTAAATGGAACAATTTATCAGGTGGCTTTTCCACACAATTAACACCTTTTTTAAACAAAGATGCTTCTGCTAACCAGTACATCAGGTTTTGTCCTACGTAAATTTTTTTACAATGCCGCAACTGGAAAAGAAAGCCATTGGCTTGTTAGCTATTGGTTAGTAAGCAAAACCAAGCGTTTTTTTTGGTATAATAACCATATCTTAATTGCTTATTTAACAAAAATGGCAACCTTTTTTTCTTTATTAAGCAACAAATGCCGTCTCATTTCGATATAAACTTTGCAGCACAGAATGACATTATAGCTATGTTCATATGCACCATGGTTTTTTGTCTTTTAAGTCTATCCCATGTGAACACAGATGAAGGTCTTTTCTTCATGGCTGATCGACTGGGAAAAAAAATACATTCACAAAAAATTGTAGCTTCTTTTAGGCACTAAATGTCCATGTTTGAACTTAACCCGCATGCTAGAATTTAATGTCAGATTCAAATTCAAGTTCTGTCCTGTTTTGTTTGTTTTGGACTATGAATACTCCATTTTCGATGAAATAAATTAATTTTGTTATTGTATTTGCAGTGCAAAACTCTTCTTTCACCTTTTAATGACCGTGTCAGCAGAGTAAACTCAAAACCTTTTGCACGCAAGAGTTTATTCCAGCACATGCCTCCTCTAACTGAGTGTGAAACTGTTCCGGTCGAGTCGCCAATCACTGTGCGTCATAGATCTATCTTGGCAAAATAATATGTTCAAAAAAGGAGAGACACGACTGTTTTTTGTTAAAGGAGAGATTAAGCAGCCAGCTATTAAGCATAATACAATTTTTTTCAATTATGCTGCGGTAGCATTGCTTTTGCCTTAGATAATTTTTCCCATAATGGCAGCTAGGAGAAACAATTTGTTGCCATCATCGTGTAGTAGAAGTTTTGTTTAATAACCACAATTTATTTGCTCATTAAAAGAACAAGTTACGCGTTTTTGCTTATTAAGCAAGAAATACCATGTTTGTTGGTTAGTAAACAAAGTTTGCAAGTCAAACTGGTTTAATAAACAAAAATCGACAGCAAATTGTCATTTAATGAACATATTGAGAAAGTATGTAAAAAGTTGGCCTCTAGAATCGCAATATGCGTAAGATTCGAGCCTGTCTACCTCTTAAACAACGACTTCAGTTTTATAATAGCATTATTCGCCCTGTTATGTCTTACGCTAACGTTGTTTGGGCAAATTGCGATAAAGAGTCGGTTTATAGGGTCTTAAGATTGCAAAAACGTGTGGCACGCGTTATTTCTTATGCCGATCGCATGACACCATCAGTTGCTTTGTTTAACAAGCTAGGTTGGATTCCGTTTTATGAGCAACACAAGATAGATAAATGCATAATACTGTATAAGCGAATTAATGGGTATTTGCCGAATTATCTAAATGAACACTTAATTTTGAATAATAAGCGGCACTTCCGCAACACTAGATATTCAAGCATTAATGCTGTTTGTCCTAAATATAGAAGAGAAACAGAGGGAGGACGCTCTTTTGCTGTTTCGGCAACAAGACTGTGGAATAGTACACCAATTGAAATGAGGAAACTAGATTCTGTAGTATGTTTTGAAAAGAACATGTTTGCCAAGATTTTTAAGGAACAACAATGTTTGCATCATTTTATCATTTAATAATAACTATTTTTTTTATATAAAAATCGAATCTTGTTTTATTTTAAATGTTTATATATTTTAGCTTACAATATTTATTAGATTGTAAATAGTTGTGTATTTTATGAGGGCCACAAGTTTATTAGCCTTTGGCTATTAGGTGCTACCCTCTTTAAATAAACGCTTTACTTACTTACTTACTAAGGCTATTCCAGAAACATTCTCACGGTGGAAACAATTGGTCCTCTTTAAATAGTGTTCCACTTCATGTATGTCGGAAGAACCGCCAAGGGGGAGGAAGCAATTCATTAAATTATGTATTGATGTATGTATGTTACCTTAGTTTAGGTTACCCTTTGCCATTTAACCCCACAGTCAGATCATGCTGCATACAAATAACAGACAGAAGCATGAGTACAAAGGAAGAAGGAGGCTAAAAGAATGTAAAAAGAGAGAACTAAGTCAAAACAGTCCCTCGAAGGGAGGGAAGGCACTCGTGAAACAGAAATAGGTAGAGAGAGCAAGGCTGAAGCCATCTTATGAATTAGGTTTGCTTTGACTACGGAAAGATTCCCTAGGAGTGTAGCCTCAACAGTCAATGGCAAAAGATTGCATCAACCTACCAGCGGACGATTTTGAATTTATCATTGACATGATTGAAACAGCCCAGCAGGGAAGAGAAACTGAAAGAGGATAACACTCCATACACCACCTGATGTGAAAACACAGCTCAGCTGGATGATCTTCAACATCCCCAACAACAAGTGGCAGCAGAGCTTCAGGCAAAATCCCAAGAAAACGCCCAAAGAAAATATATGAAGACCTTGGTGTTTAGAAGGGAAATTTAGCACCGTCAGTGCCTAACTGCAAACAGAAACCCACTTTGCTCAAATTGCCACACACCTGGCCATAATAAGGACATTAAAAGGCGTCATGAAGAGGAGAAAAGAAGCAGTAGAAAGCAAAATTTGACAACACAAGGGAAAATTTGGCCCCCAGTTTCAACTCTCACAACCAAGTTCCCAACAGACTTGATAAGCAGAAAAAAAAAGTGCTGCTAAAGTCCCCAAATGGCTCCTTGTGGTATCAGAAAGTTACTGTAAATGTGCCACAGCAAAGTTTCTCCGAAACCCCAACTGCAGCAGCTTCTCAGGTCACAAAAAACTGTCCATCATACTCCATGAGAGCAAAGGAATACTGATTATCCTGCTAACCGTATAGGGAAAGGGTGTCCTAATAAAGCAAGGTGAAGACACTAGTATAGCTAGTGGTCACATAAATGATGATACACTCACTTGTAATGATTAAGCGAGGGCAAAGACCAAAACTTTGGAAGATAGGTTCGATAAACAGTTTGAATGGGCTTGTGAACTTCATCAGTAGTCATTGAAGGTCTGCTGCCCTACAGAACTTGATAACATATCCAGGCTGATATAAACAGTGATCTCTGAAGCATGACATCACAGAGCTACAGTATTGTAGTTCAAATGAACTTTCTCTCAGTAAGTTTAATAATTAAGCTTAATTGTGCACTTTATTAACACAGCCTTAAAAACATTATTAAATGCCCTTTAATATCATTAATAAATCGCCTTTAAACTTGACACAAAACAACACAACAAAAACGTATTCATTCATTGTTGTAGTATACACTTTCGATATTTTGTACGGTGTCCTTTGTTTTTATTCAATATTTGTATTCTTTAATTCATACTTTCAATTGTCTTGTCAATTAAAGCTGTATCAAGATTATGAAAAGTGGTAGCTATGCACTCCGAAAACTCCTGAAATGTCCCTTGTGTTATGTTCTTGTCTAATGCGTCCTTCTCCAAAGCCATCTTTACAATGTGGAAAATATTCTCGATAAAATGAATGTCACTGCTTCTCGAAGGAAGTTTACTAACTTGGCTCCCGATCGCCTCCAAGCAGTGTGAGCTAATGCTGAGTTTTGACTATGATCATTGTCTTGTATAAATAGTTTTGACCTCCCCTTATTACAGTCTCTGAAATACGCGCAAATTCCCGTTCTATCAAACTTTTAAAATATTCTGTTCAAAGTTTCATACTGTTCACAAAGAACTACCCCTTTACCATAGCTAAAGGCAACCATTAATTTGCCAACCCTTACACAAAAGCGAGAGAACCAATGAGAAGCAATGAGAACCTTCTGCTGTGCTGCCAAAGGCTAAGCCTTTTTGTTGTTTTCTTTAAATACGCTCACTTGGTGCCCGCGCTTGGTCAGCGAGGTTATATTTATGAACTCGCACCATCTGAGTAAAAAGGTTTGTCCAAAAGTTTGTAGAATGATCTCTTTTCATCTTTCGAGCAATCTGTAACTGTTTATCAATGTCTGTTTTGGTTAACAGGCCCTTTTGACATGCGTGTAAATCCTTTAAATTTCTCTGTGTATGAATTTTTGAACAGTCTTAGTTGGCACGCAAGCAACATCTACCCCAGTTTTTGCATTAAAAAATTGATTGTGAATTTTCGTCCAGTTTTACGAAGTTTTGGAATGTAGCCCAGCGATAACCGCTCTTCTCTGTGGTTCAATTTCCATGGCTGCCCAGTGAGTTTCTTCCCTACTGATTGATCTTGAGGCTAACCATTAGTTGTTTGTGCTCATATAATGAGCTAAAATGAAGAACATGAAATATTCAGTTCATGTAAAAGATTTTTCATACACACACCCTTGAATTTTACCAAAAAACGTACATATGAACAGTTTCAGCATCGATTTTATTGGTGCGCCTTTGTTACATCATTGCACAATATGTTTTAGGCCTATGATTCAGACGTAATTAGGTCAATGTCACTCCAACCTACAACAACTTAAATATCACTCTGATTTCTTTAATTTCAGGTCATTTCATTGTAAGTCAATACTCAACATATCTGCAGTAACACAATTTTACGTTGAGACAAATTCACAATTCTGTAAAATTCCACCATTTTTCAAAGTGGAGATAACAATCCCGTCCCTCTGTGTACCCACACCCCCTCCCCCCAAGATAATAGCTTAGGGGTGGGGGATTTAAGGCCTCTAAACAGTAAAGAAGTTCTTGTTGCTACTAAAAGTGCGTGTTTGAGACAAGTGTGTCAACTACTTTTGTCAACTACTTTTTTACTTCCAGGGAGAAGTTGGCTGGAGATTTTCTCGAGTACCAAAGATGTGAGCTTTCTAGTGGGTTCTGGGGGCATGCCGACACATGAAAACTTTTCCTTCATTCTGAGGTCATTCAAGGGTCACATTTTACTCATGTCACAATGACTAATTTCCAGTGTTACCGATGAAAAACTGAAGTGAAAAACTGAAACAGCGACTGCAAGCAGAGAATCCAGCGATATTCATACACACACACACTGTAAACATGAACTGTAAATTTAATGTTAACACAACATGCGCAACTGTCATAAAGTTTACACGCCAGAATGGTTTATTGAAGTTCTGTAAATGTTCAAAAGCTTGTACAAAATAAAGTCTTCATAAACCGGGAACAGTCTGTTTTAGCAAAACAAGGTGTACGAAAGGTCCATGTCACCACACGTTCTTCTTCACAGCAACACTAAATAAAACACACTCCAAAAGCGTGATGTTATAAGATTTCCAGTGGTTCGGCCAAGTTCCGTGAAGCCAATGGCGATCAAAGACCACACCAAAACCTATTGAACCTGCTGCATCAGTATAACGCTGAAGGCTCTGGGATGTTTCCTAAACGTCAGTTAAGAAAAATAATCACCCGTTAAAATCAAGAAAACGGAGCCAAAGCATGATATCTAATTTAGCGCCTTGCAAAAGATGAATGTGATGATGAGGCATGTTGATGCCTTTAGTAAGATCCATCATGCAACGCAGAAAAGCACGACTCTAAACAACTACGAGGCATGTAAAATTCAATAAGCCTATCAGTAACGGGATTTCTTTCAGGCAGATGGAGCGCCGGGCCTGGAAATTTTGTAACATTGCACGACAATTTGGAAGTTTGTCTTCTGGTAGGTGCGCCGTTTGGCATACAGAATCTATCAATTCCGGCAAATTGTAAAACAGACGTGGGACCAACCGTTTTTTCAGGGGCTAAAGGAACGTTAAGTTAATTATATATCAAAATAAGATTATCTAAGTCGTGATCACTTTGTCCTTTGCTTTGGGTTATTGACAAAAATTGTCTAAAATATGTAAAACAGCGCAAGCACCAAGGTGATTAATGGACAACCACTCGAGTGCCATTCTAAATGGTTCAAAAATTGCACAGGAACTGGAAAGCCCGATCGCGAGACACCTATCAAAATAGTACATATTGTCGGAATCAAGTTTCCAAGTCTCATAAGGACGCCAATTTACTGACCGGCAATTTTACAGATCCTGTTAATGTGCTCTGAAAAATTGAGCTTAGACTCTATTGTGACACCCAACAATTTGAGAGAGTCAGTTATACTAATATAATATGATTGTTTAATCTGATCACTTGAGTGGTGTTATTATCGCTTTGGCCATGTCCGATGTTCATAGTTTGATTGTTACACTGTACGACAAGTCGTTCTGGAATATATTCCAAAGTAAGGGACCTAGAGCGGATCCCTGTGGACAGCCTCGGTTAACAGTCCTACATGAGCTGACAAGGTCCCCCGGTAATTGTGATCACACAGATAACTCTCCAGAAGCCGAACTGTACTGCTCTCAAAGCCATAGGCGTTGAACTTACTCAATAGTAGTGGTGGATGGAGTGAATCAAACGCTTTTGACATGTCAGTTGACAGCAAGCTCACAACCAGTTTCTCATCTCTTGCATGTCTCCAACCCTCCAATAGGTGAATCAGAGTTGTCTCAGAACTATGTCCTCTGCAGTAAGCCGATGAGTTAACATACGTACAATCTTCAAAGCCAGTAGAGACCTGTGCGCCTATTAGTTCAAAAACTTTGTCAACACATGGTAAGACAGTTATAGGGCGGTAGTTTTCCTTGGAGTGCTTATCATCCTTTTTGCAAACTGGAGTCCAGACTCCATGCTTCCAATCTCTTGGCCAGAAACAGTTACGTATACGTGAATTGAAAAGAGTAGTAAGTGGTTTGGCCAATTCATTGGCTGCAATTTTCAAGACTTTGGCCGGGATATTGTCATAGCCAGTGGCCTTGTTAGTGTCCAGAGATTCTAAAGCAGCTAGGACTTGACCTTGCGTGATAGGTTTTACTTCAAGATTGCGTGACCAGTTTACACTTTGCTGTTGTATTCTAAGAACACGTGGATGGTCCTTAAAATCTTTCAGTGATTTAAGCTTGGCGATCTCACCACCGATTCCATCAGCTGTAGTTGAAAAGTAATCCACAAGTATTTCAGACACCTGCCTTTGATCTTTAACTATGGTACCCTCTACTTTCAGCTGAATGTCTGTGCTCGTTGAGCAATCCTTTGTGTTCAGGAACGGCTTAAATGTTTTGAAAAAGTCTCTTGGGTTGCTCTTGAGGTCAGCTGCTTTAATTTTCCAATAGTTCTTTATTGCAATCCGCCTCTGTTTCGTTGCCTCGTTTCTTGTCTTGCGCCTAAGCTCCCAGGTTTCTGGAGTTTTGTTTTTTAAGTACTTTGCATTAGCCTTTCGTTTGGCTCAAATTGCACTCTTCCATTCAGGTGTCATATATGGCACGTCTTTGTCACGTACTCTCAAGTTCTTTACAGGTGCTAGGTCATTCAATACATCATTCATAATTACATTCCAGGCGTGTACTTGATCATCAACTTCATCGAATAATTGGATAATGTGCCAAGGAGCCATGTCAAGGTGACGCTTGAATAGTTCTGAATCAAAGTTTGAAACTTCTAAAATTCATCTTGCTCTTGTCACTAACCGAACATGTTATATACATATATACATGTATATGTTTTATTTTTCTTTTTTTAATACTTTTAGGTCCCTCTACAGTTAGACGACAATTTTGTACAATTAGATTTTTCTACAATTAGTCTTTCTTCTTACTACAACTAGTTTTTACTTTTTGTATATGTAACTGAAGTCACGTGCATTAGTGTCCAACCGCTTTATTTTAGAAATCACACTCCTACGGTACTGTACAACCAAAAATACAAAGAATACGAAATTACGAAAAATGTAGAAATCAGTACAAAATAACAAATACATCAAAGAAAACGGAAAAGCGTACAAATGGCGTATGACTAAAATGAGATTTATTTCTGAAAGAAATAAATGGTTTTATGCTTGATGTGACTGATCGTTATGGTATTTCTCCAGCTATCAGCAAAGGAGGGTTTCCTGTCATCCGGGTGATTTGTCACGAAAGTGTCATTCATGTCACGGGTCATGTAAGTCACAGAAGCGAGGCACAAGGCCTCCTTCCTCGCATTACAAGACAGTCAGAAACATTTTTGATGGCGACCGGATTTGGATGCAGGATGCGTGCGATTTATCAGTCTCTTTCGCTCTTCTTGGGTCTTACGTACCGAGCATCACCTCTTCTTTGAGATAAGTACTAGATTATTGCCCGATGGCTCACCGTTTACTCTGGGTGCTGTATTTATGTCCACAGTCATGTTCGTGCACATGATGGTCTTGTTGATTGCGGGAATTCATACACGTTGCGGTCGTTTATGCTAATGTAATGCCATTGTTTGTTGGTAACATCGAATTCTACATCCAATCGACCATTAATTTTTAATGTTTTCAGTTACACTGGCGTGTATGCTAGTCCGTTCGGTGTCCGTAGCACAGTTTCGTTGTCCCTCAGACTGGTTGTGCCTCGTGTTCTTCAGCTACTTTTATCGCTGGTGCCAACTGGCGCTATATTTGAAATCAGTAACACTCGCCCGATCTTCATTTTTATTTATACCAGCCTGGAGCTGGGTCTCTTTGTTTATGATCTTGTTTTATGATTTGGAAAGACACTTTATTTATTCATAATTATTTTGAGTTTGCCTTTATGCACATTTGAGCATTTTTGACCTTTGGACTCAGCTACAGTATTATAACAACAACAACAACAACAAAGCCAAACAAAACGGTGCGTTATTAAACCCTACAGGCTAAAACTTGCATGCACGATACTTTCAGCACTGTTACAAGGTTTTAGAAATTACCCTGCAACCATTCTAGCAAAGCTACCTCAGAGGTACAGTGTACTGTATCAGCATATCAGGTTTATCCTTTGCTGTTCATATGTCAGTTTTGTCTGCATATTGTGTTTTTATCCTGTTGCATTGTGTATCGTTGTGTTCTGTTGTTTTCCTTTAGTCGCTGTTCGGCGACATTCTGTCTGCCAGTGCTTACTTCTGGGCCGTTTTTTCAGTGTGAGGCTTTGTTCCTCCACTTGTATTTGAGGCGTTGACCTCATTTGTTTTGTTGAGGTTTTGTCCTCATGTTGTATCAAGGTTTTGTCCTTGTTTTTTATATTGAGGCTTCGTCCTCATATTTTATTTTGAGGCTTTGGCCTCGTATTATATTGAGGCTTTGTCCTCATATTTTATTTTGAGGCTTCGGCCTCGTATTTTATTTGAGGCTTCGTCCTCATATTTTATATTGAGGCTCCATCCTCATATTATTTTGAGGCTTTGTCCTCATATTTTATTGTTTTGTTTTGTCCTGGTGTGTTAACACAGGCAATTGAGTGTGGCTAAGTCCACTTATATATTATTGAGGATTCGTCCTCTTGTGGATTCGTCCATTGTTATTATTAAGGATTTATCCTTATAATACTTTTTGAGGATTCGTCCTCTGGCTTTTAGTGGATTCGTCCACTCTTGCTTTTGGGGTTGTTGTCAACCTCTTATTTATTTATTATTTTGGCATTTATAGGGGAGTTTTTTGCGTCGACTTAATGTCTGACAGACTTTCCCTGCCACATTTTTATTGTGTTATATAGTGGATTCGTCCATTATTTTTATTTTGAGGATTCGTCCTCTGAGGCTTTGGTCCTCATTGTTCTAGGCCCCTGTTGCTTTGTTTGTACTGCTTATTTGATTTGTTTGCAGTGATATGTGTGTGGTTCTGTTTGTTGTATTTTTGTCTAGGGTAATTAGATGCCAATATTATTTGGTTTGAATTTCTTTTCACATTTTTTGCCTTTTTTGTCTATTTTTTAGTCTTTATTCGTGCAATCCGTTATTTTGGTTTACATGCAGCTACATTAATTTTAATCTCCGGTTTTGTTGGCCCCCCTGTTTTGATATGTGTGGACATTACAGTCCTGCGTTTATTGTGATGGGACACTGTAATACGTTGCTTTATGCTTTACTCTCCAAGTCACATCAGTGCTTTTAGCTTTGTTGTTTTTGAGGAATTTACTATTTATTCGTTTTGTTTGGGAGATCCTGATTGATTTATTAATTGGTTACACATTGTTCTTTAATGGTAGCACATTCTGGCTTTTTTAAAGAAGTTGTTTTTATAGTTTTTTCATTTTACTGCAGGTGCTAAGGTATACACATGCAGCTCCCTTTCATGGACGCCTTTTCAATGAAGCCAGTCTTGAGCAGAGTCCCAACCAGCTTTATCCAACCATCTTCAGCTTTCCCTTGGCATCTCTCTTAAGAAAGTCAATAGCTCTGCATTCTCTTTGGTTCCTCAATTCAGTTCAACATAGTATGCCAGAAATGTTCCAAAGAGTTGTATACATTCTGCTGATCATTTTTCCAGGAGTTGCATCTCTTCTGCGTCCCTTGGCATGTGGCACCTACGTGTACATCTACTTGGGCAGACCTTTTCTCAGACTACTTTGGCTTGCTGGGCATTGTGATTGGGTATACATGTAGCTCAAGTGTATAGGACATGTATGTCATTTGATACTTATGTGCTGGGCAGTGACACTGTAATATGTAGAATTCTCACCACATGAGTCAGGGTCATTCGGCCATCTTACAGTATATTAATTTTTTCACTTTATTCACCTGTTAGTTTCCTAGGTGATTTCTGCTTATAGTATAGTTTCAAGGTGACTGTGTGAGCAGGGGCCATACAGCCATCTCACAGATTTTCATTTGAATCAGTTACATCAGTGAGTTACGTCAGACTTTTTATTAGTATCATTCAGGGTGACTGTGTGAGCAGGGGCCATACAGCCATCTCACAGATTTTCATTTGAATCAGTTACATCAGTGAGTTATGTCAGACTTTTTATTAGTATCATTCAGGGTGACTGTGTGAGCAGGGGCCATACAGCCATCTCACAGATTTTCATTTGAATCAGTTACATCAGTGAGTTACGTCAGACTTTTTATTAGTATCATTCAGGGTGACTGTGTGAGCAGGGGCCATACAGCCATCTCACAGATTTTCATTTGAATCAGTTACATCAGTGAGTTACGTCAGACTTTTTATTAGTATCATTCAGGGTGACTGTGTGAGCAGGGGCCATACAGCCATCACACAGATTTTCATTTGAATCAGTTACATCAGTGAGTTACGTCAGACTTTTTATTAGTATCATTCAGGGTGACTGTGTGAGCAGGGGCCATACAGCCATCACACAGATTTTCATTTGAATCAGTTACATCAGTGAGTTACGTCAGACTTTTTATTAGTATCATTCAGGGTGACTGTGTGAGCAGGGGCCATACAGCCATCACACAGATTTTCATTTGAATCAGTTACATCAGTGAGTTACGTCAGACTTTTGATAAGTATAATTTTGCGTGACTGTGTGAGCAGGGGCCATACAGCCATATCACAGATTTCCAAATTTAATCCGTCCATTATGTCACTGAGCTATGACAATTTAGAGTAAATTGTTATTATTTAAATTCATGTTTGCTATGTGGGCAGGGGCCATACAGCCATCTTACCGATTAATTTTCACTTCTAATTATTTCAACCTGGTTTAACTTTACAGCTTTTCAACACGTTTGAGCTTTGTATCGATGTGGCATTAGTGAGGCCGATATTATAAGTTGACTGTGTGAGCTGACAGGCTATGCAGCCATTTCCTTTATTCTAGCTACAGTAGCTACAGTAGCCCATTTCTGTTGGTTACATTAATCCACTTCTGTATCCAAGACTTAGGAAAACATGACTTAAAACTCATTTGCTTATGTAGGCCATTTTATTCCTATCTAGTGTCCAGTGCTTAGTGAATAAGTGCACTGTATGATGGCTGTGTGAACAAGGGCCATACAGTTATCTCATTCATTTTCACTTTTAAACTGTTAGTTAACTTAAGTGATTCACACTTTTTGATCTGTGTCAGATACAATGACAGTGTGAGCAAGGGCCATACACCCCTCACATTCATTCAAACTTGTACATTTCTGTTGGTTACACTGATCCATTTCAGTAAGCAGGGCTTTGTAAACAGCCTTACCATTCTATTACTATATGTTTATGTGCATAACCTCCACTGAACTAAACTGGTGGAACTAAGCTGTAAGTGACAGTGACAAAGAATGTATACAATATCTGATTGCTATGGACACACATGAGCCGTTATGGCACTAGTTGACTCTATTGTTGTAAGGTGTACACGTATATTCATCTCAGCTCTCGCACATTGACCCTTTCTATTTTTAATGTGGTATCTTTCTTACCTTTAACCCCCAGAGGTTTTGTGTGACTGCATTGGTTGGGGGATACGTTCCCAGTTTTTCCCATGTGGTTTTTCGGGTTTTCGTATCAGGCGGCGCACACCTTTTTCCATTGTACATTTTGATTTGTAGGTACCAGTAGTTTCTGTTGGCGGTCGTCTTGCTTTGGCCTCGGGTGGGGCGGCCCTTTCACTCGTTCCTTGCTCTGGGCTGTGGCGGGTGTGCCCTCACCTTTGCTGGGATAATGTTCTTGTGTATCTAGTTTTCCCAGCTTTATATGCTTTAATTTAATAAACGGCCACTCCCGTGGCCAAAATATCCCATAATGGGATTGTGATTATTTTGTGTCCCAGCAAACAGAGCTCACCCAAAGCGAGACTCCGCCAACATCAATAACTTTCATAATATGTAAAGGAACATGAAGCATAAATGAGATTTATTTCTGAAAGAAATAAATGGTTTTATGCTTGATGTGACTGATCGTTATGGTATTTCTCCAGCTATCAGCAAAGGAGGGTTTCCTGTCATCCGGGTGATTTGTCACGAAAGTGTCATTCATGTCACGGGTCATGTAAGTCACAGAAGCGAGGCACAAGGCCTCCTTCCTCGCATTACAAGACAGTCAGAAACATTTTTCCCTCCCTTCCCTCCCGTCAGCTTTATTTTACCCTAGGGAGTGGCGGGTGTGCCCTCACCTTTGCTGGGATAATGTTCTTGTGTATCTAGTTTTCCCAGCTTTATATGCTTTAATTTAATAAACGGCCACTCCCGTGGCCAAAATATCCCATAATGGGATTGTGATTATTTTGTGTCCCAGCAAACAGAGCTCACCCAAAGCGAGACTCCGCCAACATCAATAACTTTCATAATATGTAAAGGAACATGAAGCATAAATTTACCTTAACGGTTTCTTGACTTAACGTTAAAAGGAATGAGCTGTTCTTGACTGATAAAAACTGTAAAAAACACTGACCAACAAGACTAAGTTTATACCAAAAAACTTGACAGATTACGTAACGTTACGCAACGATGGTGACACCTAAAAGAAAGTAAACAATATAACAAAAGAAAACTATAAACAATTACAACTAATTGCAAGTAGACGCGAACAAAAAAAACAAAGAAAACCCTAAGTTCTAGAAGTTTCGCTTTAACACACCGGCCTCGAAAGGCAGACGGGCATTCAAGCCTTGCCTTTCTTAAGAAAACTAAGCGAAACTAGTAAACGAAACTTATTTAGAATATTGAAAAACCTTATCTACAATTAACATCTTAATTGCTTTACACAGTTCGCAACGTATTAATAAGCTAAGTGATCACTGCAATCAGGGAACTTCCTTTCCAGCAACTGGCTTCTTTTTGTCCAAAACCTCGAAGAGGTCTGTCTGTCCTTACAAGTTACACTGTGTTAACAGCTGCGATTAATTATCGGCAGCTTCCAGCAGCAAGCATATCTTTCTAATATCTCGCTTCAAAATTGCTCTGGCGGTTCTAACTGTAGCTTGTCGCACTGCACCATAGCGATCTGGTGTAACTTCTTCAACAACACCCATTGGCCACTGTCCACGCGGACTGTGCTCATTAGCTATGAGAACCAAATCTCCAACAGCTACATTCTGGCGCGGGCGAATCCACTTCTGCCTTTCTTGAAGAGATAACAAGTATTCATCTACCCATCTTCTCCAAAAGATGTTACTCAGGTATTGTGCTTGTCTCCAGCATTTCTTGTACTTGTCTGTGGACGCAGTGGAGAAGTTACCAGGGGCAACACATGCATTACGGTGAGACAACAAAAGATGATTCGGCGTTAATGGTTCCAAGTCATTTGGATCTTCGCTTAATCTTGTGAGTGGGCGGTCGTTCAGGATTTTCTCTACCTCTGCCATAACAGTGAGAAGGGTCTCGTCATTCACTATTTGGTTTCCCAGGAGAGCGCGAAGTATCTTGCGAACAGAGCGAATCATTCTCTCCCAGACCCCTCCTTGGTGACTTGCTTGTGGGGGGTTGAAGTACCATTGAATACTGCGCTTGCGTAAACCCTCTGTGATGCGTGATTGATTCCACATTTTAAGAGCTTTCTTCAACTCACATTCTGCTCCTTTAAAGTTGGTACCATTATCGCTGTAAACTTCTGTTGGTGCACCACGCCTACTGACAAATCTTGAAAACGCCATCAGAAACGAGTCAGTCGTCAAATCTTGAGAGACCTCAATATCCACTGCTCGCATTGTTAGGCAGGTGAAAATGCACCCATATCGTTTAACTCGACTTCTCTTCAACTTGACTGGCACTGGTCCGAAGTAGTCAATTCCAACCGCGGTGAACGGTGCATCCCCAGGCGTGACGCGAGCCATAGGTAGCGGAGCCATAATCTGTGCTTCCGGCTTTGAGTTCCATCTTCTACACTTGATGCACTTGCTGACCACTCGTCTGACGGCTGAACCACCTTTCAAAATCCAAAATTTCCTTCTAATTGCAGCAAGAACTTGACTTGATCGTACATGGCCTATCTGATGATAATGGCGAAGAATCATGTCAGTTACGTGATGCTTGGTTGGTAGAACTATTGGATGCTTCATGAAACAATCGATAGCCTCTGCATTATTAAGACGACCACCAACTCTGATTAACCCATTAACAGCTATTGGATTGAGTTTGCGCAGTGGGCTGACGTACGAACCGTCACTAAGGCGTTTCCCCGACACTCTAGAGATACTATGGCGTTGCTGAGCTTCAGTCATCAGTGCATTCAACTCCCTCGGAAAGAACAGCCTTTGCATGTACTTAATGACCTCCACTTCAGCGTTTTGGATTTCGCGGACGGATAATTCTCCTCTTTTGACGTCTTCTTTTGCAATCTTCCCTGTGCGATACAGCAAGTAATTCTTGAAGCGGCTCAGCCAAGCTAGAGCCTTTTTCAAACCATACCACGAAGAGTAGTGATAAACCAACGAGTCAAACCCTTGATCTTGCATAACAGCATGCGTCTGGACTTTCTTCAATCTTTTGACGTTCTGGTCATTTTCATCAATCTCAGGAAGCTGGGTTGGCTGATTTGGCCACTGGCTTTCGTCCTTCAACAAAAATCTTGGTCCCTCGAGCCAAATCTTCAGTTTGGTACGTTCATGAGAGTTAAACCCACGAGACGCGTAATCTGCTGGGTTCAGATCAGAGCGAACATGACGCCACTGAGACGGGGTAGAGATATCGTGGATCGTTGCCAGCCGGTTGGAGACGAATGTCTGGAATCTTGTGTGACTGTTGTTGATATACTGCAAGACAATAGTAGAGTCAGTCCAAAACGTCACTTCATGTATAGGCAAAGTGAGTTCTTCCTTGATCTGCTTGTGAAGCTTTACAGCGACTGTGGCAGCCGTTAACTCCAGTCGTGGTACTGTCACAGTCTTCAGTGGAGCAACTCTTGCCTTTCCCAGTAAGATGCTACAGGCGATATTACCAAGTGCATCAGTTAAGTGCAGGTATGAGACAGCTCCATATCCCTCTTCCGAGGCATCTGAGAAATGATGCAGCTGGACGGAACTGAGCTCGCCAAAATCTCTCGGTTTCACACAACGTGGTATGGCTACTTCGGTAAGACCAATGATGCCCCTTGTCCAATCTTGCCACTGCAGAAGGTCGTCTTCTTGGACTATGTCATCCCAACCAAGCTCGTCTTTGCATAACTTCTGAAGCAGTCGTTTAGCTGGAAGTATAACTGGAGCTGCTAGGCCAAGAGGATCATATAGAGATGAGGTGACAGAAAGAATCTCTCTCCTTGTGTTGGCTGTAATATTCGGAATGGTCCTAAACCCAAAGGTGTCTTCTTCCGTGTCCCACTGCATACCAAGGGCGCGATCTAACGCTAAATCTTCTAAGTCTAGGTTAAGGTTCTTCACTGACGGTGCTAGGTCTTCCTTAGCGACCGAGGACAAGATTTCTCGACGATTGCTGATCCACTTTGTTAAGCGGAAGCCTTCCCTACTCAACAATTCTGGCAACTGCTCAACTAATCGTACCGCCTCTTCAGTTGTTGCGACCGATTTAACATAGTCATCAACGTGGAAGTTCCTATTAACCGTAGCGTAGTCTTCTTATCCTGTCGCGATTATATGTGCGCAAGAACATTGCAGAGTCCCTTGGCTTGCAAGGTCCCTCAGAGTTATTAAGTGTTACAATGCTCGGTACATAATCACAACCCTAACTTTATTCGCAAGGGTTTACCTTACAAAGACCTCACCCCAGCATATTATCAACCTTGAACCTAACGCCAAAATATCACTGTCCCTTCGGCATTTAATAACTGCAACAGTTTAAGACGGACTTGATCCTTTATTTTCTTTCTCGCTGTGGCTATATGGCCGGCAGTTCCACAAATTCAGCCGTTTTGAACTATCATAAGTCGTGATCCTGATCAAACCAGCCGGTTTTGTGGGATTTCTACATCATGCTTTTGAAATTTACTGAGAATATACAACTACCGGTCATTTAGTGTTTTGAAAACCTTAACCAGTAGTCAAGCTGAAAAAAGTTTTAAGTGTCACAAAACATAGTTTCGTCTTCTGAGCCTAGCGTAAACCAAACACTAGACTTGAGATCTATAAAGCATTTCAGGATCGCTTGACTTGTCTTAATCGACAAATGATATTTTGGATTAGCTAGAATCTTTCGATTTTGTGGAATTTACTGAGAATATAGGACTGCCGGCCATTTAGTGTTTTGAAAACCTCAACCGGCAGTCGACATGAAAAAAGTTTTAAGTGTCACAAATCATGGTTTTGTCTTCTGAGCCTCGCGTAAACCAGACACTAGACTTGGAGATTTATAAAGCATTTCAGGATCGCTTGACCTATCTTAATCGATATATGGTAGTTTAGATTACCTAGAATCTTTCGAGTTTGTGAAATTTACTGAGAATATTGGACTGCAGGTCATTTGCTTAGTAGGAGCAAGTAGGGTCATTTGGTGTTTTTAACACCTTGATCGGTTACCGGCCACACAGCCACAGCGTTTCTTGAAATCTGCGTTGTCTAAGCTTTCAAATGACTGTGAAAGTAAATGTCTACCTTGCAGATTTCTCGAGATATGCAACTTGGCAGAAAACACCGCATTATTTCGGTAAAAATTACGAGCGTAGATCTCATAGCAAAAACTCCATCGTTGATATCTCTCAAATTATAGTCTTTCGAAGCAAGTTTTTTCATTATTCTGTACAGTAATGTTTGTAGTTGTTATTTTAGTGGTCAGGCACCGTAGAACTTTTCGCAAAAGTCTTTAAGAATTTTCCAAAGAATTTGAATGTATCCGTTTTCGCTAGCGAAATTGAAAACGCCAAAATACAGCTGTCCCTTCGGCATATAATAACTGCAAAGTTTAAGACGGACTTGATCAAGCTTAATTTTCTTGAAATTGATGCTCTTCACGATAATGAGGAAAAATGAGACTCACCAATTTTTTCGTCCGTTCTTTAGCTTCAAATCAATTTATAATCCACATTGCGACGCCTGAAATTCCATTCAAATCTACGAAAGACACCAAAAAAAACACTACTGTAAGAATCCCTCGTCGCAAATACAAGGCGGGTTCTCTATCCCAGGAGGGATAGTTGGAAACTTTAGAAACCTATAATTGTAAACTTAAGCGACAGTGAAAATTCTATTTCATGGTCTTCACGACAATGAGGAAAAATGAGACTCACCAGTTTTTTCGTCCGTTCTTTAGCTTCAAATCAATTTATAATCCACATTGCGACGCCTGAAATTCCATTCAAATCTACGAAAGACACCAAAAAAAAAAACACTACTGTAAGAATCCCTCGTCGAAAATACAAGGTGGGTTCTCTATCCCAGGAGGGATAGTTGGAAACTTTAGAAACCTGTAATTGTAAACTTAAGCGACAGTGAAAATTCTATTTCATGGTCTTCACGATAATAAGGAAAAATGAGACTCACCAGTTTTTTCGTCCGTTCTTTAGCTTCAAATCAATTTATAAACCACATTTAGACGCCTGAAATTCTGACAGAAACACAACGTATAAGAATTACGGTTGCCACTAAAATCAAAGCAGTAACTGCAGAAACTAGTAAATGATTTTGTGTTTTGAAAAATGTAGGGAACGGTTGGATCCACAATTTGCTATTAAACAACACAATGTTTTTTGTGGCGTTCTGAGAGGCACACACTATTTTGGAAGCCTCCAGCTAACAAGCGAGATAAAAAAAGTTACTAACTTCCGAAAATGGCAGGAAAGTTAATGAAAATACTTCGAAGATCTGAAATGAAGGTAAAGCGTCCTGGAAAACAATATTTTTAGCAACAGCTATTGAAAACAGACCGATGTCTACTTTCTTCACTTATTGCCATTTAAAGGAGAAATCATGCAGTCAACGATCATACTTTGTAAAAGAGTAGTACCTGTGATTTCAAATCATCGCGACTTTGTACATTACATTAATTGTGAACATAGTATCTGGTATTTGCGGTAACTCTAATTAGCATCACTCGATATGATGCAAGGACAGCGAGAAAATAGCTACGAAAAGTAGGTCAACTCAACACTTACCATGCTGACAGTACTCGGCATCCTTGGCAAAAGTGATCGTGCACATTCAGGAAGCGTGTTTTTATACCGTCCAAGTGACGTGATATAAAATAGGTCTCTCATTGGTTCTTCCTTGAAGCAGAAGCACCCTAGTGAGGCAACTACAACAACAAAACACCGATGACGACGATGCCAACATATAAATAAATCCTTTGGTCGGTCACCTGAAATGAATTCAAAGTTACAAATGAACAGTTAATGCAAAGACAACTTATTGTAAGTTAAAGTAGACGTGCACCGTACCCCTTTTCAGGTTTAAACGAAAAACAACTGCTTTGCTGACTGGTTGCCACACACATAGCGGCTTCCGGCTGTGCACTAAAAAAATACCGCTAATGGCCAGGTAAATCTTCCTTACAACAGGCGATAATTGGGAAGAGATAGCAATCAGTGACTGAAGTGAAACAGAGCCAAGCAGTGATTGAAGTGAAACAGAGCCAAGGTGGCATTAGCAATAACCTTTCTGATGTCTCAAACAGCGGCTAGTGTTTTAGTCATTCAGCTGAATGAATGGAACAGGCAAACAGCCGGTGAGAGGGTCTGTATGTGTGTCGTTTTGGTATATGTGAGTGTGTGTGGAAGGGAGGGGGATGGGACAAGTCTTTTAGCAGCAGTGTTTTTTGAGGATCTATCACTAGGCGACCTCAATTGTGCCGTGAATAAAGCCTCGTAAGCAATTGCAACCACTGCTAGTAAAGATCCAAACCCTTGCCCTGGCTCAACTAATTACGATGCAGAAGAGAGATATTCACAACCCCTCAAGTTACAATACCGCTTCACACGTCATCATGTTTAAAGAAAGGTTTTAATTTAATTTGACTTGAATAAGGTCTGGAGAGTAGAGATAAGATAAGACGATGAAGCTGGTGCATTTTGTAAACAAAAAGTAGTAAAAATGGCGACATCATCACCTTCTAGGCCGCAAAGCCAATTATGCTGAGCTCCCCGCCGTCAATTCATCATTATTAGGGACCTTAAGATCCGAGGACGGCGACGGCAGAAAAAACTTCGCTGAAAAAGTGAATCCGCGTTCTTTTAATCTTCATCGCGATTACTCCAAGTCACTTTGTCAAATGTAGGCGAACCCTCCTAAAATTGAATTCCTAAGAACCATATCCAAGTTCAGAAAGAGAGAGGAAATTTCGACGTCGCTTGTGTACTTCCTCTGTACATTGTGAAATTAGGCATTTTCACGTCGTAGTAATGTACTTGTTGTTTTACTAATTAAACCTATTGTTTTTGTGGTGTTCCCGTTGCCGTCTCCGTCGTCGGATCTTAAGGTCCCTATTCATGAGTAAGGGACGGACCATTAGAAAACTTATGGGGGGGGGGGGGCGGGCGAAGTACAAAAAAAAATTCGCGCAAGGGAAAATTAAATGAAAAAAATTCTTGCACGCCAATTAACCCTAAAAAATATTTATGCTATGGCCTAAAAAAAATTCATACAAGGAATTTGATAACGAAAAAAAATTCCTGCCGCTCGAAAATTCCCCTTCCCCCCATAACTTTTCTAATGGTCCGTCCCTAAACCAGCAGCTCGGCGTTTCCTCAAAAATCTAACTCCGGAATGGTATCCCTTGGTAGGGAAGCAAACCTTTGTGTCCAACTAAAAATGTATCACACTAAATTCCTCGCTAAAGAAACAAATTATTGCTCCACGCTGAATAATAGTTTGTTGATCATGTTGAGCTTGAAAATTTTTCAGTTTAAATTGCTCTGATTGACATGTTTATGCGTCAAATTAGTTTGGCAAAACAAACCAAACTTTTGTGTAATGTGTTCATGTTTTACATGCATACACGTATGTCTTCAGGTTAAAATTATTAAATTCAGGTCAATATTTTTTACCCAGATTGATACTGAATTAGGACCAGGGTAGATAGGACACTGAGACGGATAGAATGGTCAATGGCTCAGTGCATACTATTGAGTTTTAGTAAAATCCAACTAATGGTCTATTATCAATGCTGCATTCTGATTGGTTGAGTTACTACTAGGCCATATGTTATCGCCCACTAGTAGCAAAAAGCACCAGCTATTTGGCAGCAAAAAAGGATGAAAGTCTAGCTTTAACTAGCTAAAGTTGTTTTGTCTCGATATTTTTGACCAACTAGTTGGATTTTACTAAAACATTATTATTCCTCTCGCCCTCATGGCCTCTGAGTCAATAGCCTATTCGGCTTTGAGGAATAATTGTTAAATAGTTGTATGTGGGGGGTTTGCTAAGCAGGAAAGAAGCTTCTTGAGTGCTTAGCAATTCTCCCAAGTCTAACTATAACTCATTAGTAAAATCCAACTAGTGGTCTATTATCAATGCTGCGTGCTGATTGGTTGAGCCACTACTAGGCTATATGTTATAGCCCACTAGTAGCGAAAAGCGCCGGATTTTTGGCGACAAAAACAGAATTAAAGTCTTGCTTTAAGTTATTTGGTCTCGATATTTTTGACCAACTAGTTGGATTTTACTAAAACAATTAATCCTCTCGCCCTCATGGCCTCTGAGCCCATTCAGGCTCGAGGAATAATTGTTAAATAGTACATACTAGGCTGTTTACCATTTGTTTTATAATATAATTAAAAGGAATAATGTTGTAATTTCGTTTTCAGATTGCAGAGGAATAAAGTCAGTTCCTTACAATGCAAATAGTTTTCTTTCAATATTTCGTTTTGCTAAAGGAGTAGTTCTCTGTCTCAATGTGGATTACAAAGCCTGCAATGTTTTCTTTAACAATCTTTTTCAGTATTAAGACCAAAAACTTTGCAAACAAAGAGGTAAGGAAAAGACTCGCATAGAAAATGATGCATTCGGATTTGAGTATGTGCTATATTTCATCACCATTCACCGATGGGCAAATAGTTAATGGATAATTGACCACTTGCTTCGCTTTTGTTATGTTAGAAGAGTACTTGAGCACTGATACCCAATAACATCTAGCCTCAAGGACAACTAATTACCTCTCTCTTTCTCTCGTAGTATCTGTAATGACGCCACGAAGGAATCGTTGGCAACTGCATTATGCCACAGCAAGGAGACAGCACAGAAGGTTTACGATCGTAGGACAGCAAAGGAAAGAAAGTAGCTAGCCATTGACCTACTGAGGGACAATTTTAATAAGACTAAGTTATTAGCAACATATTTGATAACCGTTGAAAATAGAAGTTCATTGATTGATAAACGGAGTAAAGACAGTTGTTTTGCTCTATCAAATTCGACAATTTTACAACATTTTTCTAGGCTAGGCAGACAATATAATACCTTGCATCAGTGAAAAATTAAATTATCAGACAGGCTTGCAATTTCTGTGTCTTACAATTGAGTGACAGAAATGGAAGAACAAACAAACTTAGAGAAATACTTATTTACAGCTGTTACCACTAACACACACCCTCAAAGGGTTTTTTCTCTGTTTTTTTCCCCGAATGAAGGGCAAAGACTTACAAGAATGATAATTATTTCGAATGATGATGGTGTTTTTAATCATCTTATTAAGATGAAGGATTACATTAAAACAACAAGGTCTCTCGGAACTGAGTGAAATAGCCGAAGCATTCTCTATAGATTACATGGAGGCTATTTAGAAAATGAATTTTGTAACCCTGCAGATCTACTTATCATTTTAATGTTATCCAATAGAATCCAGAACTAGCAAGAACTCAGATGAGTCGCGATTATGTGATTGTAACTTACAATATGTACATATGTCGATAATTTGACCCCTCCAACAAACACTCAACAAATTCGTAAAGTAATTTTCTTTCTTTTACAACAATGCTTATGCAAATATAATTTTACAAAGTTCTTTTCTCTTTTGAGAGACAATTTGAATGAGACTAAGTTATCAGCAACATTTTCTAGAACTTACTTACCCAACACGGTCTGCCATAGTTCAATTTTGGTAGTACTTGGTGTAAAACCGCCCAAAATGTCCCGAACGACCGGGCAGCGCAGTATCCGAGGTGGTCTGGGAATGAGAAGCCTGGAGGCGACTTACTCCTCGGAAGACGCGATTCTTTGTCGAGTATGAAACCGAGCGCTTTCCGAAGATTTCTGGAAATTCATTCATGTCGAAGAACCCTTTAATCGCACCTACGAGATTGCTGTGTTAAGGCATCGTATGAGCGATCTTTATCAGATGGGGCTAGAGAGAACAATTACAATGGTTTTCAGACTCCAAACATCTGTCCCATCCCAAAATAATGCCAACAGGGGTCGCCAACAGGCACGTGGCGAGACGGACGCCATTGTTTAAAGGTACAGTTCACATCTATAGAAGTCTGGAAAGCTCCGATTTGTCTCATTTATTGTTTTTGGAGGTCAGGCACACCTTTTTGGTGAAATTTATCATAATCGAGGGCTGTAAGGTCAGGGTGAATGTCGTGACGGGAAGGTATTTATCGTTACATCTGAGGGTAATATTTTGCCCAATTAATTATGTCAAGTTGGTAATTCACACTTACTCCATCGATTGCCTCCCAAATGTACAATGACGAGTTATTCATTTATGTTTACGCTGGCAGTATTTATCGTTTACATCTGGGGTTAGGGTTAATGAAAGTAACTAAAATCCTGGAAGATTTTGAGTTCGCCTCAGTTTTACACGGTCAAATTGCACAGAGAGGAGTCTCAACCGAACCACACTTGTGGTTCGGTTGAGATCCCTGTCTGTGCAATTTTACCGTGTAAGACTGAGGCGAACAGTCCCATGGAAGCCCTGCGCGGACTCTCGCGCGCACAAAAATGAACAGTTCTTTTGCTAGAGTCATTTTTTGTTGGCTTCTTTTATCTTCAAAGTTTTAAACTGTTCTGATTATGTCTACTTAACATCTGTACAAAGTAGCAGATTGTCATGCCTTTTTGATTTCATATTTACTTGTTCCATTTGATAATCTCTTTTCCAGTGAAAATAACCTCTTGTAAAAACTTGTTCCTCTGATCCCCTTGCTAAAAAAAGAGTGGCATGGTGGGGATGTGATTCATATCTGAATTTATTATAATTATAATTATTATTTATTTTTTATAATTTGGCACTTTAGTGTATTAATACATTCAAATTATTTGAAGTGATAACAAAAATGCCTAGTAAGGAGTAAGTAAACAAGCAAAAGAGGATAGAAGTGATTCAGCTGCAGTGAATATGAAACCAATTTTCGTCAAAGGAACAGGATTGGGTATGCATTAAAGGGGATCCTTTTGCTCCATATTTGTGGACTGAATTCTGTACAGCATTAATTGGAGATTATTTTTATGTACAAAATCTGGGAAGAGGAGAGCTTACTCACTTAGTTTGGATTTGTAAATTTAGTATGTTTCTGATTTTCATTTGAGCATAAATTGGGACCAGTCATTATTTATGAGTGGATTGGGAGAGTACAACTTATCAATGTAAATGAGTCAAAATTAGATGTCTGTTTGTAGATATTTTTAGTAATCTTCTGACTGCCCATGTGTACATTCAACCAGGTTGAAGCTTATATGGAAATGCAAACAACACTTGCATGAAGAGAGTTTAATCTTATACCTTCTGAAATTAATTTGTTGTTAATTTTCTGCATTAAGAATTTTGAGGTAAGGAATACTTTTCCCTTTTGGTTACTTGTATTTGAGAAAATTTATCACCCTTTTTTGAACCCACTTTCTCAGTTTCATTGTCTTCGTAGAAAATTATAAGCTTGTTCAGGTAGTGAGCTTTTTGATGACTCAAGTGTTATTTAAAAATTATTTGCCTGAGTTGAATAATTATTTTAGTATATATCATTGCACAAAGTGATTTCAACAGAATCACAAAGAAAACCATTAGAAAAAGTATTAGTTTGATTGATGGGTGAATTTACGCGTGAATATCTACATGTAGCTAAAAACAATCCGTAAACAGTAGATGTGCAAATGTTATATCTTAAGAGTATTTCAAATCATGGAAATTCATAGTTAATTTATTTCTTTGTAAGCTTTAGAATCAATGAATTGATTGAAAAGAAAATGTCAAAATTTTAAATAACTACCCTTTCTGAGAAGAAACACTGCGCTTAATTAACTTCTGTCAACTCACTGTGAATGAGAAATTATTTTTGACACTAATCGTGAGCCTTGTTTATCTGCAGTGTTTTTTGCCATGTTAACTTGCTGGCATGTAGACTTTTTGAAAATATTTGCTTTCCTGTTTTTCTCCAAACATTAACTTCCATTTTGAGACACAATTTGTTGAGTTCACAAGTCAGTGAGAAATTCCTGGACAATGCGGCTTGTTTTCCTCTGCTAGTGGTAAAAAAACTGCTTCGGGCGTATGAAAGTGAACTACAGTAAATCACTTCACAATAAATCACACAGTTAAAACCCCATGAAGTCTTTTCTTACCTTCAAAATCAACAACAGTGGGATATATTCTTGTTTTTTCAAAAAGTTCTTACTCTGAAATTTGGCAAAACACTTAGTTCACGACAGCGATTTTGTTTTGCTTTATATTAACCACTTAGCATGGTGAATATAACGTCAGATTGCTTGAATCATCAAGATCACAGAGTATGTATATAATAAAGACATAATGTCTTGAATCATAATTGAAATGAAGTAGTGCCTTGTAATAGCATAACCACTTTTTGTTCTATTATTGTTCTTGTGGGATTGTTCAAAACAGTGCACATTATTTATTTTTTCCAATGTACATGTAATGCAGTGGTGTGAGCAAAGCTATGACCCATCATTTTATTGTCATTGAAATTAAGAATGCTTTATTGATTTCATCTTTTATCTTTCAGCTTTTGAAAAATATCACAAAGATGGATCAAAAAAAGTTTTTTGTAAAACTATTCCTTCTGGACAAGTTTTGCTCATGGATCACATTTAACCTGTTGGTCAATGTTTGGATATTTTCCACTCCGTGGTTGCAGTGACACTTCAGGTGTGAAAAAAAATTCGCACAAGAAGAACTAAAAGTTGGGTCCAGATATGAAATCCAAGTTTCAAGTTGTCTGCCCTGCAAATAGACCTGTTCATCTCTGTTAGCGTCTGCTTCCAATGTGATTTATGCATGTGAATCCTTGAAGTAATGAACAAGCTCATCATTCTAAGGAACTGACCTTCAGACATCTATGTTTAGTAATATTAGTGAATAATACATGTAGGTAGAAAAAGGTATTTTAATTATAATAAGTCTGCATTGCCATGGTGCCTTTAATAAGAGTAATATTTAACACAGTTTACACAATGATTTAAGCAAGCTGCGATGAAACTTCTTCACTCTGTTTACGATTTAAATCATTTTCCTCAAACAATGTTTTGTGGACATTTACTGCATGGGAACATGCAATTTTATTTTACCTTTGATTTTTAAACATTGCAGTTTTTCTTGACAAAAGAAAGTTTGGTGTTTATTCTTGTCACAATCTTGTTAACTTTGTCATGGAGGAATTCAGTTTTGGTGAATTTAATTTTTTTCTCCACTTTTTTCTTGGTTTATACATTGGAAATGACCTTGTGCATTTATGATAATCAGAAAATGTTTTGTGGGCATTCACTACATTGGAACTTGCAAGTCAATTTTATTTTACCGTTGATTTTTGAACGTTGCTTAGATTTTTTTGTTTTATCTCGACAAAGGAAAGTTTGTTTACTCTTGTGACATTTACAAAGCTATGAGAAATGTAGTTTTGGAGCATTCCCTTTTTTGTCCATTTTCTTCGTGGGTAATTTCATGTAAGTTAAGTGCCTTGTGCATTTACTGGGGATTGTATAGAGCCAAAGTAGAAAAGCCAGTGATTGTCTGGTTCTCCACGGGTGTGGACAAAATATTGGCTTCTTCCTAATGTTCAACTATATTTATTACAATTTATTTTTTGCTCGCTGAAAAATAATGCTGCGACTACATCACGTCATAAGTGTGGTCTAATTATTGCAAGGTGTGTCTACACCCCATTTTTCATAATGTGATGCTTATTTAACACAGTAGTATTGCTTGGTGTAACCTGATCTGTCTCCCTTTAAAGTGCTGGTGGACAAAAAGCTGCAAGCCTTGAGGTGAGTTGTTGAACTCAATGACCATCACCATTTATATATATCAAATGGTCTTTTTAAAAAGATATTTCTGGGAAAATGGAGAAATTGTTTAAATTTACTTATTACCTTTTATGAAATTTTTCTTTCAACATTAAGACTTGTTCAATTTGTACACAGAACAGGATTTGTTCAGGGGAGTTTTCTGGAGATTAACAATGACTACTCTCGCCTTTCTTTGATTGCAGCGCAAGATTTGTTAAAGGGGGTTTTTTGTAGATTGATAGTTAAAACTCTTGCTTTGTAAAGGTTTTTGTTGTTGTTGTTTATACATATGTTGTAGTTCAAATTTTTTCTTTGGTTTGAATTTTTTTAAACTGGTTTAAATTTTTCAAACTGGTGTGAAATTTTCACACTGGTTTAAAATTTTTAAACACATCTCTCATTGTCATTTATTTGTATCTCTGCATGTAAAATACTCTGTGTAAAATAAACCCGTGATATTAAGGTGTCACACATTTTAGCAAGTGTTAATTTTACTGATTAGGGTTAAGCACTCATTTTACTAATTAGGTTTAAGCACTCATTTTACAGATTAGGGTTAGGGTTAGGGTTAGGGGTAATACAGGTTAGGGTTAGGGTTAAGGATAGGGATAATACAGGTTACTACAGGTTGTACTCTGTGCATTGCCACCAATGGAAGAGGCTTAGGAACTATTTCTACTGTGAAACCAGAATAAGAGAGGGAAGGGGTAAATGCAGCGATTATCTTTGTTGTGGTTATCCATTGCTGTTCAGGATGATGGTTCATGCTTGATATGTCACTGATCTCTCCTTAAAGCTTTGATTGCAGTTTATTACTGACGTTCAGGTTATATTTCCTGGTTTGAGGAATGTATTGAGCAAAGCTCTTCTTTGAAACGTTTGTATGAGTCTTTTTTTTGGTTTAAAAATACTGAAATTTTATTGTTTTTGCAACACGTACCTTTTTATTGTTCACTGTTAAGTAATAGAAGTAATACAAAAATGTGAAGGTACTAAAGTCACTCTATATAATTATGTTCAAATGATAATATGTTCATGATGACTGTCCATGATAAACATGCTTCAATGTTCAATTTGAATTGTGTGCCTCTTTACAAGCACTCGAAAATGAAATTTCTTTGTCATAATTTAATTTCACACCAGTTGCTGTACAAGGCTGTAACCTGGATGTTGCAATGTAACCTTGGATTACTCCAAATTGAGTGACAACTTTGGCATAGCCATTTTCTGTAGCAGTAATTTTTCCCATCAGCATATTTGGATGCATGGGTGTTTTTTTATCAACTTTATCAATCTTTATAGCGACCATATCATCAGCTTTGAAAGATTTGCTTCTGGAACTCTGCCGTGTTTGTTTTATCATTATGTTGTTGTAATCTTCCTGATTTTCACTGATAGATTTGCGCTTTTTTGTCCGTTCATCACTTATGGATTGGGTACTTTCACCTGTGTCACTAGTAGTAACTGGAGCTTCACCTTCAGTTGCCTGGTCAAGTGACAATGAAGGGGTAAGCTGCTCTCTGTGTGGCTTTATGCCATATACTGCCTCATAAGGACTCTGCTTGATAGCACGGTGGTAGGCTATATTTCTTACATAAGCAGCTTCCATAGTAGACTAGCACCATTTGTTGCTTTCTTTATTAGTAGAAACTATTAGCGCTCTCATGTCTTCTTTCCATGATCTGTTTGCTCTCTCCACAAGACCTTGCGTTGTGGGAGTACGTGGAGAGCCATGCCCTTGCTTGATCCCATTTTCGTTGCAGAATGTTTCCATTTTTTTGTTCTTGAATTCCTTTCCATTGTCGGTGAGAATCATTTTCGAGAAACCATATGTGTAACAGTAAATTTTGATGACTCTCAGTACCTCATCAGCAGTTTTGTTTATAAGTGGTGAAACGTAAACATATCTGGTGTGATGATCTATGATGTTAATCGCCCAGGTGTGAGGTTCTCTGCAATCGCATGGACAGTTTCTGAAATCCATTAAGTCAATCTCCAGAAGAGAAAGAAAACGCGGAGACTGAAGAGGTTTTTCCACCATTTTCACACGACTGGTAATAGATTGTTGTTCAGCATGAAAACGACATGAGGCAACGAACAGGCTGATTACCTTACTGTTAACTTCGCTGTAGTTATTGTTGATCCATTTGCTGGTTATCTGTCTTCCTCGGTGATTAGTGCGTCTGTGAGCAAGGCTTAAGACCTCATGAAGCTGTCCTTTGGGGACCACTTTCTTTTTGTCTTCCGTTACTAGCGAATCATTTTCAAAGGACCAGTTCTTTCGCTTGATTGTGTTGATCTCCCATTTGGTCATTTGTAAACAGGTTTCTTGTGCTGAGTCTAGTCCGAGGGACTTTTCTGCTTGGTGTTTCAAATATCTCTTTGCCTTCTCGAAAAAGTGGTCCTCGATAAACAACGTTATAAGAGATTCATTTTTGGTCTGTCTCGCTTTTAAATCATCTAATTTGTGGTGAAAAATGTCTTTTAAAACGCAGCAGTTCTCTTCCGTCGGTGCTTCCGCCATCTTATCAAAATTGCAAGTCCAAATGTGCATCAAAAGCGCATGCATGTAAGTGTACGAATATTTTAATAATTAAGTTGGCCGAGCAGAGGGGAGTCTGAGACCAATAAATTATAATAGCAACAAAAATGACATGGCTTTCAACGAAATCTAGCATGGCCTAATGGAGAGAACAGATGGCAACAGATCTGGAGGTTGGAGGTTCAAATCCTGGTGAGTACAGAATGAGGTTGCAAAAAAAGAAGGAAATTGTTACTGAGTAAGGTAAGCGCAAAGTGGTAACGGAGTGGTAAGTTCTTGTCAGGGGGCTATCAGGGGTGGTTGATAAGAAACTGAGGGGTAGTAGGGTAGGGTTAGAAACTGTGAGGGGGTTGGTGGAGAGAGTGAGGCGGAAATTCACTTGTTTATTCTTCTTACATCTAGTTCTTTTTCTTTGACCCCCCCTAAAAAGCCAAGCCCCTATTTTTTATCCACACCCCAAAAAATTAAAGGCCCTTTTTCAGACAGTTGATTAAAAACTGATTTACAAAAATTAAACCGGTTTAAAAAAAAACTAACTGGTTCAAAAAAATTCAACCAGTTTAAAAAAATTTAACCAGAGGTAAAAATTGAACTACAACACATACATGGCTCTTTTGCTGACTTTTGCATTTACTAGGTGAATAATAGAGATTACTTTAATAGTGAAAGATTCTTTTGGGTAAATAGGTTTGATAAGGAGTAGAAAAGGGGATTGCTTTGCCATCAATGATGACAACGATTACCACTTGAGTTGAGTTGAGTTCGGAACTTCAAGATGGGAAAATGGAGAAATTGTTTAAATTTACTTATTACCTGTTATGAAAACTACTTAGGCATTTTTCTCTCAACATTAAGACTTGTTCAATTTGTACACAGAACAGGATTTGTTCAGGGGAGTTTTTTGGAGATTAACAATGACTACTCTTGCCTTTCTTTGATTGCAGCACAAGATTTGTTAAAGGGGTTTTTTTGTAGATTGATAATTAAAACTCTTGCCCTGACTTTTCCATTTACTAGGTGAATAATAGAGATTATTTTAATAGTGAAAGATTCTTTTGGGTAAATAGGTTTGATAAGGGGTAGAAAGGCCCTGGATGGCTTAGCCATCAATGATGACAACGATTACCACTTGAGTTGAGTTGAGTTCGGAACTTCAAGATGGGAAAATGGAGAAATTGTTTAAATTTACTTATTACCTGTTATGAAAACTACTTAGGCATTTTTCTTTCAACATTAAGACTTGTTCAATTTGTACACGGAACAGGATTTGTTCAGGGGAGTTTTTTGGAGATTAACAATGAGTACTCTTGCCTTTCTTTGATTGCAGCACAAGATTTGTTAAAGGGGGTTTTTTGTAGATTGATAATTAAAACTCTTGCCCTGACTTTTCCATTTACTAGGTGAATAATAGAGATTATTTTAATAGTGAAAGATTCTTTTGGGTAAATAGGTTTGATAAGGGGTAGAAAGGGGGATTGCTTAGCCATCAATGATGACAACGATTACCACTTGAGTTGAGTTGAGTTCGGAACTTCAAGATGAGTACAACGCTTCGGGCAATAAAACAAAGGAGTTGAATAAATTACAGTAAACACCCGGGATTAATAACAATATATTTTTTTGAAGTATAGCGGACAAAATGGTTTGTTACCTATCTTGGGGCATTTAATCAGCAGCCAAGTTGGTTCTTAATTAGGTTTCTTATTTCAGTGAAGGAGGTAAATTGATGGTTGATTACTGGAAAAGGAGGTTCTTAATACACTGGGGTTTTTGACATTTTAATTGGAACCCTGCAATCTCTTATTGAATTGTTTTAACACACCATCCATCAAGTTATCAATCGAGCCATTGAAAAGGTTTTGTTCCGATTTTTTTTTTTTGTCAATATTATCATTTCTTCATAGAAAAGGTTACATTCTTTTGAGTGAACGGGCTTAATAACACCAGCATTTTAATTTGAAGCTTGGAAAGGTTAATTTCAGTTGTTTCATAACTCCCTGCATTAAAGGTATCAATGTAAGCATGAATTTCCATCGCATATGTTTGGTTAAATGGGGTTTTTCTCTCTCTCCATGCCTGGCAGGGGGAAGGATGGAAGAGAAATTTTGTAAAGTTTAATGTGGTCATCAGTGGCTAATTTTCGTTGACTGATCATACTCTTGTTATCAAAATAAAGTGCTTTAAATAGTAATCATCCCTCACTCAAAGAGGTCCTCTTTTTGGACCACACCTCCTCAATGGGCCTCAATAGGTACCGGTAGTTCCACCCCAAAGGTTATTATTATATTTATTTTATTTATATTGGAGTAGAATAGAAGTTATGTGTTTTCATCTCGACAAAATTAATGCAAGAAGGACTATTCTTTGACATCATCAATTTTATTTTTTCTAGACCTTACATTGAATACTACACAGTACGCATCCACTCCAAGCGAGTTCAGCATTGGTGGAAATATCTTCGAGTGTTTCAAAGTAAGCATTTCCTTTTAACACTTACTACAAAGGCGATTTGGAGCTGAGGTTTCATCTTGCACATAGGTGAAGACCTTCTTAGGTTGATTTAAAAATTATGACTTTTTCCTGCATTTCTTAGGTGTTTTTATAGGACAGAAAATTGTACACGTATGTGACCTGCACATGCAAAGCTCTCTGTGGTGTTGCTTAAGTTTGGAATTTTTGCTCTTTTCTTCATTTGCCTATTTTGTTCCCTCCTATGAAAAATTAAATTTCATTTACTTGCTAGTACAACAGCTTCAATCTGATCTACCTCACTGAATTTTAAGAAAGAGTGTCAAGATACATCATTGGCAACAAATGTTCACATTTTACCCTCCTCTTTTGTCCGGGCTTGGGACCGGCAAAATGCACTTCTGTGTACATCTTGGCAGAGTTAAAAATGTTGAACATGCAGGGAAACCAACATTGCCAAACCTTCCATTCTAGGTCTCCAGGCAAATTGTTGCTAGCAACAATGCTGCAATATTATTCATCTGCCAAACCTTGGCAAAGTTTCCAGGCAGTCTTTATGGTGTCTTTGCCAAACCTTTGAATTCCTGGTCTCCAGGCAATGTTAACTCTCTCCTCCATTAGGTATGTCATGGAGAATAACTTTAATTTATTCACCTGCAAATGTTATGTTTCTACTGTATAACAAATGAACAACAGCAGACATACATGTCTGCCATTCTAAGCGCAGTATGCATTCACTCTGCATATCTGTGTCTCCTTTGCCGTGTGACTTGAACCTCAAGCTTGTGACGTGCTCTTCTGCATATGCATGGATGAATAAATTCCACATCCCCGCCAAAGCCACCCTTGTGTTGGCTTATTGCATCTTGGAAGGCCTGCCACAGATTGTCAGTGACAAAGTAATGATTGGTGGGAGATGCGTACCCAGAACGAATAGCTCTTTCTGCCATTTCTAATCTTCTCAATGTTGGAGCTTGTACTCTGTCAGACTCGTCATATACACCTCGGATGTTCAACAACATTCGTCCATAGAGGTCAACTCCATAACAGTCACCAAGGATTCTAGCCTGATCGATAGGTATCTCTCCTCTCAGGCCATTTAACTCTTGCTTTAGAAACTCCCTTCCTTCTCTCCAGTAAGGTTGGGGGATATCGCAGTCTCTTCTGCCAGGGTCCCTTGGTGCCTCTTGGGTGTCAAAGCCCATCAGCCTGCTTCTCCTTTCAATAATTGAAGCCGGTCTACCCTCAAATGCTGCAAACTCACTGGGATACATGTGCCTAAAAACCAGTGTTTCGGTTGTGTTTGGAACTGCAGCATCCCCCATGAAAAGCCCATGGAGGTCGGTTACTCTCAGTTCACTCAATCCATCACCATCACCGCGTTCCCCTTGTGGAAATTCGATGGACATTCTCAGGCAGGGTGCCTCTAATCGTGATCTCTGGGCCTCAGTGACATTTTGAGGTAGAGATTCATTTGCCTTAATCTTTTCGTCGAAAAGATCAGCAGCTGCAGGTATGACTAGCTTTGCCGAAGCCCAACATAAATTTACCTGCCCTAGTACAGGATAACGATAAACTGCCCATCCTACAGCAATAACCTCCCTCAGAGCAGCCATTTTCATAGAGACCTTGTCATTGTCAACCAGCCACTTTGCTGTGTTTAACACATGCTCATCTCTGACATTGCTCAAATACTCCAGCTGTTTAGCAATTTGCAGCTTTTGAAGTAGTGAATTGTACTGCCCTTGTCTCAATTGA
Organism: Porites cylindrica; assembly: GCA_964035525.1. Taxonomy (NCBI): domain Eukaryota; kingdom Metazoa; phylum Cnidaria; class Anthozoa; order Scleractinia; family Poritidae; genus Porites; species Porites cylindrica. Next base: position 19,157,882 of record OZ037777.1, read on the forward strand.
TGTTGTTCCATTGATTCTATGCGATTAGCCATGTCTTGCTGATTCACATCCATTTGGCATTTTATCACAGATTGTGATTCTAGGAATCTGAAATTATCTTCAAAGGACCTGAACTCGAGTTGGGAAATGTACTGCTCTAAGTGATCAGGTGTTCGGCCACCGACAATACCATAGAGCATTCTTGGTAAAGGCCTCTCATCAGACTCTTGCTCCACGCGCAGACGTTTGGATGCTTGGCTGGCAGGTCCTTCATCCTGCAAATGTTTAAACAATATAGTCATAGACAAAATAATTGTTATTATTTTATTATCAAAGAAACAGAAAACTTCGAAATTAACTATTGTTTATTATCAAAGGAAAAATGAAAGTATAAGAGAATAAAGATTCATAGGGTAATATTGTACACTGGGTCATATGTACCTCAAATGGCAATTTAACATGACTTAATAATTATATACACTTATTTCAATTACGGTTGCTCCGATGAACCATGTTTCATGGCCTGCAAATCACTATTGTAAACCCTTTTGTAGTGGGAAGTTCAGTCTTGTTCATGTTCATTGAAATAATGGAGACCTTTTGTGAGAAGGTGTTCAAGAGAGCTTTCAACTCAAATGCCTTCAAAAATTCTTAAGCATGAGCGAGCTAAAGAATTTTATTTTTAAAATCTCACAGTAAGAAATTAGAAGCCTCTTCCTTTAACAACATCAATTGAACAGGGTTATACTGCCGGATTAAGCTGGGTTTTTGGATGGGCCAGAGTGCTGGTTATTTCGATAAAGCAAATCAATTCTATTCTTTTTTTGAGTCAGTTTTAAAAAAATCACCTCAAAAATAAATAAACGTGTAATTTTAAGTTATTTATTGTACTTCAACAAAAAGTTGTTTTTTTTTCAACTCCATCCAAAATTCCCATGTCCATGTGCATGATCCAATCAAACTCGTTGAAAATTTGCAACATCTGCATTTTACCACAGAGCAAAACCTCAATTCAAATCACTGTCCTAAAAAGTCTAGGATAAAATACATTGTCATAAGGTTCTGCATTGAAGCGTCAGTAGCGTTTGCTTTCTAGGTTTCTAGGCTTGTCGCAGGTATAATTTACTGGACTTGCTCCCATAATGCACTGCAGGCCATGAAACATGGACCATGCTGAAGCAACCTTTATTGAAATAGGCATATCTTTTTTTCAATGATAGCTGTAAGAAACAGTGTAGACTTTCGTGTGGACGATGTCAAAATTCATTTTTGCAGTTCATTTACATTTGTATCCTGGCTTTCCTGATTCAAGGAAAAAACACTTTCTTTAGAAGCAGCGGAATGTTGGGAATCTGGTTCCAACATCTTGGCATCTTCAGGATCAACTACTTGTTCAGAACCTTGTGAGGTAGGTTCATTTGTTGCACTGGGACCCTCCTGGCTGTTTGAATCTTCAACAGACGATGGTGCCTGGTTTTGCTTCAAGGCAGGAAGAAGGAAGGTGCTTTCCAATCTGTTCACCAGTTGTTTTAAGCTCCTGCTAACACTTTCCTCTCTGACATCACGCAGCGACATCATTACCGCTGTTCCATACATCCCAATAATGTCAAATCCATGTGCCAAGTACAGGCGCAGTGCTGGGGAATTTTTGAACCCACCTGCTACCATCAGCCAGATGAAGATGGTAGCCCCTCTAGGATGGTCTTTTTCTCTGTTGTACACCTCCTGTATCCCATGGGAAATACAAATATCTCCCAAAAACATTGAGCGTTTGTCAGCCCTCCTGATACAATAATTTAACTCCCAGTACAATTTTCTGCTGGTATTTTTCATCTCAGCATCAATTGGATGATGAGGTAGAGGTAGCAGGTGCCTTGTATCATAGCCCCTCTTCTTGAGAAGTACCATTGCTGCTGGGCTATTTGATTCTTTCTCAAAAGCAATGACCATTATCCTTTCATGGTCACTGGATTGGCAAAACTCGTCGACTTCTTGGAAAGTCGGTTTTTCCGAGCTTCCTCGCTATCCAAAATTGCCTTCACTGACTCTGCAGAGCATCTTTGCAGGAGCGAGGCACCATCATGATAGGCCTAAAACATAGAGATGTGTTGGTAATTTGATACTACATTTAAAAATTGTAGTTATTACAGTCTAACATTACTATGTTTAAAATGGATATTTTATTTTCTCCCCTGTTCTACTTTAAAAAAGCACTCAGACCTTCCCGTTTTAGTTTAAGATGAGCCATGTCGAAGGATGAGGGCACAGCTCCAAGAATACATGTTGTCTTTTTTTGTTTTGGAGGCAGTTTTAGTTCCCTCGCTTTGCACACCCAGACTCCGGGTCCCGTGAATAACACAGTATTGACACCACAGGACCAGTGCTTATTCCAGCACCAGTGATAACAATTAAGTACCGACTTTAGCAAGGTCTCGATTTAAGTGTTATCAGCCTCGGCCTTCGAAATTGCAATTGAGAAGGCCTAATTAACATATTTGGCCTCCTTGCCATTAATTTCTCCATTTTTTGTTTCTTTTTACTTCTTGTGTAGCAAATAAATAAGAAAAGAAACCAATTTATCTCAATAAGATAATGGTGCATGTTCTCCGAGAAAATGTCACTTTAATGTTTTGCCCATGATGTTATTTTTTTTCTGACAACCTTAATAAGTTTAATGCAAACATGATATGAATTTTTGCTGTTTTTTTAAACTGTTTCAAACATTACTCCCTACAGCAACAAAGGCAAAAAAATGTTTCAGTTCTTTACCTCTACAGTGAAAGGGCTCATGGAGAATTCGTTCACAAAGCGTTTTGCCATAGTGCAATAAAAATACACCCACAATTTTCAGGGTGCAGTGAACAAGCGAAGAACATTCAAGTCACTTGCAAACGGTTTCGAATTTCGCGGACTAGATCCCAGGCCTCAATACTCGGCCTCTTTGCTTGTGCACACATGGCTAATTTGCATTACCATAATATGTAAACAAATTATGCTTGAAGCCAAAAAGGAAAAAGTCAAGCTTCCCTTTGTTTTATCGTTGAATCAAAGAGAAGGAAATGATTGCTTTGCTGCCTGAAGGCTATCGTTTTCGACTGGCGATGCAGTTTACTTAGATAACATGACGTGAAAAGGAATCCACCGCTGGTCAGATCAAAGTTCCAGTTGTCTTTTCTTCCTACCACATGTTGCGCCTGTGGCGAGTGCAAGGTAAAAGTCTTGCAGTTTGTGGTTGTACGTCTCCTACACACGGAACCCGAAATTGATTGGACCTGTTCACCTCTGGTATTTCAACTCATGTTCTTCGATCGATCGATCTTTTCATAAAAACCAACCGAGTGAGTGAAGCTGAAGGTAAGGATTTTTCACGCAAATCAAAGTGGAAGTTACATACATACACACTCACTCACTGGAAAAGAGAGCATAAAAGTTACTTGCCTAGCAAGAAAATCTACTTTTCTCGAGCCCTACTGTTTAAAACATTGTTAGACTTGTTTCAACTTTCAGTTACCTAAAAATAGCAGCGCAGAAATTTGCTTTATACACAGAAATTTGAAGCGATTAAAAAACACTATCACTAGCCATGCAGGATTTTAATGATTGACTTCAGCCTATAAGTGCAAAGATTCTTACATTATTTTAGCCAAACAGCGGGTTTGATTTTGTGTGAATTTGAAGCTTACCGATGCTACAAATTGTGACTCAAAGCTTTTAGAAGAGCCAGTGTGTATGTATAGAGCATTGTTTTGATGCCTTATCACCATATCTTTTGAAATAGGAAGGTTCAATCTTTGGGAAGATTTACAATCGCATTGTGCAAAAGATAAAAAATGCAAGATGGGCGTTGGGTGTAAGTTTTAAGTTTAGCACAAGGTCAGATGCAATCAGTAAAAAATTACATATTATTGATTTTATACGCCATGATCTGATGCATCAAATTTCATACTTGACTACTACGCTTTGGGGCAATAAAACAAAAGAAAGGAATTACAGTAAACACCCAGGATTAAGAACAATATTTTTTTGAAGTCTAACTGAGAAAATGGTTTCTCATATATATCAGGGCATTTTATCAGCAGCCAAGTCGGTTCTTAATAATTATTAGGTTTTTATTTCAATGAAGGAGGTAATTGATGGTTGATTACTGGAAAAAGAAATAAAACTTTTGCAAGGATGTTCTTACTACACTGGGTTTTGTTGACAGTCATTTACTGTATGAATTTTTTTATTGCCTCAAGATCATTTCTTGTGTATTATTTTTCCTAAACCTTGGGCTCAAGTATGGATTTTAATGTATTATCACTGTCTGTCAAAACATATTCATGAGGAAATGATTCAAGAGAATGATTGTGGGGAGTTAACACTTGCCAAACTCGAAACAGCAATGTCTATAAATATTAAGTGATTATTTAGTGAACTGAAGGATTCTTGTTATCAGTAATATCATTTAATCGTACATATATTTATATAGTTTTACTTTTTTACTTTCTTATTATACAACTATGTACAAGCATTAGAAGGTAAAAATTTGAAATCACAAACTGGCAATTAATTAAATCAAACAAAGTAAAACAATAATTCATGACTTGCCTTGACCCTAATACTCACTGGGAAAGAGCGCATAGTGACTTGCCCAGCAAGAAAATCTACTTGTTCTGGATGACAGGGCGAGACTTTTTTCGAGCTCTACTGATTAAAGCGTTGTTAGACTTGTTTCATCTTTCAGTTACTCAATAATTGCAGTGCAGCAATTTGCTTACACAGAAACGTAGAGAGATTAAAAACAGTGTCAGTAGTCATGCAGGATTTTAATTATTGACTTCAGGCTATTAGTGTAAAGACTGTTACATTATTTTGGCAGTGGGTTTGATTTTGTGTGAAATTCTTACTTACCAATGATACAAATTGTAACTCAAAGCTTTTAGAACAGCCAGTGTATATTTCTTCTCATATATAAATCGTCACGGAATGAGTTTCATCATAGAATGACAGTACAGCAAAAAGCTACGTATAGTTTCTCCTTTAATTTCACTTAATTACACAGTACTCGCATTAAGTTGATAAGGGGACCGTCTTGTACAGGATCACTAAGTCTTAGCCATCAATGATGATAACAGTACCATATTACCTCTTAATTTCAACTGTTGTCTTCTGTACTAATTTATTGCCTCAAGATGATTTCTTGTGTATTATTTTTCTTAAATTTTGGGCCCAGGTATGAATGTTAATGTATCGTCAGTGTCTGTCAAACATATTCATGAGGAAATGATTTAAGAGAATGATTTTGGTGAGGTAACACTTGCCCACCTCGAAACAGCAATGTCTATAAATATTAAGTGATTATTTAGTGAACTGATGGATTCCTGTTATCAGTAATATCATTTATTTGCACATATATTTACATAGTTTTACATCAATTTGTACTTTTGAAATTATAAAATCATTTGTAAAGTTATCAACTCATTTACTTATATTTACAGAAGTCGCTTGGCTTCACATTTACCATATGTAATTTTCATGTGAGTAAAGTCTAGAAATAAATAAACTTTTTGATCTCAAAAGAGTATGTTTACTGTTCGATGATTTTCCGTTTCTTGAACAGACAGCTTCTTTCTTCGTACTACGCTTGCATAACACAGTTGCAGTGTCCTGCATGGTTCATCCATAGAATGCCTGTTTGTGAAAGCCCTCAAGTACCAAAGCTTTGGGTTGGAACTCCCTATTGAGGGGACCTTTTTGAGTGATGGATGGGCACAGGTGTCCTTGGCCTGTGTAAAGCCATAGCAGTTCAAATGCCATCGTCATTGTTGGATCTACTACGATCATGATTTAGTGACATATTTTCAAGGTGTTTAATCCTATGTTGAAAAAGAATCCTTGACTATAAAGGATGTTTGTTCTTCATGGCAGTGGCTTCCTAACATTCATGTTAAGGTTACAAGGTGTTTTTGTTCACATTTTTTCCAGGGCCGAGTTGTTTGAAGGCTGATTAGCGCTAGCCCAGGGTTAAATTTTAACCCTGGTCTCTTGTTCTTTTTATCAAAAGCATTTTCTAGGAAAATTTTCTCTATTCTTTTGAGAGTAGCTAATCATCCAATTTGTAGACAAAAAGAATTAAACTGAATTTGCTATTTATGCTTTCATATCTGAATTCAAATTTTGTACTAACCCTTGGTTATCTTAACCTGACTTTTAACAACCCGGCCCAGGGGTATAAGCCTACTATTAACCCCTTATGAAATGATGGCCAAAGGAGCAAGGGCTGTCACTAAGATTTCAAGAGTTACATTCAATTGGTGGGTGAGGAAATTAACAGTTAGGCGGCTTCTAACATTTTGTCTGCGATAAGTATGAAGTACTTTCACAACAAACGTTGTCCAGTGAACCTTGGTTCGTACTTAATGACAGCCGTGCCCAAGTAATATATTACACCAACAACGATGACAACCCCTTTGGCTGAGAATAATGATTCTTTCATTTTTGGTCTTAGTCAAGTGCATCTGTATGCATAATTTTGTGAAAGAGAAAGGGGCAAATTCACCTGAACCATTAAAGGGAAAGTGACACGTACAAGCTAAACATTGGAAGGATTTGTATGCGAAAAAACTTATGCCACCCAGTCACACGTGAATGGTTTTCCATACAAATCCTTGTAAACTTCAAAATTTTCAAACTTCCTTAAAACATCTGCTTAAGCATTATGGGACACAAATCTCTTTTTAATTCATAACACTTACAGTGCGAACTGGAAAACCGTGAACACTTGAAAGATCAAGACACGTGAACTGGCCACAAATTTTCAAACTAATTAACATTCCTGCTTGCGGGTTAGGTTTCTTATGCCTGATTGGCTTTTTTCTTGCAACACAATATCATTCCTGAAATATTTCTGGTGTTCCTGGTTTTCCTGGTTGCTATTATCTTATCTATTACTAATATGAAATTATCATCTTATCTTAATTCACTGTCATTTTGCTTCCCCTCCCTCCCGTCCCCCATTTCTGTTATTTTAAAAGTATACACCCACCGCCCCCCTCCCATATTTACGATCATTTTACTCCCCCTTCCCCTCCTCCCCCCCCTTCCTCCCCTTTTTTCCCTTCCCCCCCTCTGGTTTTTCCCCCTTTTCTCCTTTTGACAATCCCGCTTTCTGTGGCCCCGTTGGCCACAAGCCCAACATCTCACTGTAAGAAAACAGAGAAAAAGAATAAATTAACATTTGGTGAGAGAAATTGACATAAACATGAAGGGAGCTTAGGTAGCAATGACATCATGGCACGTATAAACTCAGCCGTTTCAGAGGGCTGTTAATTAACTCGGGCTTTTTAAGCGAATCCTCATGACTTGACTGTAACCAGAGTTGTTTACTGTTGCTTTTCAGAGTCATTTTTTATTTATGCTATGTTGAAATGAATGCTTGTTTAGCTTACCATGGTTTTCATGCAGTTTTGTCTTCAATTCTGAAAGAGAATGAAATGCAATGTTATTGATTATAAGAATTAATGTTAGCTAATTGATTTGGCTACTGTATCACCGTTAATTAATTATCTTAGCTATTGTGATTAAAGTTATTGTTTACTACACGTGGTAAAAAGACCTTACCTTCTTCAATCCTTACCTTCTTCAATCTTACCTTCGTTTTTTTTCATGAGAGCTTGGATTTCTGCCGAAAAGAAATTAGTTGTGAAACATTAACAAGACTGCTGGATGAGGATTCATCTATGTCGGGGTGAAAAACAGTGACTCTACATTGATCTAAGTTGTCTGACATGTTTTATTTTTGTACAGCTAAATCAAAAAAGGTTGGAAGAGTGATTGGACATTATGGAACAATGCAATGATTTACTTGAGTGACTGCGAAACAATAGGTTTCCAATGCCAAATTCCCAATGCCCAAAGCAACCTTTATTGAATCAGCTATAAACATGAATCCGTGTCCTGCCGCACGAGTCAATTAGTTGCCTGATTTCTTGAATGTCAGCTTAGAAACCATATCAAGGAAAGAAAGCTTACTTTCTTGTAAGATCTCTTGATTTTCTGCAAGGAAACCAAAGGTAAAGCACATGTGAATAATTTATTTAATATTATTTCTGTTTGATTATATTAAGCTTAATAGAGATGACAAAAAGAGGGAAAAAGACAAGTCTTGTTTCATATGTCACCATGCAATTTCAACTTGTTCAGGTTAAGATTAAAAGAGGCTTACTGAGGACTTCTTTGATGTCCAGTTGTTCTGCAAGAAAATATAGAGATCAAAATACCACTTAAGTTGCACTGGTTTTCAGAAAACACGTCAAAAGTGATGAATGTAAATTTAAGAGGGTTTTTAAATTGTTTTATTTATTCTAGGAATGCAGTAAGATTTTTCCTAAATTATATGCTGGCCTCTATAGCTGTTTAACTTACCACTGGTTGCATCCTGGTCAACCGTCTTTGTCAACAAGAACACAATTGCAACAAAATAAACTTTGGAATTAAGGCATCGAGGTTTTTCAAATAAAGACTTAAAATTTCATATTTGTGATTCTTGTCTATCGAACCTCAATAACTTAGAAGAGAAAGGAATATGAAGTAGTTAAATTACCTTTTTGTTTGTCTTGACCAGAAACTGGAGAAACAGCGGGAAAGAAAAGATTTAGTAAAAATTAAGCTTTAATCCAAGAAAGGTTTACAATGCCAAACTCAGCACTATATTCACATTCATCTATCGACCCTCTATGACTTTATAGAGAAAGTATTACTTGTTCTAGGAATGCAGTAAGATTTTTCCTAAATTATATGCTGGCCTCTATAGCTGTTTAACTTACCACTGGTTGCATCCTGTTCAACCGTCTCTGTCAACAAGAACACAATTGCAACAAAATAAACTTTGGAATTAAAGCATCGAGGTTTTTCAAATAAAGACTTAAAATTTCATATTTGTGATTCTTGTCTATCGAACCTATTCGAACCTATTCTTGTCTATCGAACCTCAATAACTTAGAAGAGAAAGGAATATGAAGTTGTTAAATTACCTTTTTGTTTGTCTTGACCAGAAACTGGAGAAACAGCGGGAAAGAAAATATTTAGTAAAAATTAAGCTTTAATCCAAGAAAGGTTTACAATGCCAAACTCAGCACTATATTCACATTCATCTATCGAACCTCTATGACTTTATAGAGAGAGTATTATTTGTTCTAGGAATGCAGTAAGATTTTTCCTAAATTATATGCTGGCCTCTATAGCTGTTTAACTTACCACTGGTTGCATCCTGGTCAACCGTCTCTGTCAACAAGAACACAATTGCAACAAAATAAACTTTGGAATTAAAGCATGGAGGTTTTTCAAATAAAGACTTAAAATTTCATATTTGTGATTCTTGTCTATCGAACCTCAATAACTTAGAAGAGAAAGGAATATGAAGTTGTTAAATTACCTTTTTGTTTGTCTTGACCAGAAACTGGAGAAACAGCGGGAAAGAAAATATTTAGTAAAAATTAAGCTTTAATCCAAGAAAGGTTTACAATGCCAAACTCAGCACTATATTCACATTCATCTATCGAACCTCTATGACTTTATAGAGAAAGTAGTATTTGTTCTAGGAATGCAGTAAGATTTTTCCTTAATTATATGCTGGCCTCTATAGCTGTTTAACTTACCACTGGTTCCATCCTGGTCAACCGTCTCTGTCAACAAGAACACAATTGCAACAAAATAAACTTTGGAATTAAAGCATGGAGGTTTTTCAAATAAAGACTTAAAATTTCATATTTGTGATTCTTGTCTATCGAACCTCAATAACTTAGAAGAGAAAGGAATATGAAGTTGTTAAACTACCTTTTTGTCTTTCTAGACCTGTTGGAAAGAAAAGATTTAGAAAAGGAAAGGTTTACAATGCCAAACACTAAACGTCAGCACTATATTCACATTCATCTATCGAACCTCTATGACTTTATAGATAAAGGATTAAGAGGGAAAGAGACAAACTCTATAAAGTTATATTGAGAGCAAAAAAAACGGTTAAAAGAGTGTTTCACTTGCGTTAAATCAGATTATTGTAATAGTATGAACAATATAAACTGGAATATAAAATAAAATTAACAAAAGTGACTATTGAATAAAAGCTCACTCATATTTCTTGTGTTCACAGGATCTCACAAAAAAACTCCAGAAAACAAAAAAGCGCGCGTTTTCTATCTCGTTTCCAGGCTCAAACGCCGCTCGCTGTTTGCCGCTGACTGACGTTACACATACGCAGCCTCTCCGCACAGCCTGGGTCTAGTTACGAAAATCCCGTCAAACGACCTAAAAATCCATCCGTAAATTCTCCAAAAAATCTTTAAGATATAGATTTAGCCAGGGCTAAAAGCGAAGCTCTGGTTAATAATACGTGTAAACAAAAAAAATTAGATCGTGTAATGCTAAACGGGGACGACAATGAAAATGGCTTCAAGACTAATAGATCTAATGAGCAATAAACCAAATTGCACGTGCAGCACACTTTTTCTTCTAATTAGCAAAAAACAAATTTGCAGGTACAGCACGCTTTTTTGTCTTTCCCTTCCCGTTGTTTTGCACGACTACAACGATGTTTTATACCATGTAAGGGCCTGTTTACATGAAGGTGGGGGACCCCAGATAGGTGTTTTAACTTGCGGCGGGTCACCTCACCTATCATGTCAACGTGATCAAATTAAAATGAGAGATCATGTGGACAGGCGGGTTATCCACCAAAGCGGGCTACCTTACCGACCTGGGGTCCCCTACCCTCCATGTAAACAGGCCCGAAAACGTCAAACTTCCTACTTACACATTATTTTTATAGAGGAATTGTCGTATATGTGCGTACCCAATATTTTGTTTCGTGTGATCATATTCGCTTTTATTTTTCACTGCCGCTTATTTTCACTTTGCTGGCCGCTAGCATTTCTCATTTTCTCACCGCCACTTTGTCTTCCTACGAAATTCGTTTCCTTTGTTTTTAATAACTCGCTTTAGCTCTTTCTTTGTTATCCACGTTAGTGTAAACATAAAAAATAACGGCGAAAAATACACGAGTTTGTTGTGTTTTCTTTCTAAAAGTCCGGGCGGCCATGTGATTTCCTTCCAAATAAAAACTTGAGTTGCATTTGGGTTGCCATACCGGTTGATTGAGATATTTTACATTGGTATGCCTGTGGTGCAGACAGACGGTCGCTCGCTCGGTGTACGGTCACGTGTTTACCAAATTTCCTCGGATGGGTAGATTACCACATTTCCTTAGCCATGGGGCTCGGCTATAAATCTCGATTTTATCTGTATAAATCTCAAAACTTATTCTTAAAATCAATCTCTATTTTTTTTCGTCAATAATCACATAATTTGCATAAAATGCGAGATTCTCGTGACCTGAGCAATTTGACCACAAGTCCTGCGGTCAAATTGCATGCAAACACCTTCAAACTGATTCCAAATGATAATTTATTTACCTGACAATGTAAGAGGCTTGTCTCTTTTACATATTTATCTTTCAAACAACTATAACGACAATGAGCACTTAGTAGAGTTTGCCATATATCAGGAGCCCATCAAGTGATGGGCTCCTGATATATGGCGCAACCGAGGCCAAAAAGCTGACAACTGTATTTTTCTAACATAAACATCTAAAAACTCCATAATTTTCTAAATATTGTAAAGTTTTCTAAAAACCCTAAAAAAAGAAAAAATATTCCGCATTTTTGTAACTAGGCATCGGCACAGCCCTCTGTCGACCGCCTCCAAGCTCAATTTTGACAAGCATATATCATCTATTTGCAGAGGCTATATGCCTTAATTTTACCTCCTTGTAAGTTTAATTACTGGATTGACGTTTGGCGCTCTTGTAGAAAGCGTAGTAAAGACAAATTGGCACAAGTAAAAAAGCAGGCATCAAGGACGGCTCTGAATTGTAACACATTACGAAAACACAAGAATCCGTAAACTTAAACATGGTGGAAACAAGTGACTCCGGTGAGGAAACACACCGGCAAAGGCGTGTTTACGTTAGCGGATACATTACGGTTTTTCATGTTTCCGCCGCAGCCTTTACAAGGGAAGCGAAACACTTTTTATTACATGTTTCCGACAGATTTCCATTTCAGGAATCACGTATTTCCGCTGTCGTTAAGGTGTGTTTATGTTGCGGAAACGCGAAATTCGGTACCGGAAACATGCTTTTTCGTCCCTTCTTCTGGCGGTAACGTGAAGATACTATCCGGCAACCTGACTGGTTTTTCCGTGTTTCCGGCCGTTTCTGTTGCCGTTTCTGCGTAAATACGTCGAAAGAGTTTCACATTTGCGGAAACCTGGTTTTCCGATTGGCATTTTTCTTCATTCTTACATGAAATCAACCTTCTCATTATATAAGTCAGACCAATATGTAACACAATAAAGCTGAAATCTGTGTTGCATTTATTCCATTTCTTTCACATAGACTAGTATGAAACAATGCTTATTTGAGGTCCTATCTCATATACAGAAGTTGCGAATTGAATTGTAGCGTGCGTAGAGGGTACAAAACAACTGCAAAGATTGAAATGCAAAACCTACATAAAAAAAAAATGAATAGCTAAACTTTAACATACCAGTCCTTTATTTTGGATATACAGTAATGTTTTTTTAGTGTAATAAACGGTATACTTCAGAAATTGAAATCCCAGCCTTTTTTAATCATACTAACAAATTTAAAAGATACCTATGATCTTGACTCCTCCAACTATGTTTCATTGTCAAAAAATGATGAGCAATATTGGGTAATGATCTTTAACAATTTAAATGCTTAAAGCAATATCAAAATATGCCTTTTTGGACAAGAAAAAAGGAGTTTTTCAGTAACATGCATGGCCCTCCTCTACAATATTGCTTGTCTTTTGGGCCAAAACACAAAACATTCACTACAGATATTCTAAAAGTTCTTGCAATTATATTACTTAATACTGATATCAACAAGTTGGACCACACTTTTTTGTCTTAAGCATGGCAGAAAATGTAGCATTTTCACTTTTGCACTTAAGAAACTTAAATTGATTGACAAATCATGCAGCCCAGTAACTTTTGGATGGAGTTTAGTTAGGTAATCCTGTTAACTGTAAACCAATTTTCTGCACCAACATCACATATCAAGGTATTATCTGTTGAAGAAAAAAAAAAGCAAAGTGCTATTTAAGTAAACAAAGCCAGCTATTTTTTGTGTACAAGCTAATGGACAGCACTTATGTCAGCCCCGCACGTTATGCTATATAGCTTTAGGCCCTTAACGTACCTTCACGTCAACGCATTCCCGTCACCACTTTCCTCTGTGGGCTGCTCTGTCGCCTGTTTGTACAAAGAAATCTTTTCAGGGACATCGTCTGTTTCATCGCTAGCGAAGGCAAAGAGACGTAACATCAAAAGCTCAGACGGGCAAAAATCGCGACAGGATAAGAAGACTAGGCTAACTAGCGGACCTGTATATGGCGCTGCTTATCTTATTATCACGTGCGCACTAGTCCGTTCTTTTAATAAGCAGTAACGTAATGAAAGAAAACTTCTGAATGCCTGCTTTGCATCGCAAGCACTTCGTTCTGGACACTGGCTGTCTCTTTCTGTGTCCGATGCAGCTTAAATCAGCTCGTTGGGGCCCTGATGCAGACGAGACCGGGTGCAACGTCGGCGCCGCGAATTAGCTTCTGAAACCTACATATGATTAGGGTTCGACAACAAAAAAAAAAAAACTGAGGGCTTAGGGTTGGACGTCTATCTATACTAGCGGCCCGCACGTTATGCTATCTAGCGTTAGGCCCTTAACGTTCCCTCGACGTACCTCAACGCATTCCCGTCACTGCTTTGCCGTCTCGGCTGCAGTCTTGCCTCTTTGTACCAAGATTCTTTTATGGATAATCGTCTGTTTGATCGCTACCGAAGGCAAAAAGCACAAAACCAAAAGCTCAGACAGGCAACTTTTATAATCGCGACAGGATAAGAAGACTACGCTAACTGGCGGACCTGTATATGGCGCTGCTTATCTTATTATCACGTGCGCAGTAGTCCGTTCTTTTGCTAAGCAGTCACGTAATGAAAGAAAACTTCTGAATGCCTGCTTTGCATCGCAAGCACTTCGTTCTGGACACTGGCTGTCTCTTTCTGTGTCCGATGCAGTTTAAATCAGCTCGTTGGGGCCCAAAGCAATAAGGGTAGAGATAACAGAAGAAAGTCGTCACTTCCTCGAATTGGTGAGGATGGAGCGTATACAGCCTCTGCATTACTTGTTGAGGCACGCGAGCTAACTGGTCCAAGCTGCAATTTCTGTAAGGCAGGTGACGAGTCGCCAAATTGCCCAGTTTTCAATGACAAGTCATTAGATGACAGGTGGAAGCTAGTTCAAGAGAATAAACTGTGTTTCAATTGTTTAAAGCCTAGCAACCACAAGCACTTTTCCAAGATTTGTCACCAACCTAAGTGTTCTGTGGCAAATTGTGGCCGCCGTCATCACAAATTGTTACATGGTCAGCAGTTAGTGGCTACACCCCAGCAGCCTTCCAACATCAGTTTAAGTGGGTTAGCTTCAGCTAAACCTGCATTGCCCTTGAAGGAAACACTGCTACAGACAGCGTTGGCGAGGTTAACTGTTAATGGTCAAGAAATGACAGTCCGTGTCTTGCTAGACTCTGGTAGTCAACGTTCATATGTGCGCAAGAACATTGCAGAGTCCCTTGGCTTGCAAGGTCCCTCAGAGTTATTAAGTGTTACAATGCTCGGTGGAACAACTAGTGAAACCAAGAGATTGCAGAGAGTTAAATTTGCACTTTCGCCAATGAAAGGAGATTCCAATCTGGAGATGGAGGCCCTTGCTATTCCCAAGATTTGTAACCCCCTCGGGCCAGTGCAGTTAGACTTTCGTAAGAACTCTCATCTTCAAGGTTTAACTCTCGCAGATTCCTATCCTCGCGATTCCGTCCAAGTAGACGTCCTTATTGGTGCAGACTTTTACTACTCGTTCATAACTGGGTTGTACAAGAAAGGTAGTTCATCTGAGTCACTTGTTGCTGTTGAATCTCATCTCGGGTGGATTCTTACCGGACAAGTAAACCGTTACTCAAGGTATACCACATCCATGCTTACCGTTGTAGAAAACAGTGGACTCACTAAAAGCTTGAAAAGATTCTGGGAACTGGAATCTATTGGCATCGCTGAGACTGAAAACACTGTTATTTCCAGGGAGGAGGAAGTTGCTGTTGCTGACTTCAATAGAGGATTGAAATTTTACGGGAAGAACTATGAAGTACGACTACCATGGAAACGTGACCCTCCTAAACTGGAAAGTAACTACATGCAAGCTGTTAGACGTCTGGAAAGCATCGAAAGAAGGTTAAGACATGACCCTGTGAAAGCTAAAGTTTACAATTCTGCAATCAATGAATATGTAGAGAAAGGATTTGCAGAGGTAGTGCTTAACGAGAATGATGAAGATAGAACTGTACGCTACCTGCCGCATCATGCTGTGTTCCGTGATGACAAAACGAAGACTAAGTGCAGAATCGTGTTTGATGCTTCCGCGCGAGAAGGAGATGGTGTTTTTCTCAACGATTGTGTCCTTCCCGGTCCTGCTTTACAGCCCAACCTTGCATCTGTACTCATTCGATTTCGAACAAACAGAATTGGTCTCATAGCAGATATTGAAAAGATGTTTCTTCAGGTCAAGCTAGCGCCAGAGGATAGAGACGTTCACCTGTACCTGTGGAGAGATTTACAATTTAACGAAACACCCAAAGTTTATAGAATGCAAAGACTGACATTTGGTGTGAACTCCAGTCCATTCCTTGCTATTTCGACTGTCCATGCTCATGCAAAAAAATATGCAGAACTGTTCCCAAATGCAGTCCAAGAAATTCTACAAAACATGTATGTGGATGACGTCCTAACAGGAGCCGATATGGTGGACTCGACTGTGAACCTTCAACAAGACATGTCAGAGATCATGATGAAAGCGGCGTTTAACTTGACAAAGTGGGCAAGTAACTCACAGCTCGTAATGGATGCTATTGCCCCAGCCAAAAGAGCCTCATCGTCACTGGTGGAGTTTGAGTCGAGTGAACCCCTTAAAGCGCTTGGATTCTCATGGGATTTGACCTCTGATCACTTCCGATTTCTTGCACCGGGTGGAATTGTCTTATCTCCGGATCCAATGACAAAGAGAAGCCTGCTTAGTCTAGCATCGAAAATGTTTGACCCTTTAGGGTTGATATCTCCCTTCACTGTCAGAGCCAAAATCCTCTTCCAAGAACTGTGGTTGAAAGGATTATTGTGGGATGACCCTTTGGACAGTGAAATTAAAGCAAAGTGGCTACATTGGAAGTCAGAGTTGTTGCAACTGAAAGGTGTGACCATACCCCAATGCTTCGGGAATGGCATCACGCAAGATTCTAAGATAGAGCTACATGGTTTTGGAGATGCCTCTCCTAAAGCGTACGGAGCAGCAGTGTACATCAGAATAGCAGACAAGCAAGGTCATGTATCCTCGCAGCTGGTAATATCAAAGTCCCGAGTTGCACCTATAAAGAAAGTGTCACTACCCAGACTGGAACTTTTAGCAGCAGTTGTAAATGCCAGGTTGTTGAAGTTTGTTGTAGACACTTTGCCTATGGAAGTGAGTGGTGTTGTGTGTTGGACTGATAGTATGGTGGCACTGCATTGGGTAAAAGGTCAGAGTTCTCGTTGGAAACCATTTGTGGCGAATCGAGTGGCAGAAATACAGTCTACGTGGGATCCTGAGTGTTGGAGGTACTGTGCTAGTAAGGAGAATCCTGCAGATTTGTTGACGCGTGGGTTGAGCTGTGATGATATGATTACCAATACCTTATGGTGGAATGGACCTCGGTGGCTGTCTTCGAGTGACAAACCTTTACCCGTTCAGCCCCAAGGCGGTACTGTTCCCTCTGAAGTATGCGAAGAGGAAAGGAAAATTGCTCATGGTTGTACAGCAGTCGTTAGAGAGCCGTTAGTTGATATGTTGCGTTACGGGACATGGTTAAAGTTGATTCGAGTAACCGCTTATGTACTGAGAGCAGTCATGTTGTTCAAGACTAAATGTAAGTCTTCTGAAAGTGAACTGTCGGCAGAAGAAGTGAGGAAGGCAGAGCTTAAGTGTTGTAAGTGGGTACAGGAAGAGGTCTATAAAGATTACCAGTTGCTAAAGTCCGGACAAACTCTTCCCAAGAACAGCCGCCTTCTCAAACTGGACCCGTATTATGACAGAGAGGATCAGGTTATAAGAGTTGGTGGCCGACTGCAGTTTGCTGATCTACTTGAACAGACCAAGCATCAAGTAATATTGCCTCACGGACATCCCGAAGTCGCAAAGATGGTACTAGACCTACACAAGATCATGTTACATGCGGGCCCAGAAAGCATACTGTCAACCTTAAGACAGAAAATTTGGCTGACCCAAGGGAGATGAGAAGTCAAACGTGTTATCAGAAGATGCGTGGCTTGCCAAAAACAGCGAGTTGGACCTTGCGCACAGAAAATGGGCCCATTGCCGGAGGAGAGAGTTTCATGTTCACCAGCTTTTGCGCATGTTGGAACTGACTTCGCAGGACCTCTCTATGTAAAAGAAGGTTCAACCATACAGAAAGTGTACATTTGTCTATTCACATGCGCATCATCTCGTATGATTCACTTGGAACTAACACACAGCCTTACCACTGATGAGTTCCTACAAGCCTTTAGTCGCATGACAAGCCGCAGAGGTCTTTGCCATACAGTGTGGTCCGACAACGCAAAAACCTTTAAGGCTGCAAGCAAGGAAATCCAGAAATTGTATGATCCTAGTACTCAAAGTCGAACGGTGTGGGATACATTGGATCGAAATCGAATTAATTCTGAGCTCTCGTCGAAAGGGATTACGTGGAAATTCATCACCGAGCGTTCACCATGGCGAGGCGGATGGTGGGAACGATTTTTCAGAGCAATCAAAGAATCATTGCGTAAAGTGCTTGGAAAGGCGCTTCTCACCTTTTCTGAGTTGAACACATTATTAATTCGAATTGAAGGCTTCATCAACTCGCGACCATTAACGGCAGTGAGCGACGATTGCAGAGACCCTTTGCCGGTTACACCTGCTCATCTTGCAATTGGTAGGCCAATTAACCAGTTACCTGAGAGTAAAGAAGAAAGCTTGGAGGAGTCTAGTAAAAGAACTGTCGAAAGGTATCTTTACCTACAGAGACTACTTAACCACTATTGGAAACGTTGGCAACGAGAATATCTGTACCTGCTGTCCGTGAGAAGTAAATGGCAAGAGGAAAACCCCTCCATTCGAGAAGGTGATATCGTGTTGGTCTCTGATGATAATGTATCGCGTACCAAGTGGCCAATGGCCAGGGTGGAAAAGGTTCATCCTGGTAAGGACGGACTCGTGCGAACGGCTACTGTGAAAGCACAGAAAGGTGTATTCAACAGGCCTGTTCAACGCTTACACAGATTGGAAATTGATGCAGCGGCGCCACAAGTTACCCGTGAAGCTGATGTTCCTGTTGACGGTGGGGAGAAGCCTCGAGCGAACTCTGTTAATGTTAAAAGTGTACCTATTCGTAAGCCTAAGAAGAGAGTTGTCCTCCCCGAAGGAGGACAAGGTGGGGAGAATGTTACGGCCCATCGTCGTACTCGTACTCGGGTCATTAAAAGCCCCGTGAGACTGGACCTGTGAGAGTAGAATAAATTATGTAGATAACACGTCACGTGACTTCCTTGCTAGTCGCTCGTAGATTTGTTGTAAGTCGGGTTCGCGGGCAGTACATCAACCTGTTGTAAATCGGTGTATTGTAAATCGAGCGGATTAAAGTTGTGTTCAAGCGTTCAAGTTTGTATTCCATCGCTTCCTTAACACTCCCAGTGTATCATCTGTTTCAATAACTTCTTGTACATGTTCAATACACTTGTGAACATAGTTACTGCAGTGTGCATAGGGATAATTGTTCAATAAAATGTTACCAAACTCTATGGCAACTTGCTTGAAATGATTCCATTCACTTGGATATTTAAGTATTGGACTCCGACAGCTAAAAATTTTATGCATAAATTGAAGCTTAGATAGCAGCTCTGTGAAGTTGTTTTTCTTCTCCTCAGTGCCAAGAAGGAAAACTACTTTACTTTCATTTTGTGGATCAAAAAGAATTCTTGCATAGTTTCCTGGCTTCATTAAGCATGAATTAATTCCAATTGTTGCTTTGAAGTGTTGATCTACCTTATGAGAGGCATTTTGAATCAAGTGCTTTACATCTGCAGACTCCTCCCACTGGTTAACCCCAGCTACCTCCCTGATAAGTAATTTGTATACAAATGTCCGTAAATTGATCTTAGCATGTGTTGCATCCACCTTGTGCTCAGAATGTTCAATGTTAAGAATGGGGTGGGTTTTTACTCCCTTAGCAACTGCAGATAACTGTGAAGGATTCAGTTTATCAGGATTAAAATGTAGCAAGTCTGCTATTTGCTTGGTCTCCTCGAGTTTTCTAGAGATAACAAAGGTTCCAATATCAGACTTTGCAGTTTTCTGTGTTGCATAGCGCAAGTCACATAGGTATGATGACCCAGCACCCTGTAACCCTCCATCAGCTCGTGTTCGCTTCTCATCCACCATGGAATTAACAAATCGCAAAGAAAAGTTCCTCCATATGCTTCCTATTTGTATTCTCAGTATGCTTTTTGACATCTCCTGGCGCTCTGCTTCAACAGGGGCAACACATACAACCATTGCAGCTGTTTGATTGTCGTCACAGATTGACTCTATTAGACACCTGTTAGTCCGAACAGACCCTGGGGCCTCCTCCTCCCATATTGTTTTCATTTCTCCTCCATCTTCCATTTTTACATTCATTATACAAAATGCATACCTGAATGCCTTGTCAGAGAGACAACGATGCCCCTTTTCCTTGTACTGGGAGACATGTCCAAGCCCATCCCCACCATCCTTAATAAAAGCATGTAGGATAATGTCATTTGGCACCTCTGAGAATTCCTCATTAAGTTCAGAAAGACCTTTGGCAACAGCATCTTTATAACTCCAGCGAACACCAACAACATTAGGGGTTGGAAAATTTGGCAAACTATCTCGGAAGTCAGACATAAGGTTTATTGGTTCTTGCACACACTCTTTGTGTGAGTAAATAGCTTTGTCACCATCCAGAAGTTCATAAGTGACATATGATGATCTCAACACTGTCCACTTGGTTTGGGGGCTTAAATACATATTGACCTTTGGAATTCAAGTAGTCAAACTGTTCCCTATATTGATTTTTTGTTTGAAGCAAGTCAACTCTGCTGGCAAGGCATTCATATATAATCATATATAATCTGTCTGTTGCACCCATAAATATTCTATTTTGTTTGCAAGCTCCTTCTTGCCATTATCATACAGTGTAGTTGCAAGCATTGAAAACAGAACATCCTCAGTGTTTTCATTATTTAAGTCACAAAATTCATCAAGCATCGAAAACATTGGTAACAGTCGTCTGCGCTTGGCGTACTGACGAGAGATGTCATACAGTTTTACTTTATTGTAGGACCCCCTTTTCTTATGTTTTATGTGAGAAAACTTACAGTGAGCCTCATGTTCAGTCAGTAGTGAAGCCTTTATTACTTCAGTACATCCATTGCAAGAATATTTACATTTCACTGTGAGCAACTCAAAAACTTCAAGCATTTGTTTCTTCAAAGGAGAAATGTCTTCTAAGTCAGTGACTTGCCTGCAGGAGGGGCAAACATCACGAAAAGTCAGCCACTGCCTTATGCAAGGTTCACAAAATACATGGCGACACCCGGCAAGAATCACTGCATTAGATGGAACGTCCAGACAAACAGTACACTGGAAAATTTGCGCAAAATCTCTTTGAACAAATCTGTCTAAGTGAATGCCAGTTAGTTCGACATTGTTTAAACTCTTAGTGTCTGTTCTTGGTTCATGATCAATGACAGTCTTTTGTGAACTTGATGAAGGCCCTGCTTCAGAAGGTCTAACTTCAAATAGCTGTTTTCTAGCTTTCTTTCCCTCTGATATGCTCTTGTTTTCCTCCAAAGCTACCCCCAACCTCTTCCTGGGACTCTGTCTTTGTGAGTGGGAGCATATGTAGCAAGTTCCTTCGCTTACAAGATATTCATTATGTGTTTTAAAAACGCAATATTTACCTTGATCACCGGGAAACTTTGGATGATTTTTGTTCTTACTTTTTTTAAACCTTTGTATTTTCGCAACACAGCGACGGCACAAAAATGGTGGATGAATGAATGAATTGTCCGAAGCAATATCCAGGTTGTCAATCTCAAGAATTTCCTTTGCAAATTTAGCAGCAGGTTGAGGATTGTGTCCGTCATTTGAATTTTGATCAAAAGGATTTCCACATCTTCGACAAAATGACTTGATTCTCTCTTTATGAAAGTCTTCTTCACCCTGCGGGGCGGCCATGTGTCCAAGCAGTCCTTGAATACCCACTTTTCAAAGACGATTTTGAGTTTGTTCACGCGTGTGCACACAACAATAAAGGCTCTCTTGAGCTTCGTTATTGACTGGAAAATGCCCTCGAAGCAAAGATTTTAACCGGAAAAAAATGAAAACTTGACTTCTTTGTACCTCAACTCAACTCTTCGAGGGACTCTGACTTTGATTTTCCTAAAGACGAAGCAAAATGCCCGAATAAAGCAGCCACGAAGAATAAAATTTGGTTTCCAAAATCGACCCCGCTGAAGCACATGGTGCTCACTGCACATGTGTCAGACTAGTGGATTTTCTTCCAGGCGTTCCGCGCATCAGTGTGCTCGTTGAATTCAACGAATTTGGCGGGGACTTTTTGGACTGAAAGGAAACTGGGCATTAATAATTAGCATATTTGAAATTTAATAAGAACTTTTCATAGTGCTAGCGATTCCCAAACTACGAACGTAATGCGAAATTATTAAACGGGAACAACACTTTAAATTAACTGAAAGCCAGCCGAAAAACAAATACATGAGAGGTTATTTTGCACATTACATAACACGAAAGTTTGGTATAGATGAGCAAGAAAATTCGAAAAGCGCTAGTTACAATAATTTACAATGGTTTCTTTCTCCTTTCAAAACTTCATATTGTTTGTTTAAACTAAGACAGCCATTAAAACACTAAATGATAACTAGACATTTTGGCGATGCCTAAACATAGAAAAAATTAAGCAAACCTTGGAGGACAAGAAGTGCTTTTCATGGATGAATTCTCCGCCATAATTTTCGGCACAGCGAAAAAGTAAACAAACAGTGAGGGTCCGTTTTCAACGCAATAATTGAGTTACATGGATTTATGTCGATAAATCAACATTTGTTAGTATTAATCATGGTTTCTGTTCACTTTTTTCTTACCTTAAGAAAACTTACTATCAAAAAATAGACTGTCATTTCGACGAAACGGGACTTGCTGCAGTTTGTCGTCGGGAACAATAAGACGAGAGGCCAGAACGGTAACCAGGGACAACCAAAGTTAATTATGCAGACTTGCACTTGCGGTCTACGTCCGCGTCATAGATTTGTCCGGTTCTTAAGGTCCCTATTGCCTCTGTAGGGATCAATCCTGAAAATAAAAAAGAATGCAGTTAACTGGAACTCAAACACGTTCAACATTGTAACCAAGATGTTATTGAAATTTTTTTTATTTTTTAGTATATTTTATTTATTTAATATGTGTGTTTATTTCCTATAAAACTACAATTACACAATGCATACTTACTATTACACTAATAATACTAAAATAAACTTACTTACACACTTATGCAGTAACCATAGCATAACAATTACACAGTGCCTACTTACTAGTGCACAGTACCTTAAAAGTAACAATATAATGCAACGACAATTATAATAGTACTAAACTTAACTTATAGAAGCACAGAGCCAGAGGTTATCGCCCATTTCCTAGTAAATTTTTCTATTGTATTGTTTTTAATACATATATATTTCTCTGTCTCATATTTATTTTTGACCTTTAGCTTGAAACCATTTATATTTGGAAGCGTTTCAGACCTTCTACAATCCCAAAGATATACCTTAGCAATCAGTAACAAATAATTGAGTAAGGGGCATTTAGAGGTTATTATTCCTATCAATACGTCTGGCAGAGTAAGGTGAAAGAATTCCTTTGTTAAAGAATAGTAATAGGATTCGAACTGTTTCCATTCTTCTTTTCAGAAAATTGCTAATGCCCCTTACATTTAACGAGACTAGCTTACATGTATCAACACCCATCTCTTAATAATATCTGATATCAAGAAATCGCAAATACCAGCGAGATTGTAGAAGAATTCAATGACCAACAAGCTGAACTGCATAATACCAACTAGTGCGAACGTAAGAAATAATGTGTTGATGAATGAGTTGCCCTTCACCGGGCTACTGTGTCCATTTACAAAGGTGAACAACATACCTTTATTGTACACCGCAAAAAAACAAACGCCAAACCTTACACTAAATAAAAGACAAAATAACGAATAATCTTTGGACAACGAATGAAAAACTCTACCGCATTTTACACAAAGCACACACGGAATCATGGAGAAAAAGAAAATTGAATTCCTTACCTCATATTCCAGAATAAACCGTTCTGAAAAAATATCCATCAACGACACCCTCTGTAGTCTTCGAGCTTTAGCTCCTTCACCGTAATTATAAAAAAAATAAAATACAAATGGAAAACGCATCCATGAATTGTTAATTTGGATTAAAAAAAAGACTCCCTGTAAGAATACACTAACACGCATTAAATTATGCAATCAAACATCGTACTACAAAAAGTTTTACATTTTAACATATTTGCCATCGATATACAGTTTGTCGGGCTCAGATTTGCTAAAATTTGCACGCTTGCCCTCTTGTCTAGCCTTCTTTAATTTGTTCATTTGGGCTTTTCTCAAATCATGTAGTTCTTTTGGAAAATCTTCGTGGCCGCATTTAAAAACACGTTCCCTGTGCGAGAATCTCAGAAAACGTGCTATGATGGTTTGGCTGCCATTTCCATTTTCGCTCTTCGGTTTGCCAATCCTGTTTACTCGCTGGAGTTCCATATCCTTGGCGTCTTCAATCCCAAGGACATTTTCCATAAAGTTAGCTAAGACTTCTTTCGTGTCCTCTTTCGATGTTGCATTCTGTTGACCGGACGATTTTGGTGATTCAGGAATTCCTTCAAACTTTAAATTCTCTTTGCGGCTGTACGCTTCAAGATACAGAATTTGTTTACGACAGGCACTAATTTCATCTTTTCTTTCTTCCACCATCTCCTGAAGCTCTTTAATGTGGCTGTCTACAAATTGGAATTGCTCTCCACATTTGTGAATTTTTGATCCAGACTCTTCTGCTTATCTTTAATTGAAACAACATCTATTTCGAGAGAGGAAACTTTGCCTTGTAAACCTTTGACAGTTTTGTTCAATTCCTCCATCTTCGAGTCTAGTTTGCTGAGCCTTTCTAAAATTAGGTCCAGTTTCTTTGTAACACCTTCTGTGAGATTCAGAGCCGCCATTACTTGGTCTTCGTCATCTGAGTTCTTCGAGTCAGGAGAGTACGAATGTCTCAACTTTTTTCCTTCAGGTGACGATTCTTCTGAGCTGCTAGATGTAGCTAGATTTCTCGATTTTCTTTTTGGGGTTATATAAACACTGGAAACTTCCATAGACGACCAAACAAATCTACGATGAGCGAAGCGTTGCGAAACACGTCCTACATCTCCAACAGTCTCCCCAGTCTCCTTATTAAAAAAAAAATGGTATTGAAATGCTACATGTACTTACACTACTTGTTGCCCTGCGCTCTTGATAACCATAAGAGTGCAGGGCCTCCCGCCTCCCTTCCTCGGTGTACCTCTCCTCTCTCCTAGTGGCTTCCTCCATTTCCACCCTTTCTCCATCGTATTCTACCACCACCTCTCCCCTCTCGATATCCCTGCTAGTGAATGCACAAATTCCGGCATTTCGGGGATTGCTTGGTACTGAATGTAGGTATCGTAAAGAAATAGCACAAAGAATAAGCTGTTTCAAGAGATGCTATTCCAAGAAAGAATCATTCTCTCTTGACTATTCTTTGCCATATACAAAGACCTTAGAACAGATCACTTAAGTTCTTTTATATCTTAATTTGCTATTTTTCATATCAAACTCTTTCCCCTTCGCGACGAACATTTGTTTTTCCCGGTTCCAGGCCGACACGGTCGCTAACTGCACGTAATGCATATACTCAACGCAGCGGATTTTCAAAATGGTGGACAGGCCAAAGAGAGAAATAAAAGAACCAAAGTGGTTTTACAACCAATTCTCGGCATACACCCCCGTTAGAAAAGGCTAATCCACAGGGAAAAGATACAAAGCTGTACGATATTGAAGTTACGGAGGTTGATAAAGCCAACAAAAGATTGAAAATCCACTACGTTGGGTACAGCTCACTCTTCGATGAGTGGAGACCTTTCGGGGACAATGAAGGATCTGAATATTTCCCGTTTGTTTGTAAAGAAAAGCTGTTTATTACATCGGAAAATTCCCTTGTGGATAGAACACAAACATTTCACGGTCAACTTTTTCGTGAAATAAAGAAAAAGCTTTGGTTTGGGCGGCGAGAGGACCCTGAAATCAGCATAGACCTCAATGTTGATCAGGATGTTTTTATGGAAGGTCTTGGAAGTGTTTTTCCTGGCATTATCCAAAGAGGAAAAATGGTTTACCAAGTAAAGTCAAATAGGATGTTTGATCCCTTTCTTGGAATGAAGTGGGACGAAAGAATTTTAAATCCAGCTGGAGATTTTGCTTATGTAATTTCAGGAACAATAAAGTATTGGCCGGGACAAAGAAATCCAATTACCGAATACAAAATCATTGGGGAGCAGTATATTAAATGAGGATCGTACAGGGGGGGGTCTCTCGCACGGTTCACGAACAGAAAAAACAGTGAATCACGGATCACGGCTATCAAAATTTCATTTTCCCGAATCACGAAAATAAACAAGTAAGGTACTTGTTGTAATAACCTTCTCTGACGGTAGAAAGAGTGTTTGAAGAAAGCAAAATCGTTAAAGGCTAAGTAAAGGCTGCTTTTGAAGTAAAATAGCATCGCCCGTGTTTGAAGCTGTATTTTACCTGAAGTATTTAAAATTTACTTGTCTTGAAAGTTAACTTTGTACTACCATCGTCATCCTGACATAGTCACCGTTTTCTCTTGTTCTTCTTTTAACGTTGATTACTTATTAACCTATAGAAAAGTCGGTCCGTGTCTTTCAGAACGGTCCTTGATGTCGTTTAATAAGAAGTACCGTAAATAAATTCCTACCTTGTAATGAAGATGTATTTCCTGATAGTAGCGGCCTCTCCTCGTCCCATTGCTCTTGTGAATTTATCGCAAAGGCCTTACTGCCATCTTTTCCCTTTTCGACACGACAAAATTTAAGTTCAACACAGGAGCCGAGGCCACGTTTCTCAGCCTCTGCCTTTAATACGGCAAATTCCGCGAACTTTTTAGTAAACGCTGCCAGAGATGAATGTTCATCTGTAATTGGAAGGCGAACTCATTCCTTTCCAAGAAAATTAAGCGAGCCGACAGACTTTGGGTCAACGTAAAATACAGTACATTCGACCCTCATCGTACTATACGTACTTGTACCCTCCATATCTCGGATGTTTCGATGTTTTAGATCACTGTCCTTTGACCTCCAGTGACAGGTGACCATAGGCATAGGAATAGACATCTGATCCATGATAGGCTTTCAAAGCACGTGAATTTGCACAATGGATTACTTCAATTAAAGCGAAGTCTGTTACTTGTCACATTTGATATTTTCAGTCTTAAAATAATTCTTCCGGAACACTCGCATCTCAAAATCACGCCAAATAGAGTGGTGAAATCACGAACATCGGTTTATAATTCAAGTTCTTCACGGGTCACGCAAAACCTTCAGATCACGGATCACGAAGAATAATTTATTAAATTCACGTTTGACGGAAAATAACATCAGCCAATCACGCATCACGGGAATACCCCTGTACGACCCTCTTAAATCTGAAATTGAAAACAGCTATTTTATTACATTTCAGTTTGTGAGAGGTGACGGTAACAGGAACAACTACCAAGCAAACAAGTAAAATATCAAGCCATTGTTTTGTAACTGTGCCATGGAACTAATTCTGGATTTTTAGTCATGGCCAGATCATTTAACACTTGTAGCATCTTGTAACTATCAACTTGTTTATGTTCGTCAGACTGGAACTTTTTATGATTGCCTTGTTGATGTTTTTGGTTAAGATTTCAACAGTTAAGTATAATGTTAGTGACGCTGGCATCTGGGCATTCATTTGCCATCTTCCTTCACAAGATGTGCACAGCAAATCCCAGCTGTACAATGTTTACACGGTGATGTGCCTGTCTTAATGCTGTGGCCTTGTTTTGAACAGTTACTACATTCATAATTGTTCTTAGCCCTCTCATAGCCCGCTGCTTCCAAGAACTAAATCCTGTTTGTCTTCAGAAAGAGTTGTTTAAGTGCATCAATTTCTTTGTGATTTGTGGATCTGAAAACGTCTTTAGAAGCTCTATCGTTGTGTTTTTCCAAACCTTGTTGAGTGTAATGTGCAATGTTTTGATACAGTGACAGGAATTCAGGAACATGGCAATGTGGTGCATGCATGTAAGGGGTCACATCCTTTGCTTGGTACACATTAAGAAAGAGTCCAAACCATGATTTGACATCTCCTTGCAGTTGAAGAATGTCATCCTCCGATGTAAAATCTAGTTTCAAATCACCAATGAACTCCATAAATGTTTGCCACATCACTTGTATTTCTTTGTTTTGCCTGCACCGAGGAAGAAGCGTAGGAATGTTAATATTCTGAAACAGTTTCAATTTTTCTGGTCCAGTAAGATCTCTATATTCCAGCTTTTTACTCTCTTTATTAATTCTAAAATTTAAAGAGATTCCAATGCTTTTGACGAATTCCTCATAACTTGCCATGTGTTTATGCTTATCTCTTGGGAAGCTGTCAGAGAAAGTTTTCTTTTTTTCGATAGCATCACTTCTTCTCAACTCTCTTATGAGCAGGTCAATTAAAACATCTGAGATCCTCAGGAAAAGATGTAATTTATCTATAATAACATTTTTTTTTTTTTTTTTTTTTTTAATAATTTTTTTATTTATTTACAACACAAGCACTACTTACAAAATGTTACTTAACACAACTTACAGTGCTTACACTACTTACAACACCGTACTCATTACTTTTTTTACATAGAAAGAAGAAAAGAAAGTTACAATTACAATTATTGACGACTAATAACTTAAACTAAAGTGATTACTAACATAATTTACAATACTAACACTATAAACACAATGGCAACAGAAAAGTATAAGAGGATTATATATAGATTAAGTATAAGTGTTTTTCTTTTTATTTAGAAGGATAAGTAAAGAGAACTGAACGGCCTAGACTGTGTGAAAAATTGTCAACGGAAATTCAAACTACGTGTATTACAAAAATAATAATAATAATAAAAAAAGACAATAATAATAATAATAATAATAATAATAATAATACTAATAATAATAAAACGTTACGCGGTGCACAATATCGCCCATTTTTTATAAAAGTCACTTAAAGTTCTATTTTTGGTACAAATATATTTTTCTGTTTCGAATTTAATATTAATCCTTAACTTAAACCCAGCAATAATTGGACGAGTTTGTGATCTTCTGCAATCCCATATATATAGTTTGGCTATTAGTAGAAAGTTGTTCAGTAAAGGGCATTGTACGGCTATTATACCTAATAGCACATCCTGTAGACTAAGGTTGATCAATTCATTTGACAACGAGTAATAATATAATTCAAAATCCTTCCAGAAAAGTTTTGCATATACACAGTCAAAAAGAAGGTGGATAAGGGTTTCCGGTTTATACATACAAAAGGAGCATTTATCATCGGTAATATATCCTATTTTATATAGCTTAGTGTTAGTATATAATATGGAGTTAAGGACCTTGTACTGAAAGGCCTTAACATAGAATTCAGAGCATATGATGTGCGGTAAAAGAAATGCTTTTTCTATCTGATCTTCCGTCAGATTAAAATCCCGTTTTAAAGCTGAGGTATTTTTAGAAAGCTGTGCCTTTTTACTTATGAGCAATGAATAATAATCTTTTGATTTCTTCTTTAAAATATCAAAGTCGTTATTCTTAATTATCACGGAGGGTGGCATTGTTAAAAAGGTGTGATCAGATGTTCTAGGATTAGCTTTTAAGTGGGACGGTACAGCATATCTGAGACCTGCCCATACTAAGAAATTGGTTTTTTCAATCTTTCTTATAATGATACTATGTGACTCTGCAATACTTAAATCAAATCGAAGATCGGAAACCAGAAGAAAACCATTGTCGAAAAATCTTTTGTAAAAAATTGGCTTATTATTTATCCTAATGTCTTTATTATTCCAAATAATATTATACCGCATTTTATCTGTAGAAAAGTCGTCACGAAAATCAGCCCACCATTGAAGCAGCTCGGAGTAAAAAGGTGATTTGATTAGAACGTCTTTTACATCGTAGTTACAATGAAATAGAAAGAGGCCCCCGAAACTTTTAAGTTGAAAACGCAAGTAATTCTTCCATGTGCTGTCGTTTTCGCTGAAGATTCTCTTTAGCCAGGCAAGTCTTAAAGATTTGACCATCGTTTCTAGGTCAATCATTTTCAAGCCACTTTTTTGGTAGTCATTTATTGTTGACAAACGTGTGACCTTGTCAACACCTCTCCATAGGAATTTAAATATCAATCTGTTCAATTCTTGAACCGCCCACTTTGGAATTGTTAATAATGATGCCACGTAAACAAATTTTGGAACAATCAACGATTTGATAACAGTAACCTTTCCATAAAGGGAAAGACCTCGCGCAGACCATATGTGTACCAATTTTTTCACGCTGTCTAGTCTTTCTATAAAATTTTTCTCGTGTAGTAATTTTTGATCATAGGTGTAATAGACTCCGAGAGCTTTAATTGGTTCATTTGGCCATTTAATACCAAAAGGTTTTGATTTATTTTCCTTTAATGATCCGATCCACATTGCTTCAGTTTTTGAGGGATTAACGGCTAAACCTGAAATCCTCTTAAAATCGTCTAACAACCTGAAAAGGGTTTGGGCTGAGTCGATGTCTGACAGAACCACAGTTGTGTCATCCGCGTATTGAAGTAATTTTGTTTCCTTCTTGTCAATAGTAATACCTTTTATCATTGGATTTTGTCTTATTGCGATAGCCAAGGTTTCAACAGCTACTACAAAGAGATAAGGAGAAAGAGGATCTCCTTGCCTAACTCCTCGTTCGACTGTAAAGTAATCAGAGATTATGCCATTGTTGATAACACAGCTTTGTATATTTTTGTAAAAAGAAGAAACCCATCTAATAAAGCTCTGGCCAAAATTAAAAGATTCTAGACAACTTTGTAAAAAGCTGCGTTCTAAACTATCGAAAGCCTTCTGAAAATCGATAAAGATCAACAAACCAGGAATGTTTTCTTCAACAGTGAAGTTCATTATGTCAAAAATCGATCGTACTGTTTCGCCGATATAGCGGTCTTTTATAAATCCAGTTTGATTGTAATGGATGATGCTTGGTAGAACATTTTGTATTCTAGCAGCTATAACTTTAGCCATAATTTTCGCATCCACATTTACCAAAGATATCGGCCTCCAGTTTTCCAGAGAGGATCGATCTTTTCCTTTCTTTTCGATGAGCGTAATTACTGCTTGCTTTTGAGAGCGCGACATTTCACCTTTTTCGAAGCATTCGTTAGCACAGAGAATGAAAGGCTCACAAAGTAAAGGCCAAAATTTTTTATAGAATTCGATGGGAATTCCATCGTTCCCTGGAGTTTTATTGTTTTGGAAACTATCCAAGATAAGTGCGCATTCTTCTGGAGTAATTTCACTTCACAAGACATTTTTTGTTCTTCTGACAGTTTAGGAATGTTTAAATCTTTTAAAAAGGATTTAATTTCGTGCAAATTTTCATTATTCATGTTCTTACTCGAGTACAATTCTTGATAAAAACGTTGTTGTTCGGACAAGATCTTTGACGGATCCGTGGTAGACGAGCCGTTGATATTTAATTTTCTCATATGTTTTTTGACATGATTTCTTTTTTCTAGGTTTAAAAAGTATTTGGTGCTTTTCTCGCCATGCTCGTGCCAGCGGGCTCGCGCTCGAATAATTATTCCTTTAACCTTTTCTTCATAAAACAATTCGAGCATATCTTTAGCACAGTTAAGAAGATTTGCATTCAAAATACTAGGTTCTGTTTCGAAAGCACACTTTGCATTAGCGAGTTGTTCTTGGAGTTCCTTTTCTCTTTCACTTCTTTCTCGAGCTTTTCTTTTGGAATACTGTATAGTGTGCGCTCTTATGTTGTATTTTAACCAGTCCCAAATACTTCGACAGTTCGAAAGGTCCTTACGACCTTCAGCTAACCAGATAGGTAACCTCTCCGTGATGCCATTAACGTAGTCTTCATCATCTAAAAGGGAGCAATTCATTTTCCAGATACCTGGACCTTTGATGTCATCAGATTTGTATACAAGTTCAAGAGTAATAGCTGCATGGTCTGTTCTAATTGCCGGGATTATATCTGCTGCTTTAACTAGATCATGTAAAGAATTTGAGATCAGCCAATAGTCTAAACGACAAAAGATCGTAGGCAAATTTTGACTCCATGTAAAGCTCTTTTTCTGAGGATTCTTAACTCTCCATATATCGACGAGATCAAACTCTTCTTGTAGGTTGCTAATGGTTGATACAACAGATTTTCTTGGACTCAATTGGCCTCCTTTCTTATCCATAAGTGGATTAAGAGGGCAGTTGAAATCCCCTCCCATAATAATGTTTTCTTCTTCATCAAAATTATTATTTCGCAAAATCAGAAGTAGATTGTTGAAAAAGCTCACGATATTCGAATCTTTATTCGGAGCGTAGATGTTGATTAGAACATACATTTTGTCATTAAATTCTGCTTTTATTATAACATATTGTCCTGAGGGGTCCAACACTTTTGAGTGAATTGTGCAATCAACATCCTTTTTAACAAGAATTGCCACCCCGCGTGAATTGGAGGTCCCGTGGGCCATAATAATGTCACTCCCCCATTCATTTCTCCAACACGTCTCTGAGTCCATTTTTGAGTGGGTTTCTTGTAAGAAGATGAAATCTGCTTTTTGCTTTCGACACCAAGTAAATATCGTTCTCCTTTTCTTAAAATTTCCAATGCCCCTTACATTTAAGGAAACTAATTTGCACGTGCTAGCGCACATTTCAGTAGTAGTAAAATACCAGTAAAACTGTGATTGCAGAAGAAAACATGAGATATGATTAAAGAGCGCTCCGCTTGGTTTTTGCAATATTTAGATAAGAATAGACCGTTCCTCAAATTAGAGGAAAATAACGCGAAAAATTTCATCAGTACATATATATTAGAATAATAGATTCTATTGCCTTTTACGTACACTACACAAAAATGGAACAAGAGGGAAAAACACGATAATACACCTACCTCGTGTTCCAGATTAATATCCATCTACTAACAACCTAGATCCTACACAGAAGAAAGCTCCTCCGCCAAAAAAAAAAAAAAACATATAATCAAAATAAAAGGTGTCCATGGAGCAAAAATCTAACAAAAGGATGATGATCTTATCTGATGTTGTTTTGATACAAAAGAGCGAATAATTAAAAATCATACATAATATTGAGAAGAAAAGAAACTTATAACTTCGCCAGAAAATATTGTAATCGCCGTTCGGCAAACTAATGAATAAAGCTCAAACTCAAAGGATTCTTTTAGAGTCAGAATTTAATATATTTACCATCGATGTAAAGTTTGTCTGGTTCAGACTTGCTAAAGTTGGCCCGTCTACCTTCTTTTCTTGCCTGTTTTAATTTCTCCATCTGCGCTTTCCTCAGTTGATGTAGTTCCTTTGGAATGTCCTCAAACATTTTGAAGTTTGTGCCCTTTAGCTTTCGCCCTTGTTTGAAGACTCGCTCCTTGTCTGAAAATCGTAGAAACCGAGCGATAATCGTGCGGCCGTCGTTACCAGTATCATCTTTTGGCTTGCCTAGCCTGTGGACCCTCTGGAATTCAATATGTTCGGCGTTCTCAACTCCAAGCGTATTTTTTATAAAGTTCACAAGAACGCCTTTGGTATCTTCGTTTGCAGTTTTCCCTTCTTCAGCGTTTTGGGAAACTTCTGGAATTCCTTCGAATTTTAGATTTTCGCGTCGGCTATAGGCCTCTAAATACAGGATTTTCTTTCGGCATTCACCTAGTTCCTTCTTACGCTCGTCGAGAGTTGATTGAAGTCGGTCGAGTTCGCTGTCGACAAATTGGGAGTTGGTTTCCATATGTGTAAATTTTCCTTCGAGCTTTTCCTGTTTATCTTTGACTGATATGACATCTACTTCCACGGAAGTAATCTTGCTTTGCAGCTTTTTAACAGTTAAGCTTATATCTTCCATCTTTAAATCCATGCTATCCAGTCTTGCGATTATAAGGTCTAGTTTTCCCTCGACGCCTTCCACAGGAGTTTTGGCGGCCATTGTTTTCTCGGCGTCGCTTGAAAGTGTCACGTCCGGAGATGAGGCCCCTTTAGCTCGTTTTTCTTCAGGTGACGCTTCAGTTGAGCTACAGGATGAGTTTCTGCTGTATTTTCTCTTAGGAGTAACAAAAACAGAGGAAACCTCCATAAACACCGTAGTAAGAAAAGTGGCCGACGGAGCTTCCGAAAATGCGTCTTCACTCCATGTTGCTCTCCCCAGACCTCCTTATCTATAATAACATGATCCATTGGTATAAAATCAAATAATGGTCTTGCCTTATAGCTGAATTTTTTTCCGATTGAAAACCTTGCTATTTCGTCGATAGTTCTGGCACCAAATGTGGGGTCACTGATCGACCACTTTTTGCTTTTGTCCCATCGTTGCTGCTTGGGACACTTGCACCACACGCAAGCATAATCCTCATTTGCCCTACCTAGTCCACAGACCAGAGCTAAAAATTTCCAGTCACCACCTAAAAAGTACTCAATTTGATAGGTGCAATTATTTACACTTATCTCCTTTAAGTTTGACATTTCCATTCGAAGGTCAGCCAGGCTCTCTCTTATATTATCATATGTCTCTGTAGTTTTTATAAGAGCAAGTACATAGTTACCTTTCTCACCCATTGCCAGTTCCTTTTCATTCAGAATAGTAAAAGTGAAATTGACAACTGTAAGCCTCTTTCCGATATTTGTTCCATCACCACTAAGTTTGATCTTAATAGTTTCCCCACCTTTGATCTCTCCAGTTTGCTGAAGCTTCACAATGTGTTCTTGCAAACTGTCAGAAAATCCTAACTGAACACCCTCAGTATCTCCTGGAGTTGGTTTCAGGTTCCACTTACTGTTTAGTTCCTTGATTCGCTTCTTGATGGAATAGGTATTGGGAACACCATTGGCTTTCATGGCAATTTCATGCCAGGCCTCATTTGAAATATTGAACTTATCTTTCAGATACAGCCACATATTTATGTTATCAAGGTCATCATTAGTAAGTTCCTTTGGGTGAATGTCAGTTCTCCCTCCCCAACAAGATTGAAAGTTTCATATTGATTAGTATCAGTGTTAAGTACTTCAATTTTGGTAGCAATAAAATTGTAGAGCCCAAGAAAGGACAGTGTAGTTTGGCATTCCTCCTTCAACTGGTTTTTTATTCTCTTCTGGTGGTGCTTGGAATAATCATGAAACTTCTTGTTAGAGGGGCCTCTTCCTTTCTTCCCATTTTTGATCACTTTTTTGGCCAATTGCACAAATTTTTTCTTGTAGAAGGCCTGTTTCTTCTCAGCTTTCTCGAGAGCTTCTTGGGCTTTTTTATCAACTTGCAATCGCTGTGCCTTTTCCTGTACTAGTGATTCCTCTAAAACTCTTTTCTCTCCCCTTAACTTGGTGTTCTCATTTTTTAGCTGAACCACATCAACCTCGTTATAATACACCTTAAATGAATAGCAAGGACCAGTTCTCAACTTTGTGAGAAGCGCATTTAATTGCCTTCCACCACACTTACTTGCTTTCTTGACCGCTTTCTCTAGGCAGAATATTTTTTTCCGGAAAACTTCTAAAATGCTGCTATTTATTATTATGCCGTGTATGCCTGATTGATCAAACACTTTGATGATGGCCAAGAGAACCGACTAATAATTTTCTCCGTCTTCCTTTTCACTTTCCTTTGAGACTGTATAGATTAGAAGGCTGCAACGAAATTTCAAAGGACAAATCTTATCAAACAAAAAAACCGCAAACTAGCCAAAAAAAGGTATTTATTTTGCTAAACAAACACTTCACATGTCTTTCTTGTTTATCGCGAATGTAAATGACGGAATATTAGTCCCCAAAGCTTTTTCCAAGCTTATTCCTCTCCTACTGCTTTCACGATTACAAAACTGTAAAAAAACACAAGGAGGAAGATGCAGCTGTAATGAACAGCCATTTGACGATCTCAAATCTGCTTTTTGTTCGACAATTTACATATCAAAACAAAGGAAATTTGTTCCTCTTTTTGATTTTGCGGTACATTTTCAATTTGCACTTGCGCAAAAGAAATATCGCCCAAGATTCCTTGCTTGGTCGTGTTTTGATCAGAGATGCCTTGCAATTTTGACCAAACCGCTCAAGGAAAAGGTAAAAATGACGACGGAAAAACTTAACTCTAAAGTTAGAAAACTACTCAGATAGAAAGTAATACTATTATAGTTTAATATTCCAGCGGTACATTGAGTATTTGTTTAGCAGAGAATCGGCACGATGAAAAAATATACGAAAATCGCACTCGATGTGAGTGGAGCGCGGAAAGGGGCGTGGTCGCAAAATTAATTTAAGACTATTTGTACCCCATGAGTTTCATATGGTGCTAGTTTCTGATCCACTGACATGAATCCGAATATTTTTGAAACCACATATTTTGTTTTCAAGAACAGGCAATAATTGCATCCCAACGAAACAAGTGAACCCCCTAATTCCCTCACTCGAAGCTGCATCCTTTTTTAACTGTTCTCCAGTTTTAGTTTAAGACCGCTTCAGGTCTGGGTAAAGCAATTATCATGATTTCAATTAAACATGTCCGGATTAGTGTGTAAGGGGCTTTGTATTATGCCAAAAAAAAACCAAAATTACCTGGATGGGAGGGAGAGGCGGTGCGTTTATCCTCATAAAGTTTGCTATCCTTTCCAACATCTGTCATAGATTTGTCCGGTGCTTAAGGTCCCTATTGCCTCTGTAGGGGTCGATCTTGAAAATAAAAAAGAATGCAGTTAACTGTTATTTTGTAACAGGAACTCAAACACGTTCAACGTTGCAACCAAGATGTTATTGAAATGCTACATGTACTTACACTACTTGTTGCCTTGCCCTCTTGATAACCATAAGAGTGCAGGACCTCCCTTCCTTGGTGTACCTCTCCTCTCTCCTAGCGGCTTCCTCCATTTCCACCGTTTCTCCATCGTATTCTACCACCACCTCTCCCCTCTCGATATCCCTGCTAGTGAATGCACAAATTCCGGCATTTCGGGGATTATACAGGCAATAATTGCATCCCAACGAAACAAGTGAACCCCCTAATTCCCTCACTCGAAGCTGCATCCTTTTTTAACTGTTCTCCAGTTTTAGTTTAAGACTGCTTCAGGTCTGGGTAAAACAATTATCATGATTTCAATTAAACATGTCTGGATTAGTGTGTAAGGGCTTTGTAATATGCCAAAAAAAAAAAAAAATTACCTTGATGGGAGGGAGAGGCGGTGGGTTTATCCTCATAAAGTTTGCAATCCTTTCCAACATCTGTCTTCCGGCAAATTCAAAACTGGGCTGTCTCCTGGGGGCTCTTTTGATGGAAAGTCCCTCGTATCCCCT
The DNA here is from genome assembly GCA_964035525.1 of Porites cylindrica. Lineage (NCBI taxonomy): Eukaryota > Metazoa > Cnidaria > Anthozoa > Scleractinia > Poritidae > Porites > Porites cylindrica. The sequence goes on from OZ037777.1 coordinate 19,194,802, forward strand.
TTGTCCACCTCTCTTCGTTTTTCTCACATCGTCCAACCCCAAACCCGAGATGACCTTATTAGGTTGCTGTAAATAGGAAAATAAAAGAATCACTTAGTCAATGCTGAAATGCAGTTTGCGTGCATAGCCGTGATACAGTAACTCATAACTTTTGCCATTCCCTGAGCAAAAAAATTAACCGTAGAATGAAACAGATTGTCATTTAATGTGTTACAAATATTGTTTTTTTAATTGGTTAAATATATTGTGCGCATTGCGGATAATTATTTTAAACGATCCAGTCCCCAGCAATAGGGAATAGGAATCTATGTAGAAATTAAAATGATAAAATTGTCATTAAAATGCTATTGCCCCTGCACACGATATTTCCCTTCAGTGGTGCCGTAAATGGTCTAAGTCATACATGAGAATGCCAAAAATTTTAAACGTCATCCTCATGCTTTGTGTTTTTTTTACATGGTCATGCATACGTTTTTCTTTTTTCCAACAAAGAAGTTTTGGCTGTTACAATGAAAACCTCAGGCTATTGCAAAGAAAACCTCAGGCTGAACGGTATTCACAAACAAATGAAATGAAATCGAACATAGTAAGAGCCAATTTCGAAAAAAAAATTCAACCACGTGGTATCGACAACAGCTAGTGTCGGTGAACTTTTCTCCACAGAGTGTCAGACTAATATGACTTTGAAATCAAAACAGTTTAACACACCACAGAAAATGTTAGTCATGCAACCATTCATCAAACAATTTTATTACTTGGTTGCTTGTTTTCCTTCTTGAGAATGGAAAAAGACAGGGAAAGACGTTACTTGAAATACCTTTTCGCATTGTGTATGACATTTTGTTTTGAACAAACGATCGGTGGCCAAAGTGAGTCCCTGCTTATAGGTAAGCTCTTAAATTCATCAGCGCTGTTTTCATTTTCCTGCACGTCTGTGCTTTAAAATAATCCTTCGCACATTAACCGGTTCGGACATGGCTGAAGCTTGCGTGAAAATGGTATACACATGGGTGGAAAAGCCAGTCAAGCCAGCGTGGGAAAGAGACTTTTTTGCTCAAAATTCGCTAACATTGTATAAATAAGGTTTTGGGTCCGGGTGAAAATGATCACAGAAGAAATTCTGATAATCTCCAGTTTTCACAGAAAGACAAACATTTCGTAGAAAAGCTGTTAAAACCTTACACAGTAAAACCCCGCAATTAATAGCCTGCGAAAATGGGTGTTTCTCCTCGCTCTTAACCTGGATCAGTTAAGAATCTCCAGCTGTTAGACTAAAATTTGCCAGGTAAGCCCCCTCTATATAACAACCCGTTTAGCCTAAAATTCAGCTAAAACAGGTTGTTAATTTATAAAATCTGTTAAAATATTGTGTCGATTGGGCAAATATCGGTGCCTTATCACTTTAACTGGGACATAATGCTAGGAAAGTTTTATTTGAGGAATAAGCTTTGCTGAACCACTGAATACTCTTAGTTATATTGCATTTTTTCTTCAGAAAATAAGGACCTATTTTAAAACCGTAATAAGGTGAACTTTGTGCTAACTACCATTTATATGAGAACCTGCTAAGGCTAACATGGAATAATCCGCGCCAATAAGGAACAAACAGTGTCTTAACGAAGGTTTACTGAAGACCGAACGAGAACCGCATGGAATTACAAAGATGAGCCATGGGCGCATGCGCGCGCTAGATACCGCTGAAAGTAACGCAATAACAACGTAGTGGCGTGATTGCCTCCTCCTTCTTTCCTACCCTAACTAAGAAATAAAACATGAACAATAGGCTGAACTGATACGAGCACTAGACTAAAACCGCATAGGATAACAACGGCTAAAAGTAATGAAAGAGCTAGAATAAATATGAAACTGAATGTAACGGTGGGGTGTATTCCCCCTTATGATAAGGTACGAGTGAGCTAATAAAATACGCAGTACATGGTAAAGACCGTAGTTACGGCTAGAGAGTACACGGCAGAGTTATTAGTCAAAGTCCCAGTCCTTATTGTGCCAAAATGGGGCTTTCCGCGAGCGGTCAGATTTCCTAGTGGGGATAACAGCAGCAGGCGTCGGCTGTGCATCATCAGTAAAAGAGGGGTCCAGGGGAGCTTGTGGAGGACTCCGAGAAGGCATAATGACTTCAGGAATTGGGGGGTGTTCCTGGGCGGGTAGCTGAGAATGAGCTGGAGACACTGAGTGGTGTACCGGAACAGTATAGGTCTCCACTGGTGGAGAAGCAAGCACTGTAGGGGGTCTTAGTGAAGGGACGACGGGAACAGGACCATCGTCAGAGTCAGAAGCAGTGGATTCGGTCTGGCCACGGATGGGTCCTTGTGGAGTCTGAGCTAGGACAGTTGGGGTGACAGGGTAGCAGTCACACATATGAATGGTGTAGACCTTACTGCGGAACTGTGAACTGGTAAACTTGCGGAGCTGACAGAAAAGGTCTTTATCGATGCCGATCACAAGATACTTGTCGCGGGCTTTCAGTTTGTCTTTGTCACCTTTGATGAAAACAAGGTCACCAACAAGGACAGTGGAGATGGAGGCTTTGGTAAAGCCATGGGCCTTGGACTTAGCACTCGGCATGTGATTCTGCTGGCGGGAAAAGTTTTGACTGAGGATAATCTGGCGGTCGACAATTGGAAGCTGCGCACCAGTGAGCTGGTCGCGTTGCGTCCACAACTCAAGAGCTGAGAGGCCATCACGGCGGATGCGGGAGTTCATATTGGCCGTTGCTAAGGACAGCGTAGTTTGAGAGACGGGGCCTCCCTCAGGAGACAAGTTGAGGATCTCCAAGCCTAGCTCTTCGATTGCGCGCTCAGCCACAGGATTCTTGTTAGGGTTTTTGGGCCTACCAACCTCCAGGGTGATCCCATAAGAGACGAGTACTCTGTCTTTGGCAAGGGCGGAGAAGCCAGGGGCAGGATCAACGCGGACGATCACCCCTCCGTCGCGAAGGGAACGGAGCTGAGAGCAGAGCATGATGATGGCATTGCGGAGGTTTTCGAGTTTTTCACTCGCGATGAAGGAAGACACGGTGTACGAAGACACTGTTTCCCTTAGAACCATGATCAGTTGACGATGACGCTTAGCGACATCAGCTGCAAATGATACGCCAATGGTAGGAGGAGCATCGGCAGATGACTGCGGGTGCAGGTGTTTAGGGATAGTCTTCAGGGATTGACAGGTGTGACAGCAGGAAGAGACAGTCTCAATTGCTTTGTCAAGGTCCAGAGCAAAGAAGTACCTGCTAAAAAGGCGCTTGGTTTGGTACTTGGAAGGATGACTGAAACGGATGTGAAGGGCTGTCAGGAGTCCATCAAGAACAGTGCGAGGGACAACAATGCGATCGCGAGGGGGCTGGAAAGGCGGGTGGTCTTTGACAACGAGAAGACCATCAGTGGCGATGACGACGTCCTGAAGATAGCGTTTGACATCAATTATTTTGGTAGCCTTCTTTGAAGGTCGGGTACCTTGACTGAGGTGAGAATGGGTTCGCCGGAGGTGAGGGCATTCCAGCTGGGTAGCTTGCCATGCGGCGCGGCTGGTGAAGGGCATTCGAACAGAACCCTCTAGGACTTCGCTCACGGAGATGCTGCGCACAACAGAATCTTCCAACTCCGCAATAAAGCGACAAATCTGACAGCTGGAGTCCAAGCATTCTCTTGGGTGCCTGCTGGCGAAGTCTGAGGGGAGGTTGTCAACACCTGCAATGTGGCGCACATGGACAGAATAGCGGCTGACTGTAGACAGGAAGGTGGTAACTCTGGAGCTGGCTGAGAACTCTCCTCTCCTAAGCTTATCGTAGGCTTGGACACAAGGCCTACTGTCCGTCAGAACTTCGGTTGTATGGGATGACTGGATAATGTAAGGGGCGAAGTGCTTGATGGAGGAGGCTATGGCCAGAGCTTCGATCTCACACGGTAGCCAGGTCACTTGATGCTTTCGCAGTTTCGCGCTGAAAAAACCAGCCAACAGCAGTTTACCGTTCCGGTGGGTGTAGAGTGTGGCTGCGATGCCTCTATTCTTCACAGAACCATCTGTCACGATCCACAAAGCGTCGCGGGGTTGGGGGATTGTGATGGTCTTGTGGTTTTCCAAGGCATGTTGGGCGGACTTGAAAGACAGGAGTAACTCATCGGACCACACTAGTCTTTCTCGAGATTCCTTTCCAGCGGTGGCCTGATCCAAGGGGTCCAGCAATTCAGCGAACTTAGGGAGTACTCGGCTGAGCACCTTGTATGCACCAACGAAAGATCATAGGCCTTGAACAGTAGTAGGAGGGTCAACAGAGGATAATGCGGCTAACTTGTGGGGGCTAGCCTGTAGGGTGCCATTAGACCATACCCAACCCAACACGGTGGCCTTTCTGGGACAGATGAGTGTTTTGGGCGCGGAGAGACGAAGATTGTTGCGTTGAAGCAAGGAAAGAACGCGCCGCCAATTATGAAGGACATCTGTAGGGTTGCTCCCACCAACGTACAGGTCATCAGCAATTTTGGCAACACAACCCTCTTGAATTAGGTCACCCAGAACTCGAGACATTAGCTCCTCGAGGCATGTTTCCGACCCAGGCATGCCCATAGCAGAGCGGGTATAAACACGGATGCCTTTAAAGGGTGTGGCTACCCCACAGTACTTCATGGAAGAGTGAGCCAGTGGAATTTGATAGAACGACTTTAACAAGTCCGAGATAACTATATACTCCCACTTCTCAATTTCACGCAGTACACCATCGACGTTAGGCATTAGAGAAGGCTGGGGCTTGCTATACTGGGCAACTTCGCCGAAGGATGTCACAAGTCTGCTACCCCCATTGGGTTTCTTAACAAGGAAGGAGGTATTCAAGTACTCAACGTGTACGTTCACCTGTTCAGGTCTGGCAAACACACCAGCTACTTCGAGCTCGTCAAATTTGGCTTGCAATTCCTCAAGGGTGCTTCTGTTGTACTGTGGGAGTCTGCCTTTACGCTGAGGGGGGAGTGTGGGACCAATGTTGACAACAGCTTCAATGGTACCGCTAGCGCCGTTATATTTCGAGATAGTGGGGTTGAAAACATCATCAAACTCCAGATTCAGTGCTCTGAACTTGTCGCGAATGTCCTCGTCTAAGCAGCCATCGGGGTCAAGGATCACATTAGTGGAGAAGGGCTGGCAGCAGGTAGGGGCAGTAGTGGCTGTAGAGGTAGGGGCAGATGTGGTGTCTATCCTGTCAACAGGTATAACATGCCTTACATGACACAGCTGCTCGCCGGTCCGAAGAAGTATAGGAGAGTCAGTCGTATTGGTTATGCGTACAGCGTGGTCCACAGAGAGGACTTGTTGAGGTGGGGGCCATGCTCCTTCTGCCTTGAGAGGGGTGTTGGATGGACAGTCTAGTCGGGGTTCAAGGGCCCATAACGTATCTGGGTCAGAATCACAAGGGGTGTCAAGCTGAACGTACTCTCCTGGCAGTATAACTGTGCGTTGCGGGTTGCGTAGGAGAAAGGACTGGGTGCGTCGCACAGCTGGTTGAGTAGTGTGTTTGGAAGCAGTACCATAGTGGATTACGTCAGACCCGCCGATTACAATTTGGCGCCTGGCAGGACGGATGCCGATGTCGTTTCGGGCCAGGAAGGGGTTTCCCGCTAAAATGTCAACATCGAGTTGGCGAACAACTAGGGCGTCTAGTTTAAATGCTTGCTGTCCATGAGTGAGAGTGCAATGCACTTCACCCACCACATCCATAGGGGTAACTCCATCGGCTTGGCGGGCCATCTGAGAAGCTGGGGTAACAGGTAGGCCATATAATTTAGCGGCCGAGGCACGAACCATGTTAGACGTGGCGCCAGTATCAAGGGTGAGCTGCACGGGGTGCTCGTGGTAAAAGGTGTTGAGAACAGGTGATTGAATGATGCTGACACAGTGCAGTAGGTGCAGTAGGTACATCACTGTGCTCAGGCGGGAGGGCATGATCGCAACACTCATCATAAGGGCCACAGTCGCCGGTCGCAAACTCATCAGGATCGTCGTTTATAAGACGTGAGCGGGCCAATGGTCTCCTGTCACGATCAGGCAGGTAACGGCACTCCATTAGATCATGGGTGTTGTGAGGGCGTCCAGCGGTTTTGCAGAGAATACAAGATACAAATGGACGGCGGCGTGGTTGGCCCTGTCCGCCATTAGAGGTGCGTCTGGGGTTGACATTGCTAATACGCATGGCTTTGGTGTCCTCTATGGAGCGTAGTTCATCAAGGAGGGAATTAAGTGCTTGTGAGATCTCTGGCTTGAGTGAGGCAAGGGTCTTGTTACGCAACTCAGAACCATACTTCTGCTTTACCAGTAATGGTAGGCCAGGGTGGATCAGCTGCAGCCACAGAACTACTATAGTGTTCTCGAGCGATGGGGAAAGATCTTCATCTGCGATCACCTGCTCACCGTGGTGGGTTAAGCCACCATTAACTGCAAGGAGGTTGTCTTCGAAGAAGGCCATGAGGCGTTGGAATAAGTCCTCTGGTCGCTCAGCAGTTTGAAGGCTGATGCTTGCAAGGTCGAGGAAATGGGCTCCGGAGGACTGGAACCCAAAATGCTGGCGAATTTTCTGCCAAATGTCATTCAGAGAGGTAGAGTGCTTTACTATGGAGTTCCTGGAGATCACGGGGCAAAAATTGGCAATCTGTCCGAGCAGAAGATCCAGGTGGGCATTTTTCTGAGCGGCAGTAAGTCGTTGTGCCTCAGGTACAGACGTGCCATCATTCGTAAGGCCTCTTCGAGGGTTGGCGGCGGTTTGTTTTTGCCATGTGGCCTCTAAAAATGGGACAAAGTTCTTGTCCAGGGATAAGATGTAGACTAAGTTTTGCCTCCAACTTTCGTACGAGGTGATGGTCTCGTTTTTCGTAAGCTGCCATTGTTTAGGCGCCCTGGGAGCGGCGGCCATGTTGGTTTTCCTACACGAGCGGTTACGGCGAATTCACGTTGATTTGTTGACCTTCGCACTTCGTGAAAATAAGCGTCACAGGTTCCAGACGACCACACTTGTGTTAGGGTCCACCGTACGTGGGTAAAAGCCGCTGCCACCACGCCAATAAGGAACAAACAGTGTCTTAACGAAGGTTTACTGAAGACCGAACGAGAACCGCATGGAATTACAAAGATGAGCCACGGGCGCATGCGCGCGCTAGATACCGCTGAAAGTAATGCAATAACAACGTAGTGGCGCCGTGATCTTTAGGATCTTAGTCGCGGGGCTTTACTTTATTTTAATTGAACGCATCTTTAATATCTTTTCGACCAAAAATGATGCAGTTTAAATTTGGAGCAAGAGACCATAGGTCTTATTTGGAGACAAGATTTTTTTTAATGGCCTTTGGTGACTCAAAGATGATTATTAGTCAAACGGAGTGTACCTGGGGTCCCTTTTCTGGAATTTCCCTCCAAAACTTTGTGGGACCTGAAATCAAAGAAAATCCAAAGAACAAATGTGTCGGTTCTAGCTAACAAAAAATATTATTTTGTTTTGTCAACTAACTGGCTTGCATATCTCTTACTCTAATCCTCAGGACTTGTAAAACATTTTTTGAAACAACAGAACCGCAGGAGCATTGTTATCAGGAAGTTTGAGAAATGGGCGCCTTGGCTGTTGTCATGTATTGTTGTTGTGACTTCGTGATTGGTTGATGATTTTGTGCGCGCTCCTGTCAAAGTGCCCAGGGAGAGCTCAAGCAAAGTGTTGTTGTTGTTGTTGTTCGCTGTGCAACCAGTTCCAGTTTGGAATCTTTCGCTGTGGCAGTGAGAAGTAAGTAACTCTTAGTAGCCTTCAGTTACAAATCAGTCTGGTATAAAGTTAATGATAAGAAAAACATTCATTTTAATGAGAAGCTGCAAATACGTGGCACTCTTGCCGGCACAAATTCTTGAATGAATTCTTACGCTGGGAAGAGACACGGACATTTAAGCATAAAACAATTTAGAAATGCCTTCGCTTCACCGTGTTTTTGCTCTGATAAAAGAGGAGGCAGCTCAATGTCCTTAAAAAGCATCATTGTGACTTCTATCACTTTGCTCTGTTGTTGGTTTATCTGTGTGCATGGTGTCGTGTTTTTTTTTATTTCTCTCTCCGTTACTGATTAACGCAGGCTTCTTTTACTCAAGACGCAGTACTTACGCTAATATCAAGTCTAAAAGACGTTTGTTTAATTTTTCTATTTATATGTTTTGTTTATATGCTTCTGCAAGTCGAAGATCTACAGACTATTTGTAAACAGTAAAAACCTAATACTACACGTACAGTTTATCTGATACATGTTTGGGAAGGTAGAAAGTTTGGACCGGATCAATACTTTACATGGAAGACAAATTGGAACTCAGTTGTCTGGCAAATATGTCAATGATTCAAGTCCACGTTTTGTACCTGCCTTTAAAGTTTTCCTGGTCGACAAAAACTTGAAAGAAAATTGAACGAAAATCTGAATGTTGATCCAATTGTGTGTTTTATATCTGAAAGATTTGAAAGATTTCTTGGATTTTCAATGTCTAACAGTCGTCTTTCTGAGAAATTTCGTGGTTAGTGTACGATTCGATGTATTAATAGTTCATCAAGTTCCTCTTCGCTTGAGGAAGACATTTTATTTCGGCAGAAATATCCTTTTCAAAATGCGTACCCAATGTTTACAAGTGACTTGCAACTTGTGTTTTGCACTTTGATTTACAAGTTGGACACGTGTAAAATACAAATCAGATTTTTGCAATAGCTTTATTAAATTGGTTACCTACCGTATTCTACATGTGTAAACCCACACTTGTAACTACAGGCCAGAGACATGAAATTTGCACTTGTTACTGTCTTTACTAATTCTTTTTCGCCTGGGTTTGTAAATACAGCGGTCCCGCTTGTAAATTAGAAGTGTAACAGTTTTATTAACTTGACCCCAGATGGGAAAAACTGTTCTAACCAATGCACGAATTGACACTGGTGTGTACAAAGCCCACAGTACTAGAGAAATTTTTTACAATTGCTCTGGTTAAATTGTCTGTTTGACCATTCTGCACTCAGTCTATATCTGATTCCCACAGAACTAGGCTTAAAGACCTTGTTTCGTCTGTTAGGACTGTTTCCAGCTTCTTAAGTGTCTTACCATTGGCTTGAATGGTTTCTGTACTTCTCTCTATGGATATACGACCTGAAATGTACATTTTGGTACATCAAGTGTTTTGTTCTATGATGTCATTTGCTGTAGCCAACATTGCCAAATCCAGGTCAGGTTTTAGTGGTTTGATGTCAAAATCAAGTTCACTGGCTATTGGATCAGAGATCTTTGTTCTTTTGTTTATGTGAATGTCGTCTTCATCTGTGTATCTTTTTTTTTACGGCATAACTGTTAAGCTTCACTGGCGACAATGATTTAAACCTGGATTTCATTGGTTTCATCTTATCAGGTGAAAAGCAAATCCCTCTTAAGTGTTTGTCCTTTGTTTGCAATGTGACATCAAAATAGTCATTGTTTGAATGACTGACTTTCATTGATGATAGATTGTGTAGATAACAAATGAGTGGTTTCTCTGAAAGAAATCAATGAGATGTATGGTAATTACTGCACATAGTAAGGATATGTATGATGATGAGTATTAATTTCGTATACATAAAACAAGTATTTCAACTAATGGAATGGCATGAAGGCTATACTGCCAGGCCATAGTAACTGCTTATTTACAGGAAAACCGCTATTTTTGCTTTGGGAAGATTTAAACAAATTTAGCTTTTGTAAACTTCACTGTAATGCAAATTAAGTAATGTTTAATAAACGAGTGGCTTTAAACCCTGATAAAACACTACCTGCAAGTTTATTACCGGGGCCCAGCCAAAGGCTGGCACTGGTCTTAAAATGCAGATGGTTCGTTTTTTTCAACGTTACATTGTTAGGGATATATCGCTGACTGAGATATATCACTGGCTCATTGAAATCTTATCCACCATTTTGAAAAGCACAAGGCACAGAGGACAGTCAAGAGGAGGATTATCATACGAGCTTTTTGGGTAACGACACATTCCCCAACCTTTACGATGCACCAGTGTATGAGCGAAAATTTAAGAGTGAATATTTGGAGAGACAAATTTACTAGCAATCACGTAAGAGTGAACCTTCCATCGTGAAACTTTTCGAGAGTAAAAGCGACTTATCAAAGCTATGTACATTGAGTGAACATTTATCGAGAATCAAAGCGAACACTTATCAAAGCTAACTTTATATCATCTTCAAAAACGCGCTACAAGGCGATCTAGATGTGCTCCTGAACCGAGCAGAATTCCACTGCTATTTGTAAGAGGTCTCAACAAAAAGAATAGCATGTTGAAGACATTTGTCTTCAAAAAGATTTCAACGATTGACATGCCGAAGTCTTCAAAGCTCCATCGCTATGTTAATAAGGTGAGAAAAAACTTTATCATGCACGATATAAATGTAATAACAAATGCGATCCCAAGATAATTAACTTAAATCAAATGGCTATACCCAAGAAAGCTTATTTGTTGTCTTTCTTTAGCAGACATTATCACAGGATAATGAAAAATGTAAAGCACGTCGATATTCATCATTGTTTTCTTGAAATTGTGTGAGTCATATGACCAATTATGTGAATTTCAAACTAAGGACCTGTTTACATGGAGTGGGGGACCCCAGTCTAGTGGGGTTGGTTTTTTTTGTTTTCATGCTCTGGAGGAGATAAGACAAAAGAAACCTACCCCACTAGACCGGGGTCCCCCACTCCATGTAAACAGGGTCTAAGTAAAGATGATGAGAAGAATCCAGGACCAACTCAATACAACACTGATCATCATTAGACCTTTTATGCAAAATCACAGCTCAACAATGCAGTTGATCTCCCCTATTTCCTCTGAGAGTTTGATGCAGTCAAGATTAGGTGAAGTTGGTTTACAATTAATAGATGTTGGCGGTGCAGGTGATTGTTTCTTTAGATCTGTATAACATCAATTATATGGCAATAGCAACCATCATATGCATATACATACTGCTGGGGTTCAATTTATGAGAGACAACCCAGAGAGATAATAAATACTCATAGGTCACGTGCAATGAAATAAAATATCATCCTTATTAGTATTTTTTTATATCAGGAATACTAATAAGGATGACATTTTTCAACAAGAATATCAATGAAGCAAAATACAATCAGCCCCACACTCCTCTGAAACTGAAATCAAATGCTGTCCCCAGACTTTTTAGTTTGACAGTGGTTGTTTACCATTTACACAAAGTTTCTGGAAAATCCGGTTGAAAAGTAAATGGAACACACATTTTTGAGTTGTTCCGGCAGAAAATTTCCGCGAGCAACAGAACTTCTGAAAAGGTGGTCCTGTTTTTCCGGACGGAATGTTCCAAACAGAAATTCGTGTTCCATTTCTTCAAAGCCATCTTCGGTACCAGTTTTAGGCTCTCACGGGCAATTAATATGCAAGCTCAACAACAATCATGGCGAATCAAAGGGACACTCCAGAGCTGAATACAGATATTTACGAATGTGCATCTTGTCATATGCTCACCAAAGATCTTGTTATGAATCATAATTGTGCTGCATATGTAAATGGTAAGTGAAATGTCCAACGCTTTACATCGCTAGAAAAGTCGAATTTTACTGGGAGCTTTCTTTCGCTGTTTCCCGCGTTTTCATTCATGTTCATGCGTTGATAGAAAACTTTCATCCTTATACTTTGCAGTCACCGTTCTAACCGTTGAACGTTCTACAGCTTCTCCTTCTCCATCTGTATGCTCTGAAATGTCAGACGGGCCTTCGAAAGTTGAACGGTGGGAGAATGCTGATGTTAGACTTCTCATTTCTATCTGGAGCGATCATAAACATTTGTTTGGCAGGAAAAGTACGAAGAAGGAAGTTTTCGACAAGATAGCGGAGCAATTCACCGCCACTTCTGGACAACTGGTTACTGGGGAACAGTGTATAAGGAAGTGGTCTAAACTATTAACAAAGCAAAAAGAAGTTGAGGACCACAACAATAAAAGTGGAAAGGATAGGAAAAGTTGGAAATTTTACAATGAGCTTTCTCAATGTCTTGCCAAAGACGTCTAACCTACGTACATGGTGGAAAGCTCGTCAAATCCATTAGACTGTGACAGTCAGAAACCATCAGACGACGATGAATCTTCCTCAGAGTCTGTAGTTGAAGGTCCACAATTCAGTGATTCTGCCGGAAAAAGAACGGCAAGTGCTAAGAAAAGATGCCAAAAGAAGCCAAGGAGCCGATCCTCCGCGGCGGAAATGCTAGAATTTCTAAAGACTTACAGTGAGAAGCGAGAGAAGGCAGAGGAAGAAAAGCTGAGGATTTTAAAAGAAATGAATGACCAAAAAACAGCTTTTTTTGACCGCTTCTTTCAATTTATGGAAAAAAGTAAAAATAACTAGAGTGATGCGCGGTGTTAGTAATACTGCTGTTTGTGATGAACCTTCCCTGTATGGGTGTGGTGAGGTGGGAAAGGCATGGGGTGTACGGTAAACGAAATTGGACTTTAAGGATGTATGTTAAGTTCACCCCTCTCTCTCTCTTTATATAGATATATACGATGAAACAGTTGAAATATTCTTTTTATATTTGTATCCTTTTTTTGGCAGCTGAATGTAAAATTGTTGAACAAGCATCCTTATAATTAATACAAAATGGCCTTTATTGCACCATTACAAGGAGAGCTTGTATAGCTTTATAGCCAGAAAATGGTACCTAGAAAATGGTAGGTCTCTGAGGGCCTGTTCATATGAGGTGAACCAGACTGGGAGCAGGACTGGCCCACTTTACTGGGCTGGCTTGGCTCATACCTAATTTCTCTTTAAGTTTTTGTTGTGTTTATATAAGAAGGCAGGCTGGTTCTTTTGTTGAGATCTCGGTTCAAGTAACCGGGATCTCAGCAGGGCCAGCCTGTCTTTTGATGTAAACAAACAAAAATTTTATGAGGAAACAAGGCATGGGCCATGTCAGCTTGGTAAAGCGGGCCAGCAGGGCTAACTGGGCTGGCTTGCCTTGTATAAACAGGCCCTGAAAATATTTGATCTCTGATCTCGAAGTCTCATTGCGTTTTCTTTCTATCACAGAGTTTAGAGCTTGTTACAGCAAAGTCACAGATGTCATAATTCATTAACCCTCACTTGCAAAGCATTTTTTGTCCAATTAACTTTTTTTTAAATGATATTTGGTTTCATTTTGTAAGTTAATAACATAACCTCGTTAATTTGGAAAAGAAACAACGATGTATTTTGCACTGTATTAGCATTTCAGGGACCATGGTCGGGCATAAGCTACAGGTGCATTGCTGTATTTGCTACCTAAAACTCCTGAGCACCTGCTAGTACAACTTCATGACATGCTGTACGAATGAATGATTTTCTGATGCAACTTTTGCAGCTCCTTGTCCCCGACAAACATCCCCAAAAGAGAGCTGTTCAATAAACAATTTCACTGTTAGTATTGTCCAGTTAGAACAGCCTAGCTATTGCCTTGTTATGTTCTTGTTATTTTCTCTTGTGATTTAAAGGGACCATAAGACAAATTAAGAAACCCAAAATTAAGAACAACATTATTTGTAATTTGGAAGTAGACATGGTCAATGAAGAAATATTTATTATTATTTGTTACCATCTTAGTTGTGTTGAAGACTTTGCCATATGGTTTATAAGAATGTCTGTATCATCCGAAAGGGGTTTTTACAATGTCCTCAACAGGATATTAACATTTTCTGTATTACATAACATAGTGTTAGCAATTTACACAAATTAATAAACATAATAATGTTGCGTTTACTTCTGACTCTCTTTGACCCTGCTTTTTTAAGTTCTCAGTTTACCTCGGCTTAGTAAGTCCCCTCAAAAGCAATCATTTGGCTTCTCTCATAACAGTTCTCCTCCATTTGGTGTTGTTGGATAAGCCAATCATTGACTGTCTGGCAGGAGGCAAATGTATCTAATTTGTGCTGTTTTGCTTGACTGTCAACCTAAATATACACATTTCCTGATTTGATTAAAAATCAGAATGGCATCCCAAAGAAGAACAAAGTCGATGATATTGAAACCCTCAGTTCCCCACCAATAAATATGAGACCGTAATTGATATACTGCTTCATGTTCATCCACTCATAACTTTGCTACCAAAACAAAATTAAATTTGCTGTAACTTGTATTGTTAAGCTAAAGAGGGAAAAATGTCAAAACTTAAAGCACTGTGTACAACCGTCTTAACAAACGATATTCATTAGTTGGATTCGGTTTGCTTCTACTAGTCTAACACCCCCTGGGCCCCCTGGTGCACATCCATCAAGCCCAACACAGCCATCATCTCCACTGTCATCATTATGTAAAAAATAATTTTCATCAAAGTCATCATGTAAAATACAAAAATTGTGGAGAACACATGCTGTCATAATCAAATGGACCATCAATTCTATATCTAGGAGTTCAAGCAGGCTAAGTTTGCGCCATCTTCCCTTCAGAAGACGTATTGCTCTTTCAACCACTTGCCGAATTGAAGACAGTATCTGATTGAAACGCTGAGCCACCTAAAAATAACCAGAAAACCAGTTGTCAGTTAAAGAAATGTAAATTCAGCTTGAAATTATCTTACACAGAGACATTAGCCTTTCAGGCTTTACAATTTTGAACAAGTAGATTCTGTCCTGATTACTATAAACATCTTGAGGAGAACTTATGGGACTGTGCAAACTCCTTGACAAAAAGAGTAGACTGTGTGTAACTTACAAATGACCTAACTATGCCATTAAGTTTTGTTTCTACATGCAGAAAACAAACCTTTGTAATGGGTAGCCACCATCATCGAGGAGATGGGTTGCTCCAGGGCACTTATTGGCAGCAGTTGAACACAGAGAGGAATTTCTTAGAATACGAGAATCATGCACTGATCCTGGCCATCCTGCCAGTACATCACGAAATATCATGTTGTCATCACAGACAAGCTACAAGTATCAATAAAAAAAGGTGGTATCATTGATTATTTGTAATGACTTCAATGGTAATAGGCCACTTGCACTAAGGGGTCACGTGACCAATGCTTCCAAAGCTACTTAGTGACCTCTTAGTGCAAATGGCCTATTGTTTTTAAATAGAACAGTTTTGTGCTTTATTTCTAAAGTAAAGAAAAAGAACCCAACGGCCAACACAGACCACTGAACAGTTAGTCAAGGAGCATAAGAAAAAAAAATAAGCAAATGGCATATTTATATATAATTCTAAATATGAATATCCTCTTGGCTGATTGTCTTGAATGGCTTCTTTGACTATAGAAATAAAGATGCTTTACATTTCATATCTGGAAGGCTAAAGAAAACAAGAAATCTTAACTTCAAACTTTTATTACAAGATTTAGGGTAATTGTAAAAACATGACAAGAAAAGAATTACTTGCCTGGGTATTAAAGGAATGGTATTTTTTTCTGTTAAAGTAAGCATTAGTTTGATCGACTGGAGCTCGAATCCTTATATGTGTACCATCGATGGCACCGATTATTCTCAGAAACCCAGATTGTGCCTCAAAGTTCTGCATTATTGCAAGCATCTCATTTTCTGCAGAAAATGCATAAGTTTACCTTACAATATAAACATTACAAACTGAAACAAGACTAGTCACTAACAAATACCTTCTTTAATTTGACAACACTCTGACAAAAGAAAATCCAATCTAAACGTACCATTCGGCCATTTGATGTATTCTTCTAGGAGAGTTATCACTGCTTCAGATACCCTTTTTATGATCCGCTCTAAGCTACTGAGGGTAACATTGAACCTGTGGGCGACAGACCTCATACCTTCCATGTTGGAAATAAACCAAATAAACGTCAAAACCTGCTTATCAATGGGTATTGGTTCTCTTCCAAAACGATTTCCTCTAGGGATTGAACCTGTGGCTGCCACTTCTCTGCTCAATGCCTCGAACTTTGTTCTCGTCATTTGAAAGTGGAATTGAAAGTGAAACTGAATTCACTGACAGAATACAACGGAACCAAGACCTCATAAAAGTTAGCATTTCTCTTAAGGTCATTTCTCACGAAAGGCATTATCGATCCTATTAAATGAATTTCTTCTTCGTCTTCACAGCCGAGAAGCTCATTGACTGCTTCATCCAACATTTTGTTCAGCAAGATTAGTTTCTCTGCCATCTTGAATGGCAATCAGTCCCAGGCTCGCTCCTCTTTAGTTGGGAATTTTCCTTGAAATGGAACGCGGGCTTCCCATGGAAATTGCCATTCAGGGTTAAAATGTGCTCCATTTACTGCAACGGTTAACCAGCCGGTTTTTCCGATTAAATGGTAAACACCCAGTGTTTTACCAGGGTTTAAAACACGAGCACGTGACAGATTTCAGCAGACGTGATAGGTTGTTTAGCTCATGAATTAATAATGAGTTTTTGAATGTACAAGAAAGAAAAAATATAAAGTAGATGACATCACTGCTTCGTGTTGGCCGAGTTAATAGAGGAGGTAGTTGAACTTAAATAATGATACTGCAGCAATAATACAGTTTGAATTGGGAGCATGACGGGCTTTGCTCACCAAAAAAAATTATGCAAATTAGGCGAAAGGTAGATTGAATCTACCCATGGCTTATTATTAACTGAAACAGGAGAGTACAATTTGTGCCTTAACCAATATGCTACTTAGGAATTCTCGGTGATTACTTTTTTTGTATTTACCGGCATCCTAAAACACTTGGCAAGGGAATCACGAGGCCTTTAAATCAGACATTTCTTGACATAATAAAGAGGTTTGCGAGATACAGATGCGCATTTGTTGCCTTTACTCGCGTGGAAAAAACATGTCAACAGTTACTTCTCATGGGAAATCGTATTCAACGCATTGCTCTACTGTAAAAAAACCCCGCTGGTTATTGATGGCATAACCATAAATATAAATGGTAATAGCCAGAGAAATAACTCTCACTTGAATCGGATAATTGAAGATCAAAAACCAAACCTTAACGAGAGCGGGGTTTATATCTATTACTAAAGATAAATTGAAAATGAGACATAAGCCCTTTGCCGACTCGAAAAATATTACGACAAGCTAAAGTTAACCACCCGAGGAACTAAATTCCCGAAACATTTTAATGATGGCTTCAAATCTATTCTTACAGAGGGAATGAAATTATCTACAATTATGTCAATCGAACAGTATACTCTGTTACTGTGTAGTCGGCATGAATATTATACAAAACAGCATCAGCAAAAAGGATTCGATGTGATAAATTAATTACGTTTACTTACCTGTGATAAATTAATGTTTACTCAATGAGAATGATTTAATCCCTGACAAACTATGATTCCCAAAACAGGAACTTTTGGAATTCTTGGACATGAGTAACTACAACCGACTTATAACAGCTTCATTTCAATAGCAACTTGATTCGGAAATAATAAATAGTGAGATCTAACACAAAGCTAATAGGATACGGTGAAGGGAGGGCAATCAGAGGGTTTGGAGTAATCTGGTGGCCCAGTCTTTTCTCCGGCATTAGCCACGGGAAGTTAAACCCTAAGATTCTATGTTGCTAAAGTAATGCTTTCATTTATTTAACGTTCAATTATTGACTCAGTTGTGTTTTCATTTTTTGCAATCCAAGCTTCTTAAGCCACAGAAGAGAAATTTTTATTGACAACATCACTTATAACTCACATGTCTAACTAATAGACATGTGAGTGTTATAACTTCTCATTTCACGTTTTGCAGTACGGATGGCTAGACAACAAGCGGCAAGATAGTTTCATTTTTACATACATATATTAGCCTTTTTTTGCAACTAACAAAAGGTTTTAATGGTGTTATCATGATTTTGGTTAAAACAATTTTGTCACACTGTGTCGTTGAAATTTTATCTCAGTACCCAAGCCAAAATGGTGACTAAAGTAATTTCTATGTGAATTTCTGAAAGAAAACTAAAGCAAATCAGTGTACACTCCATCACCTGCTGCATAGAGCCCTGCGTCAAAGAAAAATAATGATGATTATAATAATAGTAATTACAATACTACTAATAATAACACTAAAAATAATAATACGTCACCAGATAACAACAGTCCATAAATGAACTCACTGCCCAAGAGAAACAGAACCAGTTAGTACTACAAAATAATGATGAAAATAACAAGAAGAAAAAATGACAACCCAAGAAGTGCAAAGTTCCGTCGGCTGATATTGTTCATTTCTACTGCGCGCTAATTTTCTCCATACTAGAGTACGCCTCCTCAGTCTTTGCTGGCTTGCCTAAGAATCTTGCTTCCTATGCTATCTCGAGAACGTGCAAAAAAGGGCCCTTTCCATCATTTGGCCTGGTATTTCGTATGAAACAGCACTTGACAAAGCTGCATTATCCACTCTTTCTGACCGGCAGGCAGTCTCATGTATTGAATTTATAGGTAAGGTTCGGCCAGGTAACCCGTTATACCCACTAATGCACAACAGACGGACTCCACATACTTCTTTTCTGAACACATACCAATGCGTTAAAGGATTGTAACCCTCGACAGACTCAAAATGGCAAACGAAGACTTGTATGGTCAATGGCCACCTTCACTTCAAATGGTTTTGAAATCAAAACCTCAGTGCTTTTGAACTTTGAAAGTCCCACTAAGGTAAATTATTGATTAATCCATTCACTTGTGGAACTTTTAAGCTCGACAACCCCCCAATTCCCAGGGAGTTTTAGCCTAAAAATTTGTGAGGGCGTGTGGAATAAACCATACGCGCAGTAAAACCAAAGACAAGATCAAGTTTCCAAACAAACTCTCTTTTGAAGTGGAATAAATAAGTGACTAGAAAATGAAAACTAAACGCTGTTTAACCAAAGGAATTGGTACAAATGGTCAACAGGACTATGGAAATAGAAAAATTTCTTTATCGCATGACAAAACGCACAAAAATAAATATCTCACTGGTCACAAAACACATGAGCAAACAATGATCAAAGCCAAAATGAGTAAAAACACGATTTCGAAATACTGTGCCTTACTTTAACTAAAGTTTATTGAAGTTTTGTTTCAGATAAATCTGGTTTAAGACAGGTGAAGCCACAAAGAGAGGAATAATTTCAATGTAAACAAGCTACAAGCACTTTGCATCAAGCAAGGAAATGTGCACTCTGTACATCACATAAAAGACACACAAATGGGTTTCCCAATCAAGTTTGTTCAAAACATGAAAGATAAATTGTAGCCAAATTATAAAATGTGCCAATCATGAAAGAACTGTAGCCAAAAAACTGGGAAAAGGAAAACCCAAATGTGTAAATGCGTTAGAACACGCAAATCGAATTATCTCATCAAATAAATTAACCACAGCCAAAGGGTAAAAAAGGTCAAGCAAAACAACAATCATTTTCAAAAAATAAGTTCTCTTTTTTCATCTTAAAGTGATACTGTCTCAATTCCACTGCCTGAAACTGTTTTCCTACCAACCTTCTTACTATGAACACAAACTTTCTTTCTACCTTTAATCTTTACAATGAAATGAGAACCTGTGTTTGGGGGAGAAAGCGCTAATTCGTCAATTTTGCGGTGCTCTGATGAATGGCCTGCCAAAGATACAGATGAAAATCCCCCGATCAACTGCCGAGCTAACATTAGCCTAAAAGTTAATTGTGGCTCTTTGCCTTTCCCTTGCTCTAAACTGTAGCTATAAAAAGGAGAAAAGAATTAGAAATTGAAATGTCCATTAAAAACCAAAAGATATATCTATACCACTTATACGAACTACGACCTATGGAATAATGTTGACGTAGCTGATCTGCAAGATCAACACCGCCCATGTGCTTGTTGTACTTATCTACAACAGCTGGCTTTGAAACGTCCTGATTTTGCCTACTTACAACAACATCTGCAGCTAAAGGACTACAATTAGTAGAAATTATGCTAACATCTCTTTTGTCATGCCACTTTGTGAAAACTGCACTTCCTTTCTGACTGACTACCTTTTCCCCTAGGAAAAGTTTTTCCTTGGCATATTGAGGTAAGTCTTTACAATTACATCTAACTGTTGGACAAGCGTAACTACCGTTTGCTTCTAAATGTTCTAACAAGGTTACAGAGCTAAAAAAAATTATCAAAATATACAGGATGGTTCTTATTCACGAATGGTCTCAGCAACAGCAACCCTCAGCAACAGCAATATTCTTAGTGGGCTTACACTTGTTCTCATGTTTATTACCTACATAATATAGCACAGCTCTAACTTTGAAAAGACGACCATAATTTGTGTCGCCACAGGCAGGTTCTTTACTTGAATCGCTGAAATGCAAATAACAAGATAATTCTTCAAACCTGTTCTTAGTCATAGTAGCCTCAGCTCCTTAGTTTCCTATGTAAATATCGTCAGACCAAAATAATGCGTAGTTTGGCATCTTTTGAATCCTCTTGATCATGTTTACTCCAATAAAGGCCTTTAACTCTTGGCATGTGATGCGTCAGGCATTTACAAATTTATCACCTAGCTTTTGCTGCGCATATCAATTACTTTCATTTACAATGAGATCCCACAAATCAACACCTATAAAATGCAAAAACACATCTAATTCATTAGGATCATTTAAGTTTACATTAACTCCACTAGTTGCTAGGAAATCAGGAACTTGTACGTCCATAAGGTGGGCAGTCCACTGAGCTTCATCTTCTTTGGCTTCTAGGCCATCTAAATCTGTATCAGAAATATCCCCCTATCCCTCCTTAATTCTCCGAACCCATTAAAGTTCGAGTCCCCAAAAAATGATGCGACCTCAGGGTCAATTGCAAAAGAAGCCGCCTTTGTTTTCGCAAAACGTGTTGGCTTTTGCTCATCGGAAAATCCCGACCTTGTGTTATTCTCATCAGCTGACAAAATCTGCATAAAAGACGGCAAGTGATTGGTTTATTACCTGTCAAAGTCTTTATGATGACGAAAGAGCAAATGACACTCAGTAGGAGTGGGGAGAGGGTCAAGACCAGTGGCCATTTTTACAGGCGGTTCAGGGAATTCGGGGGTTGTTGTACACGGGCGGTTACAGGCAGTTCAGGGGCGAATGGGTTAATTAGTAAGAATTTAACTTGGTTACATCGCACGATTACTGCCTGACGCTCTAAAACAAAACAAAACGCGTGCATGGTCTCTGCCGTCCATTCATTTGAGCGACACTGGAAACAAGTTTTGCGGTGCCTTGTCATACACATCATGTCATATCACACAAAGGATTTTCTGACTCTGGCACTCGTGTATTTAATATTTCCACATGACATATGGGTCGCTCCTTCAAAAATTTTATCAAAGTGACAAAGGAAATATAAAATGATTTAACGTAATGTCTTTTAAGCCTGGCGTGCCCCATCCAAATCATGGGCAGTCCGATCTGGATTTGTTTATGTGTTAAAGACCAACAGTAAGTCTAAGTTCATGTAAATTACTTTCTACGGGTAGATAACGCGAGCTGTTATTTTTAAGACATTTTGAAACATCAAAATCTTTTTCATTTTAACCGGAAAGGTCACGTCACAAAAAAATGGTTGCATGGGACTTTGGCTTCTCACATTGCCTTGTGCTTAAATGACGCATCTCTGGCAGATACTTGACGTCTGCTTTACTTATGTTCCAGTCTTAATTAAAATTATGACTCCAAGCAAACACCTTTCTATCGCGTTCCAGGGCATCAATTTACGACACTTGATGATATATTTTTTTGAAATGTTACATGAATCACAGTGTTCAATGTAATCGCTATTTCTTGATTCATAGAAGGCAAGAAAACGACCTCAGGTGCTCTTCTCAGGCATCCATGTATTCCAATGTGAGCACGGTGGATCTTCTCTTTAACTTCCTGTCTCAGGGTTCGGGGGATAACACATTGTTGGCCTTTAAGGATGATTCCATCTTGTATGCAAGCTCATCTCTCAGAGTGAAGTATTTGGAGACTTCCTTTGGTACTGAACTGCTGTTTTTAGGCCATCCCCTAGGATCACTTTTTTGAGGGTCTAAAGAGTTGGATCTTTAGCCGTTTCTTGGTTGATTTCACTCAGCTGCTGCTCGGAGATAGCTAGATTGTCTTCTACGGCATGAATACTTTCTATGTCTCTCTCGGTCTCTGATCTCTGTGTGTCAGTAGGACTTAGACTTTGATAGGCTCTTGATAGAGTATCGACGCGATACATCTCTCTTATGGGCCTGTATTTGATTTCTGCGTTATACTGCTGTAAGAGGAGGAACACTTTGATGCATATGTTAATGGCTTTCTTGAGATGGACACCAAGGGCTTGTGATCTGTATACAGCGTAACTTTTCTACCATAAATGTACTGATGGTTATGTTCTAAACCAAACACTTGAGCCAAGAGCTCCTTTTCAATTTGTGAGTAACGCTGTTCAGCCTGTGTCAGAACCCGGCTTACATAGGTGACGGGGTGGTCTTCTTGTGTGAGTACAAAACCAAGTTTTTGTGAAGAGGCATTTCCATTTCCTTCTGTAGGCTTACTAGAATCAAAGTACTTGAGAACTGGGGCAGAGGTAACTGCCTCCTTTATCTTGTCAAAGGCATCGTCCTGTTCTTGTGTCCAGAACCAAGGTACATCTTTTGGATTAGATGCCTGATAGGTTCACAAATCTGAGAGAGGTCACCAAGGAATTTTGAGAGGTACTTCACCATACCCATCCACTTATGTCCAGAAATGCATGCAATGGCGAAACTGGCGAAAAATCACCAGCCTCTGGCGATTTGAATTGGATGCCAAAAGTGGCCCCTTGGAGGCTGGCGATTTTGGCGAAATTGGCAATTTTGGCAAAAATCGCCAGAGGGCTGGCGATATGTGGCAAAAAATTCAAATTGGATGTCCAGAAATTCATGCAATGGCGAAACTGGCGAAAAATCGCCAGCCGCTGGCGATTTTTGAATTGGATGCCAAAAGTGGCCCCTTGGAGGCTGGCGATTTTGGCGAAATTGGTGATTTTGGCAAAAATCGCCATGCATGCAATGGCGAAACTGACGAAAAATAACCAGCCTCTGGCGATTTTTGAATTGGATGGCAAAAGTGGCCCCTTGGAGGCTGGCGATATGTGGCAAAATATTCAAATTGCATGCCAAAAGTGGCCCCTTCAAAGTAGGTAACCAAAGAGGTCCTTATAACTGTCAGGCAACAGCACTACAAAAAAGTTCAACTTACTTGCCTAATAAGAGGCCCCAATAACTGTGAGGCAACATAAATAAATACAACTGAATCAAATATATGACAAAACAGCTTTACCTAACTGTCAAACAACATTATTTTATCAAATACAACTGAATCAAATATATCTGAAAACAACAAATGGAAGTCGTTTCAGTTAAGCTAATATGTATTTGTGCCATGTACTTCACAGGTTAAGTAAACATTTCCTTACTTGCGATGTCGCTTGACTTACCAAAAGTGATGTGATGCGCTGAAATATCACACTAGCATCATTTGCTTTTGTATGGTTCATTCCTTTCAAAGACTTACAAGTCCACTAATTACTCGAGGAGAGAACTACCAAGTCCTTGAAATCATAATAATTCCTTGCCATGGAAACTCTAACTTTTGAGGTTCGATGTAGACCCTTATCAATCCTCACTGGTTACAATTCTCTTCACATTGGTTCTATTAAATTGTGAGGCAGCCTTAAATCAAAAGCGATTGCGAAAAGCATGGTTCCTGGCTAAAAGATGCTTTCACGATAACCATTGTGTGTCGTTCATTCTTTTTTGGTAATTCTGTATATTTTCATCAACTAGATATATAAAAAGAGAGTGTACATGTTTGTCTCGTTCTTAAAAAATGTGTCCCATTATTGCTTTATGAGGTGGGGCCAGAAATTTAGAAAATGTAATGTTTTTTTGCGCTGAGACCACCAAACCAATTCTCAGTACAATGCTCGTCGAAACACGTCACCAGGCCTTTTTACCTTCTATTTTAACAATTGCCTGAGAGTCCCTGTGAACGACATTAATCGTTTTGCTTACGTAGAGTGACCACCAAAGTCGGCTGGGAATGACACTAATCGTTTCTACTTACATAAAGTAGTTATCCAAAATCGACTATTTCAACATGGCCGCCGCGTCTATATAACAACTATACTAAACCTTACACGTTCATGTTCTGTGAAACTGCAATGAACCAGCTCGTTTATATATACTTGTACGATTGAACGCCACTATAACAAACAGGATGGATATACAAGGTAATACGGACCATCTAATTATCTGAATGCATAGCCAAGAACCAACCTGGATTCCTCATAACATATAATCTTGAACTGTCGCTATTCAAACAATGCCTACAAGCATGGAAAATTAAAGATATCTATCTTGGATTTTTTGGTAAGAAAGTTGCCATGAACATTACGAAGATTACACTTTAATGATAATCGAATACAACTCGTTGGCTATTCGATTTGAATTGAGCAAGAAATTAGTTATAAGTGGTAATTCCCGACCAAACACTCTTGTCTGGTACGAATTTGAAATCACAAGAGGTTATCAATTAAAGGTAAAAGCATTAAAAACAGATTAATGACACTTAAGTTAGAGTAACGTTGTCATTATTAGTATACAATTATACTATTGGAAACATTTTTATATTAATATGTGGTTAACTATTTGGCAATTAATAGCCATTTCAAAAGGGACCCTTTGCTATGTCATTTCAATTTGTCTTGACAAATTAGGTATGCCAAAACACGTTTTAAGAACGAGGCCAACATGCACTCTATATTTTTTTTTTATTTGTGGTTGATGAAAAGATACAGAATTAGTGTACGCCATTTTCGCCAAAATCGTCACTTTCCAAAGGGCCATCTCATTTGCATTTTTGTTTATAATTTGGCAATTTCGGCGATTAATCGCCATTTCCGCCATTTTCGCAAAATATGCCATTTTCGCCAATATCGCCACTTTCCAAAGGGCCCCTTTGCCATCATGTTTGAATTTTTGTTTACAGTTTGGCGTGTTGGCGATTAATCGCCATTTCTGCCATTTTCGCCAAATACGCCATTTTCGCCGAAATCGCCACTTTCCAAAGGGCCCCTTTGTCATCTCATTTGAATTTTTGTTGACAGTTTGGCAATGAAGCGCCATTTCTGTCATTTTCGTCAAATGCGCCATTTTCGCTAATATCGCCACTTTCCAAAGGGCCCCTTTGCCATCTCATTTGAATTTTTGTTTATACTTTGGCGATTTTGGCGATTAATTACCATTTCTGCCATTTTCGCCAAATACGCCATTTTTGCCGAAATCGCCACTTTCCAAAGGGCCCCTTTGCCATTTCATTTGAATTTTTGTTTATGGTTTGGCGATTTTGGCGATTAATTGCCATTTCTGCCATTTTCGCCAAATACGCCATTTTCGCCGAAATCGCCACTTTGCAAAGGGCCCCTTTGCCATCTCATTAGAATTTTTGTTTATAGTTTGGCGATTTTGGTGAGTAATTACCATTTTTGCCGCAATCGCCACTTTGCAAAGGGCCCCTTTGCCATCTCATTTGAATTTTTGTTTACAGTTTGGCGATTAAGCGCCATTTCTGCCATTTTCGCCAAATACGCCATTTTCGCCGAAATCACCACTTTCCAAAGGGGCCCTTTGCCGTCTCATTTGAATTTTTGTTTATAGTTTGGCGATTTTGGCGATTAATTGCCATTTCTGCCATTTTTGCCAAATGCACCATTTTCGCCGAAATCGCCACTTTCCAAAGGGCCCCTTTACCATCTCATTTGAATTTTTGTTTATAGTTTGGCGATTTTGGTGATTAATTGCCATTTCTGCCATTTTCGCCAGTGCGTGCATTTCTGGACATATCTCTACCCATCAGCCTACGCACTGCCGCGCTACATCATCAGGTTTCTTGATTCTAAGAATTGCTTTCACTTCAACAGGGTCAGGCTTTAGACCTTTTGTTAGGCAATGGCCAATGAATTGTACATCATTGCACTTGAATGTAAACTGCTTCTTGTTAAGTTTAATGTTGCGCTGGCTACATCAATCCATCTTCATCTACCTGATGCTCTGTTTCTCCTTGACCAGTGATCAGTATATTGCCAGCTATTTTGAAGACTCCGTTCAGTCCTCCAAAGTTTTGGTCAAGTTTCATCTGAAAAATTTCCAGGGCTAGGGTGATTCCAAAGGGCATTCTGTGAAAGCGATACCGCTCCCAGGGTGTGTGAAAGACAATTAGTTTACTGGATTCTTTGTCTAATTCAACTTGAAGAAAACGTTCTTTCAAATCAACTTTGCTGAACACTTTAGCCTTGGAGAGTTCTGGTAGGATCTCTTCTTTCACCGGGAGAGGGTAATGGCTTCGTTTGAAGGCTAGATTTAAGTAATGGGGATCAATGCACAAATGAATGTTTCCGTCTGGCTTCTTGGCTGCAATCGTGCTTGAAACCCAGTCTGTAGGTTAATAATAATGATACTATTTATTTCTTATTAGGCACAAATTAACATCTGAATATGATCAAATGCGCCTTACAACTATAACTACCTGTAATAATTACAATAACGTATACTTAAGAATACCGAAAATTTGTAATCTAAAATTTATCAATCTAACTATAACACGCAAAAGCCTTCCTAAATTAGTTAGTCTTTATTGTTCGTTTAAAAACCAAAAAGTTGTCGATGTCTCTGACACTTGCAGGCAGACTGTTCCATAGTGCATTGGCAGCTATTTGGAATGGTCGGTCACCCAGAGTTTTCTTAGTTTTTCCCATGGGCAACTGTAATAGTAGTTCTTCAGAAGAATGAAGCCGGTATTTACAATTCTCCTTTAATCGAACTAGATTGCAGATATAGGACGGCGCAAGTTGATATATTGCTTTAAATGTTAAAACTAATATTTTAAACTCGATATGGTAGGCAACGGGTAGCCAATGCATAGCAAACAAGATGGGTATAATATGATTAAACCTCAGAGTTGAGCATACGAGCCGGGCAGCACTATTTTGAATGCATTGTAACTTACTCATGTGTACCACGGGAAATTTATAAAGAAGACTATTACAGTAATCTAAGCAGCTTATAACAATGGAGTGAACAAGTGTTTGTGTGGCATCATTGTTGAGGTACTTTCTGATCCGCCTTATATTGTAAATATGAAAACATGCAGCTTACATATCTTACTAATGTGTGGTATCATACTCAGGTTCTGGTCAAACCATGATCCCAAGTTCCTAACTGAAGTTATGGGAGCTATAATGCTCTCGCCGACACTAGGACCATCAATGTTCACTTTAGCCAGCTGCTTTCTGGTGCCTATTTTCATGAACTCCGTCTTACTATCATTCAGTTGTTGTTTATCCTTGATCATCCACAATCATATAGCCTGTATGCATTGCTCCATTGCCTCAACTGCATCATTTTGCGAACAAGCCGAGTCAGCATTGAATGATAGATACAGCTGAGTATCGTCTGTGTATGTGTGCGATTGTGGTAGATAGTCCTTAATAACCTCAAAAGGCTTACTTGCATAGATGGTGAACAGCAATGGACCTAAATTGAACTGCTCCGATAAATTTTGGTCAAAAGACGTACACTGAATAGGGCTGATCACCGTCATGTTGAGAATAGTATTTTTAACTGTAATGATTGGATCATCAAGGAACAACTTTGAAGAGGGAAATGTAGTTATGTAAGAAGGTTCCAGTGTAACAGATAGCGTTTCCACCCAGTCATTAAATTCCTGATATTGTTCTGTTTGAATGGAACACTCGAGTAACCACACCCAAGATGCTGTGACGTACTGAAACCCATGGACGAGGATTGCTGCTTCTTGCTTCTTGGGGACATCGCAACTCATAACCATTTCGAAGAGTTTTTAAAACGTTTTGCCTCTTCCTTGGCCATTCTCAGTTCTAAATCAAGCTTTGCTCTTCTTCTTTGTCTGCTTCAAGGGACACCTTTGCCACCCATTCCAGGGCTTCAAAATCATTTTGACGCTCGGTTGATGTTCCAATACGACCATCATTTTCGCCAAAGTTAAAGAGTGGTTGGTACGTTTGCTTCAGAACATTCTTGATGCTCAGCCAATGTTCCACCAAACCAGCCTTCATCTTCGTGAAGGTTAAGAGAAGGGCTTCCTTTTAAATGTTCATGAGGTCCAAAGCATGTTTCAAGAAGCCCATCATTTTTGCCAGGAAAGCATCTGGTTGATATCCTTAGAGAACTTGGATGTTTCTCAAAAGCCAGTGCTGTTAACTCTTCTTCAGACGCTTCCTCGCCTTGGTGTATTGTTAGCAAGTAGAGTCTTGGCAACGGGAACCCTGTCAGCGGTAAAGTGCAATGCAGTGAACTCCCCACTGGAGTTTCCCAAGCCAATGCTCATTTCTTTTTTTTCATTATTATCTTACAACAACACTTTATTTCATATTTACAAACAAAGGAAAAATTACAAAAATTGTAGAAAGCTAGAAAAAAAGTAACAAAATTACAATTTACAAAAGTTATTGAAAATTACAGTTTAAATTAATCAATTCTCATTTCTACTGGATTACCAACTGGTCTCTTTCCTATGGGAAAGAAAAGATTAAGCACTTTATCCTTGCAATCATTAAGGGACACAAGATGTGGTACGTTGAAAGACGGTGTGCCTCCTCCATTATTTATTTTTGGCTGGACATACTCACGCCCTACTCTCCAGTGTTTCCAGCCAACATTTTAATTTCATGTTTTGTCTGAGTTGCCTCAACTACTTTTGCTGCAATGTTTCAGAAGCATTTTTTAGGAAGATGCTGCCTTTGTTGTTTATGTGCAATAGCAAGAAATCTCTCAGCCTGCCGAGACTGAAAGTTAAAATAAATACCAGCCAGACAAAAAAAGGAACAGCTAACAAAGTAACCCAGAAAAAACAAGACCCCAGATTGGGTCAGTGTAATTAATATCAAAATACGTTAGTTTACTGTACTCAGTCATAAAGGCAGTAGTGGTGTTACACAAAGGTAATGTCAAAAATTGATATTATTATCAATAATTATTGTTGATTGGCTACTCGTGTGGAAAGAACTATTTGGAGCATTGGAGCTGATTAAAGGGCTCAACTGAAAGGGTATTTCACCAATACAATTTCATTTGATGGTTAATGTGTGAAGCATTGTAACTCTGCCCATGTGCGACAGTGAAACCTGGGAAAACGGTGAACACCAGAAATATTTCTGGGAAGTTATTGTGTTGCAAGAAAAAAGCCAATCAGGCGTGGGAAAACTAACCTGAAAGCAAGAACATTAATTAGTTTGCGGTTTTGGGGCTTGCTTATGTGACCTGATCTTTGCTGCGATAGGTCACAGCACAATTAACATTCCTAAAATAATTCAAGTGTTCACAGTTTTCTTGGTTTGACTGTAAACTTAGTCTGGCAAAGTATTAATCAAATTTTGGTTGCTCTAAATTGGTTGAGTTTTGGTTATTACTGGAAGTTTTTTGTTCCAAACATTCTTTTCTGTATGAAAATTAATGGACTGTAACAATTACTTAGTTTTCAGATTTGTATCAGAGGCTAATGAGGGAATGGTGGATTTCACATTGAAATTTACCCAATGAGCCCAACGACTGAATAAAATGCACATTTTAATGTACAATTTTCTCGTTAGTGTATTCCGTTCCCTACACAACACCACTGTCAACATGTCAGAAGAAGTGGTTCTGTTCATGTTTTATACCTTCTTTATAGATGTTAAAGTTGCAAATTTATCAGAAGTCAAGTTATACATGATCATGATTTAATGAATTAGTTATTAACTATTTATTATAATTTATTTCTACTGTTATTCACTTTTCACAGTCATATAAGGGGCTAACGATGGAATGATAAAATTCACATTTAATTTACTCAGTGAGCCTGAGGGCTGAATATAAAGTTCAGTAGAAATGGTTCTGATCATGTTTTGTACCTTTTTATAGAATTTATCAAGAGAAAATGCATTATAAATATTATCTTACAGCTGCATTTAGCTGCATTGTCATTGTTAATTTTATTTAAATTAATTCATGTTACAGTTACGTTGGTTCTCATAAGTGACTTCAGCTTGGTTTTTTAATTTGATGCTAAATAAATCCATGTTCAACTCAGAGTTAGGTAACTGGTCAAAACTACTTTTAATTACTGCCTTAGGACACAGTTTTGCGGGGTGGGGGCAAGGAAGTGACCTTGGGCCTGGGCCTCTGAGGATAGTACTACGTCTGAGCAGCAGAGGAGAGGTGTGAAGGAAAGGTTGGGACACAGGGGTGGGCCTGGACAAGGGACCATATGTCTTGGCATCCAAGTGGGTGGTGGGGCATCTTCCTCTTATAAGGGATGGGGAGGGGGAGTAATGGAAACCAAGGGTCTTGACAGAGGGATAGGGCATTGTGGGAAGTTAACTTAATCCGTTCTGGTGGGTCATGAGGATGCATTATATAGTTTCCTAATAGTTTGATAGTAAAGAAACTTCCTTTTTCCTTTGAACTTGTGGCAAAAAGCAATATTACCCGCTGTGAAAAAAATATAAATAAATAAATAAGAAAGCAAATATAAACAGTGGTGGATCCAGGGGACTTCCCCCCTCCCTTTTTTAGACTAAGCTGAGACTCAAAATAGCAAAGAAAATTTATTTGAGACCGAGGATTTCCCACCGGTTCGCCACCAAGAGTCACAGTTTGGATAAGCGTGCTGAGGTGGAGCAAGCGGGTGGCAGGCGCTTCCTGTCTTTCAAGGTCTGGATCCGCCACTGACATACACATTCAACGTGACTAAAACATATTTTCTTAGAATGATTTAAAATTAATGAGCTTCATCTACGCCCATAACTGTGGACGGATATTGTCACCGTATCAATATATAACATGACGTGTAACGCAACCACGAGTTTGTGAGAAAAAAACAAAATGGCAGGTGAAAGGTAAGTGATGCTGACTGATTTTCTTTTTTTTTTATGATCCGACTTGATCCGAGTCCAATTTTATTTCATTTTTGTTTCATTTGGTCCGACTTTTGTACCTGCCTACAGTTAATGGCTTACTAATGCTAACAAACCCCAGGCAGCAGAATTTAATAGTGCACGTGGGATTTTTTCAATTGAGGGTTTCCCTTTTCCAGTTGTCTTTGTTTTCTCCTTTGTGTAGTGAAACACTCTACTATGCTGATGGTATTGCAGAAGCGTGTCTACCAGGAGTACTTCTTGTACTCGACAGACAATGCTGGCTGGCTAGGTTCAGAAGGAGTGCTGGCTGGTGGAACAGACTGTGCCTAAAAAATAATATTCTCACAAAAACAATACCGGTTACACTGTCAATTCCCAAATCTGTGCCCAGGAAGGGAGTAATAAGTGCATCACTGGCGATCCTCGCAGAAGAAATCTCATTTCTCTCTTCCTAACAAAGACTCGTATAGATGACGTTTCTAGTGTATTCTTTGATAAAACAACCCACAATATAATAACACAAAAAATATTTCTAGCATCATAAAGTTGGCATGTATCTGACCCAGGGACTGACAAGACTATCAGCGAGAGTACTGAGCAAGCCAACAAAGTCAAAGAAGCCGGAAATACTCAGTGGTCAGAGCTGTTCACTGAAAATGAAATGAAGCTTACCATTGTTTGCCAAGGTGTAGCTGCCGAGCAACTTGCCAAAGAGTTTCCCTTTGAATATTGCTAATTTTCATATGTAAATTCCATTACCTGTCAGACCAAAACGCTACCAGCATCCATGCTTGAACTTGAGTATCCCAGTTAGTCAAGCGTGAAGCTCAAACAAAGACTTGAAGGTTAAATTCAAAACTTGTTTGTCATTTTGGACGCATATTCAAGAAGTCTGAAAGCAAAGACTACAAGTTTACGATTGACCAGTTACGAGCAAAGTTTACATGGTTCAAAAAGTAATGGTCAAGCATAGATAACAAGATTAAATGTGACTCTGGGCTCGAAAGGAAGGACACAAACGTACCTAAGTGGTACGATATTATGAATCCACACTTCTGTAATGCAGTTGAAGATGACATCACTCTTAAGTAAAGCAGATGATTTAACCTCTGAAAATGAAAGCGAGGAAGAAGATACCAGATGCTACAGTGATGTCAGCTCTGAGGGCCCTTCTGACGTGAAGTCAAGCAAACACCCCCGTTTGGCGACGGCAAGTAACAGTGTAGAAAGCGAAGAGGAAGGAGCTGTAACCAGCGTGCAAAGTTCAAGCAGTCAAGGTGGAGGAGAGACCAAGAAAGTAGATGCCGGAAATGACATCGAGAAAGGAAGGAAACAGTAAAGGTAAAAGACCAAGAAAATCAGCTACGATTAAGTTACACCCCAAACGAAATTCCAAGTGATGCTATGATTCAGGTTGCAAAGAGTATAGAAAACAGTACAAGAGAAGAAGAGGGAAATAAAGATGTCCAACTTCAGACAATCTTAGCATCGGAGCAGAAACGGGATGAAATGTTTTTCACTTATGAAAGAGAGAAAGCAGAAGGTAACAGAAAACATGAGAGAATGATGGCCCAGATTATTTTGCAAGCAACGTTGCATGTACATCCACATTATGACAGCTACATGCCTCCAGCTACACAAGCCTTACTACTAACAGGCTCAACAACCTCGTAATAAAGACCCACCTTTTTTTATAAACGAAAGACTTGAGGGTCCAAAATACAACATGGAGTTTAGGGGGAAGTGGTTGGGGTAGAGAGGGGAAGGGGTATATACTTCATGGTGGAAAGCCACAAGTGCACCGGTAATATACACTCTGTGTAATATGTACTATTGTGTCTTCTCCCTAATAGCTAGTGGTAGTTACGAATAGTTACTTGTAGTAACTAGTAGTTACTGGTAGTTACTAGTAGTTGTCGGTAGTTACTAGTAGTTACTGGCAGTTACTAGTAATTACTGGTAGTTACTAGTACTAGTAGTTACTAGTTGTTTCCTTGTACGCCGTTTCCAATGGAATCAAACCACTATGAGATGAAGCCGCATTTCCAAAGCTTATAATTTTCTTAAATAATTAGCTAATTGTGTGGATAGCATGCTATTTCACTGTTTTATGATGCTTAAAACTTCGTTTCAAAATATTTCGAAAACGCTCTCATAGAATTAGTTCAAACTTTGACACAATTGAGCCAATTATGGGAGGTACAAACTCCCTGAAGCGATTTCTTAGAAAAACTCCTGGTACAGAGAAACACAAAGATAAATAAAAAACGTAATGGCGTCATTACGTTACCATGGCGACTCCAATTGCAATAAAACCCAAATCATAAGAAATTTTCATCTTTACATAATACAGTTGTGATAATCTTTTTCCCATATCTTTACTAATGGCGACGTAATTAATGCTCAAACTCGGGAGGTATTCCCACAAAAAAATCCAGTCGAGCCACCTTAAAGTGATTGCTTTGTGTG
>OZ037777.1:19248176-19253176 GCA_964035525.1 Porites cylindrica
TAACTACTAGTAACTACCAGTAACTACTCGTAAATACCAAGAACTATCATTAACCACTAGTAACTACTAGTAACTACCGACCACTACTAGTAACTACCAGTAAATAATAGTAACTACCGACAACTACCAGTAGCTACCACCAACTATTAGTAACTACCAACAACTACTAGTAACTACTAGTAGCTACTAGTAACTACCGGTAACTAGTAGTAACTACCCATAACTACTAGTAACTACCAGTAAATAATAGTAACTACCAGTAACTACCGACAACTACCAGTAACTACCACCAACTATTAGTAACTACCAACAACTACTAGTAACTACTAGTAGCTACTAGTAACTACCGGTAACTAGTAGTAACTACCCATAACTACTAGTAACTACCAGTAACTACTAGTAAATACCAAGAACTACTATTAAGGTGGCTCGACTGGATTTTTTTAGGGGGATACCTCCCGAGTTTGAGCCTTAACTACGTTGACGTGAGTAAAGACATGGAAAAAGGGTTGCCACAACTGTATTACATAAGGATGAAAATTTCTTATGATCTGAGTTTTATTGCAATCGGAGTCGCCATGGCAACGTAATGATGCCATTACGTTTTTCATTTATCTTTGTGTTTCTCTGTACCAGGAGTTTTTTGAAGAAATCGCTTAAGGGAGTATGTACCTGCCATAATTGCCTTCATTATGGCAAAGTTTGAAGAAATTCTGAGAGCGTTTTCGAAATATTTTGAAATGCAGTTTTAAGAATCATAAAAACAGTGAAATAACATGCTAGCCGCACAATTCGCTAATATTTTAAGGAAATGATAAGCTTTGGGAATGCGGCTTCATCTCATAGTGGGTTAATTCCATTGAAAACTGCATACAAAAAAGGAGGGAAATTGCTCTGGGCGATCGCGAGTAAGAAGGATTTTATTAACTTGCATTCAGATGCTTTAGATACAGTTTTTGGAGGTAATTTGGTCCATGCCTAAAAATTTCGCATTTTTCCAAAAACCGCTCGATAAATGTTTTTATAAATTCGACAATCCCGAGATCAATCGTCAAGAAATATTCCCTGCAAGTTTTAAGAACATTGAAAACAGGGAAGGCTTTTAAATAGGGCGGCAAATATAGCCAATTTTCCCCCCAGATTTTGTGTTTACATGCGAGCGTCCTCATTATTCACTGGCAGTTTCATATTCACGTGCACATTTAGCAAAAAGATAGAATTTACATCAAAAAGGACCCTCGGTTAAATCTCCTGGATATGCTAATTACTAGGTAAAGAGGTTAGTGATACATTATAACATCAGAGCAACTCTTTGTGAGAGTTTCTGTGATGTTATAACCCGAGTAAGATAATTAAGTATTGCATCCTACACGATGAGTTGTGACGACAAGTCAATTATTAGCATACACCGGATATTTCTTCGGAAAGTAATTGAAAGTTCTTTTTGATGCAAATTTATATCTTTTGCTAGTTGTGCACGTGGATATGAAACTTGAAAACAATGCCAGTGAATAATGAGGACGCTCACTTGTAAACACAAAATCTGGGGTGAAAATTGGTTATGTTTGAGTCCCTATTTAAAAGCCTTCCCTGTTTTCGATGTTTTTGAAACTTGCAGGGAATATTTCTTGACGATTGATCTCGGGATTGTCGAATTTATAAAAAAATTTATCGAGCGGTTTTTGGAAAAGTGCGAAATTTTTAGGCATGGACCAAATTACCTCCAAAAACTGTATCAAAAGCATCTGAATGCAAGTTAATAAAATTCTTCTTTCTCGCGATCGCCCAGAGCAATTTGCCTCTTTTTTTGTATGCAGTTTTCAATGGAATCGAACCACTATGGGATGAAGCCGCGTTCCCAAAGCTTATCATTTTCTTAAAATAGTAGCGAATTGAGCGGCTAGCATGCTATTTCCCTGCTTTGATGATTCTTAAAACTGCATTTCGAAATATCTCGATAACGCTCTCATATAATTTCTTCAAACTTTGCCATAATGGAGGCAATTATGGCAGGTACATACTCCCTTAAGCGATTTCTTCAAAAAACTCCTGGTACAGAGAAACACAAAGATAAATGAAACACGTAATGGCGTCATTACGTTGCCATGGCGACTCCAATTGCAATAAAACCCAGATCATAAGAAATTTTCATCTTTATATAATACAGTTGTGGTAACCTTTTTCCCGATATCTTTACTCATGCCGACGTACTTAATGCTCAAACTTGGGAGGTATCAACCCAAAAAAATCCAGTCGAGCCACCTTAACTACTAGTAACTACTAGTAACTACCAGTAAATACTAGTAACTACCAGTAAATACTAGTAACTACTAGTAACTACCAGTAAATACTAGTAACTACTTGTAACTACCGACAATTACTAGTAACTAGCACCAACTACTAGTAACTACCAGCAACTACTAGTAACTACCCATAACTACCACCAACTACCAGTAACTACTAGTAACTACCGACAACTATTACTAACTACCAGTAACTACTCCTAACAATTGACAACTACTAGTAACTGCCAGTAACTACTAGTAACTACTAGTAACTACCGATAAGTACTAGGAACTACTAGTAACTACCAGTAACTACTAGTAAATACCAATAACTACCATCAACTACTAGTAACTACTAGTAACTACCAGCAACTAGTAGTAATTACCAAGAACTACTACTAACTACCGAAAACTACTAGTAACTACCAGTAACTACTGGTAACTACCGATAAGTAAATCTATTTTGTGATAAACAAAAAGGTGGTCTATAAATAAAAGGCCACTTTCAGCGATATGCAGGTGTGAAAAAGTGTAATGAGGGCTGCGCCGTCTGGTGCGTGTGCTGCATCTGCATCATCATCTGCACCATTTCCCTCTGAAACTGAAGAGTGGCTTGATGTTGGGCTTGTTCTTTCTCCATACGCTCCCTTTCAATCTTGAGCTGTTGCTCCATCCTGGTTTCTTCTAGTTTAACTAACTTATCTACAAGGTATTCCTCGTTATCGCCCAGCTGCTGACTGTCAGCACTTTGAATTCTTTTTCGCGACTGGAATTTCTTAACTGTTTTGGACTCCACCTTTGCCGTGGTCTGTTTTCTTTTGTGGGGTGTTTGGGTCTACCAAATCCGCATCATTAACGTTGTCGGCGTCAAGCCTTAGGGGTTGGCTCTCCGATTCCAGGTCAAAATCATCATTCAGGCACTACAAAATATAATTGGACTTATATTAAGCGCTTGCTGCTGAATATGAGTTCATAATAAAAACGTTGTGTATCAAAAAGTCTTGATTTTACTTAAGTGCATCTACAATGGGATGTTGGTAAAGAATAGTGCAAGGGCCAGTTACATAAATCTTAACAGATCCGTTAGTGTGCTTGAGGGTTTTTTTCAATTGTTTTATACACTGTTCTTTACAAGACTACTGAGCCAATCTACCAAAACCAAAAATCTTACAAACCTGTTTTGCAAGCATGTAAAAATATGGTGGAAGCAAAAAAGCCAGTCCTAGAGAATTTTTTTTAATTGGGAATTATTGCGATATAAGTTCGTCTCAATTAGGACTCAGTAAAAGAACTGTCAACTTACATCCACTGTGTCAACCACCTCCCGTTCGGCTGCTGGCATATGCCCCCAGACCTCTTCCACTATCTCGTACAAAATCCAATCTTTCCGGGATCGACCCGTGGCGTTTAAGTTGTGATCCTTTATGTCACTTTTAAATAGTAAAAAATATACAATTTTATTACATGTGTTTCGCAGTTATGTTTATTTTATTATAAAGTTAAACCCAAGAGCCGTTAATTTCATGCAGTAGCCTAAAGAATATTCCTTTCTCGAAACTCCACAGATTGGCATCCTGCCCTCTCTACTTACTCGATTATTATTTTCTTTTTCGATCTAGCAATCACAATCTTCGAATTTTTGAAGGGATGATTGCTGACAACTAAGGCTACATATAAAAATTTCGGCGTGTAACAAAACTTCCACGCACTGTGCAACGTTAGGAAAAAGCAACAAAAGCGATAAGAAAAACTCAAGCTTACTTGAATTTCATTTTCAGTTTACGGTATTTTGACCGTATTTTCTCGATGTCGCGATCCTCATAGCCCTTCTCTTTCAACTCCTCTCTTATATGGCCATAAACGTCTTCATTCTGAGAAAGAGCATTGACATAAGTCTTTTGTCTACTTAAACTTACTTTTAAAGTGTAAGTTTATAATACGAAGATAGCAATTTGATTGGTAAATTGTGATAGTTTAAAGTAAAAGGGTCTACTTACACCAGCAGATGTCACGCATTTGTCAAGGAGGTCAGTAATCGCCTTCTCCCTACACAACAACAAAACATATTTTTCCTCCGCGATGGACCACGTATTTCGTTTTACCGGCGTGCTCATTGTATTTGAAGGAAGAAAAAAAGCAGAAAACGCATTGTAATTTGTAAACAATTTTTCCCCGCCAGTGGCCTCAGTCCACCACGGGGCAAGTGATAATTTTCCCGCCAAAAATTAACGCATGCGTACTATGCGTTCGGTCTTATGTAAGATGCGAAGGTCATTTATATGAAGTTTTTCTCGTCTTAGCTGAGACGCGTCTTATCTAAGAACAGGTGTTAAGGGCTGTTCTAAAATAAGACACGTCTTAGCTAAGTCGCCTCTTATTTTAGACAAAATGTGCCGTTTATACGGAAAGTTCGCGTCTTATGTAAGATGCATCTTATTTTTCCTCGTATAAATGGCCCTATTGATTGTTATCTTACCTATGATGTACATGTTACTAAAACAGTCTCTAGCGACATGAACCAGTTGGTACAGAGAGGTAGAATTGAACATCTGTTGGATAAGAAAACCCATTTATTACTTATAAATAGCTTGGTACAAAATTTTGCTGCCAGAGTTGTATTAGGTTTAAAGAAGTTTGACCATATCTCCCGGGGACGGAAATCTCTTAAATGGTTAGATGTTACGGAGAAGGTTCTATTTAATGACTTATTTTAGT
>OZ037777.1:19260676-19288176 GCA_964035525.1 Porites cylindrica
ATTTTTTAAAGTAATACTCTGTTCTTTATCCAAGTATTATTTGGGTCTCTTTAAAACAGATTTCATGGTTTTTTGTTCTACTCTCTTCCCCAACATACCAAAAGCTAACAAACAATATTGATAAGGGGAAAAAAATGAACTTTCTTCTAGTGCTGTCTTGGACTGACATCCCTTAACTCAAACATCTCGGAAGAAATGGCTCAGTTGCTTATATCAAACCAGAAAAAGTATGTGCCGACCGTTGAAGTCCAGGACCAGGGAACCTACGTGGAGCCTGTATTCTTCCATGGCGATGCGTTAACAGAAGAGAGGGCAAGGAACGTCCAGTGGACGTTCAAG
This sequence comes from Porites cylindrica, assembly GCA_964035525.1. NCBI lineage: Eukaryota > Metazoa > Cnidaria > Anthozoa > Scleractinia > Poritidae > Porites > Porites cylindrica. The sequence continues at coordinate 19,261,016 of OZ037777.1, forward strand.
GATGGTCATAACACGTTGGACCGCTTAGAGGGATTGGAACCTCTTCATACGGACTGGCATGCTAAACTGAAGTTGTACGATGTAAGTGAAAGTTACATACTTTTAATGTTAATATACATGTAGCCTTACTTCTAGGAGGGACCATTTCATATGGCTAGGCTGTGTGGCTGTGTTGTGTATCGTTCTTATATTTAATTTACACATTGTTAATACATTATTAATTATCTCTTTATTTATCTTACATAGCTGGCCCCAGTTGTTCAAAGAGCGGATAAGTCCTATCCAGCGGATAAATCACTATCCAGTGGATAAAATTTATCCACTCGTGCCATCTCGGTTGTTCGAAAAATGGGTAGCGTTATCCACTCGCTATCCAGTGGATAAATTTATCCATGGTAAGGTAGGTAGTATAAATTTTTATCCACCGGATAAATGACACAAACATGGCCGGTCGACAGTTGCATCTTTTTAAGAGCACCTTGTCGCTAAACCGTGTAAACCAACTTCCCAGAAAAAGGAGAACTTTCCACCTGCAGCTTGACCCGTTAACGTCGTACACCGACTCCAAGTTAAGATGTCGATATCGTTTTGGGCGAGATGCAATCGACTACATCGTTGGACTTGTTGCAGACGACATTATGCCTAAAACGAACAGAAACCACGCCGTTTCAGCGGAGATGCAAGTGTTGATTACCCTTAGGTACTTAGCGTCGGGTTCATTTCTTCAAGTAATCGGAGACACATTTTTAGGCTTCGACAAATCAGCAGTCAGCCGAGTTGTACGTCATGTCACACAGGCCTTATCTGCAAAGGTTGGCAATTTCGTCAAATTTCCGTCAACGAGAGCTGAAAGAGACGAAATAAAGCAAGGTCTTTTTCGTGTTGGTGGATTTCCGTGTGCCATTGGTTGTATCGATGGTACTCATGTGAGAATAACAGCCCCTCACGAAAATGAGCCAGACTTCGTGAACCGCAAAGGTTATCACTCGATCAATGTGCAGGCAATCTGCAACCATCGAGGTAAGCAAATACGTCCATTACTTAATTTAGGCTTCAGTTTACACCAAGGGTTTCTGTCATGCGAGCAATTGGCTCGATCTCTTTCATACTCAGCAATAAAATCCGGAATCCGGAAACGGAATCACGGAAACGGAAACAGAAACGGGAACGTGCTAACATTATGGTTAGAGTGGGAAATTGTAAAGTTTTAGAAATACTAAGCTGAATTGAAAATTTGTTTACTGTAAATGCTCTGTTGGACATACAGCAAAGTAATTAATTAATCAATAATGTTAATGGTATTTTACAGGTTTGTTTACAAATGTCGTGGCTAGATGGCCTGGTTCAACTCATGACAGCCACATTTTCCGGACCTTTTTTCTGCCAGGGAATGGTCTGACAGATGGTGTATTACTTGGGGATAGCGGATATGCTTGCTCGCCCTTCCTGATGACTCCCTACCTTGACCCCAAGACCCACAAGGAGGAGCTCTTCAACAAAGCGCACAAGGTGACCAGATGCATCATTGAACGGGCTTTTGGTGTGCTGAAGAGGAGGTTCCATGTGTTACATTCAGAAGTGAGGATGGCTCCCGACAGGGTTTGCACTATCGTTGTAGCCTGCTGCATTTTACACAATATTGCAGTGATCCTCGGGGAGCCAGATCCAGAAGATTGTGACATGGAGGATGAGGGATGTGCTGCTGACCTGCACAGCCAGTACCATGGGCATGAAACTGGTAATGCAGTGCGACAGCACATAACCAACACATTTTTTTAATTTAATGTACATAGTGAGTGTACACTTGTCACATAAAAAGAGAAATTGAGTCAGACTTTCCTTGCAAGGGGTGTTGTACTGTCACAAAAAAAAACAATATGAATTATTATTGAGTTCCCAAACCCAGGGGGGCTGCCTTGCCATGCTGCTGTCAAGGGTTTGAAAATCTAACCTTGCTTTAGACACAAAATCCTAAAATTCATATATGTTAACTCTTTTGGGATATTTCGCTCACTTTATTGCCGATCATAATAACCCTGTTTGGGGAAAAGGAAAATTATAAAATGCATGCCACCTTCTTCTAAGGTAATTTATATTGGCTATTGCAATCAGAGCAAGTTCATTTGTCACGTACATACAATACCCTGTTTATAATAAGGATAGACTCACATAAAATTGCGCCATGTTTAAGACCGACTTGTGCAAAATTATCTAGTTCTGGATAGAGAGGACAAAAACCAAACCCTGTCCAGCTGCACAATTCCACTGTAGGTTGTATAAGGGAGTTCCCACAGTACAAACCCTTTTATGTTATAACAATTACTGTCTTGTAAGAGAAACCCAAAGGTATGTAATGCAATGCTTACCAAAATATAATTCTTTTGACTTGCCAGTGCAATCATTACTTTGTATATGTAATGTTCTCTGCCCATTTCTAACATAGTACCAGCTACAATAATGTGATGCCCAGTTGAAAGATCTCTTTCAAAATGCTGTCATCTTTGAAAATCGTGAATTGTTAACAATCAGTGCTATATATAGCTGGAAATGTATCTTTTAGCAGGTTTTTAAAACAACAACCACATTCTACCATGCTGATTAGTTGGGAACTAATGGTCTTTAAAAAGACACTGAAAATAAGTCGAAATTAACGCAAGCCGCAGGGGAGTGTGGTTTCACTTCAAAGTAAAATTTGAACATGTTTTGACATCACTAGATGTTATAGTCAATAGAAGTATAGACCATACCTGGGTAATTGTTTTTGATTTATTTTACATGGTATAATTTGACAGTTTAGAACAACCATTTCCATTGAAACTTGTTGGAAAAATGTGTGTTCAAGAAAGAAAAAAGAACAAATTGTTCCTCCATCATGTCATTTCCATGGTCTGTATAATCTTATTGACCATACTTGCTGACCAAAAAGTGCTGCAAAAAAAATTGCTTAGCTATTGTAAGATCCTGCTTTGAACATGCAAATGACATAGTTGATGGCACATTGAAAGTCAACTGAAATGAGCAGATTTAACTTGCGTATTAAGAAATGACAGAGAAAGTCTGTTTGTTATGCTGAGAGGCGACTACGTCCATTGGTGCTCTAATAAATGTACTTGAATTTTTAATACAGATTGATGTGACATAGATTTTATGTTAACTGTACTTGGTAGGGAAAAAAAGGTAGCATTACATGGTAGTTGCTTCAATTGTGGAAGGGATTTTGTCACCTTGAGTTAGAAACCCCGATTGCTAATTCATTGCTCTTATGAGATGAATATTATGAGATACAACTGTATAATCAGCCATCAGAGACAAAACTGATAATCGGAATGCGTGAGTGTCTTTTTATTCACAGTGTGGTTACACGTCTCAGGAAATGCGTGGTAACACTACAACTTATTGTGATTTGTAAATAAATTTATAATCAATAATTCATTGTCATGTTAAAAATAAAGAATTCGTAATTTTTTGTAAATACTGCCATAATAATAAAGTTGACATATGTTTATGTTGTCTCATTAATAGCAGGGTTCATACAGATTTTGAATCCATAATTCAAGATGTTTTCCAAAACAATCATTTTTTTTTTATACTCAAGGTTATCAAATACTGAGGTGATCAATAGAGACCTTACCAACACTGAAGGAACAAAGGCTTTTTCCAAGATGCGCTGCAAACGTACAAGTGAGATTGAATAAGATTGGACTACTAGCACAAAAAAAATTCACTTGTAGCTGTTAAAAGCACTTTATATTATAACTTTAAAAAAACTCAATACTTTTTACCATTTTTTCAAGGCTTCATCTCTATTTTCCAGACTTTTTCTAGGTCTGCAAAGTTTGCCCAGGAAAATTAATTCCTAGGCAAATTTCAAGACCTTTTCAAGAACTCAAGACTCTGTATGAATCCTGTAACTATAGGCATCCAGGTATGCAAGGAGCAATCAGCAATCATGAATATTATAATCATGTAAATGTACAAATGTATGTAGCAATGCCCACACCAAATTCTAAGTTAAGTTAAAGGATATTGGGCTTCAAATATAATATTCACTTTCAAAAACATATTTACACAACTATAAAACCAATTAATTTTGAACATTACCTCTGTTGTTGCCAATGAAAACATGTATATGTATATTTCAAATACTGGTTTGTTACTTTTTTCATTTGTTTCAGACTTCAATAATAAAAGACAAAAAGAGTAATAAATAAATCTGTGATTTATTCTTCATGTGGTGATAATAAATAATCTACACATGTTTAACTGGTATACCTGGGGGGTTACTTGTCCCACATTTGGGAAAAGGGTGACCTACTGAGGGTTTGAAACCCTTACCACATTAACAACCAAAAAAATGCTTAAATACTCCGATCTGTTTAGGACAACTCCCTTGTTTTTTTACCTGATTTAGAGCAAAGGACAAATTATTGCACTTTATCTTGTTTTTAAAGTCATTTTCTGTCAATTTCAATAAAGCAAATACCCATTATAGTCATTGCTTTTATGTATGCTTGGATTACAAACAAATTTCATCCTGTTGATAATTAGGGCGGCGTACCCCCATATAGGCCATATAAGGGAGCACCCCACTGTAGGATTGAACAGTGACACAATCAAAAGGGTTGGGTGGCATGGGCCATTGTGACAATAATCTATGGAACTTCAAAATCTCCTTTTTGTTTCACAAGTAAATACAGAGAAATTTGAAGGGAAAATCTTGCAGTTAATAGGATACCACAATGCACTTAGCATGTTTCTCCACACCCACACCCCTTATCGATTGAAGGCAAGAAAAATGCCTAAAAAGCCCATTTTGTGGATTTGCACAGTGTGTACATTCTAGCCAACATAATTGGCTAATCAGGATATATAAAAAAATATGGTGAGGATACATGACAGAAACATTTCAAGAGATATATAAGACCATTATCCGAAACCATGGCAATTTTTACTCACTATATCTGCACTGATATGATCAACAACTTCCACTTCCACCACTTTCAATAATGAGAAATATTGGCTTGTTAACATATAAAATGAATGAAACAAAATATTCACCTCATTGAATTGCCATGGTTTGGATTATTGTGGGAAGGGGCATCTTAGGAAAATAAATTGGATCTAGATTCCAGCTCCTGAATCCTCAACAAGATTTCTCGTTTCTTTAAAAGTATATTTTCAATTTCCAAGTCAAGTTTCATTTTTTCTTTTTGAAGAACAGCGAGGTGCAGTTCATTGATCTCGTCCATTGTCACTTTCTTTCTTGGAGTTTTCTTGGGCTGTTCAGGCAGCTTTGCTGAGGTCTTTGACGGCAAAGATACAGGTAGTGATTCAGCAGAACTGCTTGAGGAATTCAGCTGTGTATCAGGTAGAGCTACAGGCATGGGTAGTGGATCTGGCACGATTGAAGACTGGCAGCTGGTTTCTCTGGTGGGTGAGTTTCCAGAAAAGGGACTGGTTTCTCCAGCAGATAGAGTTGACAATTCAAGGATGTCAGCATCAATTGTTGAGTCCCTGGTTGAGTCTGAAACTTGTGCTGCATAAAAATTGTGGTGTGTAAACATTGTGTTAAAACCCATAACTAGTCTGATTGTCCCTTTCACACTTTATTTCCCACTATTTACTCCAGAGAATCTCAATGCAGCTGGCCAGTTTTTCTCACTCTTTATCTGCTTCTTGGGTTTAAAGATTAAAATTAATATATTGAAATTTTGGGGAAAATAAGCTTATTTATGCAAATGGTAATTTAAAGAAAACTAACTTGGGTAACAAGACTGCTATCGATTTTGGTAACACCTTTCTTAGCTTAAGTTGACAATGTTTCAATTCTTTTGACGATAGAATAAAAGGCAGTAGCTTTTTATATACCGAATAATTTTGACAAATTCGAAGCTGACAATATGCAGACCGCTGAGGAAACGGGTGAGCTTTTCAACTTGACCAAAACATCTTTTATAAAATTAAAGGAAACGAAACAAGGTTAGCTCTTATAGTGCAAGTAGCCATTTTCGATAGATTCGTTTGGTACAGGTTTCCAAAATTATTCGCTCACTCGCTCATATTAAAGCGGAGAATGGTTTGGTTTTGTTTTTTCAAAATCATGCATGCGAATATCGGTATACCAACGAAAATATATACATTACGATATGAGCCTTACTATAAGCCATTTTTACAAGAAAATTCTTCACTTTTCAGTGAACTTTAGCCGGAAACATTTTAACTTCTACTGGGTCCAACGCATCCTGGGCAAAATGCAGCGTATGAAAGCTTAAGACTTAATAGTGAAGGCGAAAAAGTTACCAACTAGAATTCAACGCAAACGCCTTTCAGGCGAAACATAACTACTTAAAGTGATTTATCGTTTCGTCGTGTACCTTTGAAATACAGACAGCTTCATACCATAGATATACTGCTATTAAAAGTTATAGAATTTCTAGCAAAGCAGTGATTTACCTGAATCTATCCCACCGGAAATGCCGCTAAACGAAGGGTCGTCCTCAAACAACTGAATTATCTTCACTGTTGTTCCTTTTGGGGAGTCTGGTTTTCTTCCTCCCCCAGTCTTGCTTTGTGACACAGCGCGTTTGCTGTGTTCTTTCCTGGTTGAACTGACCATACCCCTCCACTTTTCTTTCACCTCCACAACACTTCTTTTACATACACCGAGGGCATTCACTTTGGTGGTGATTTCTTCCCAAACTCGAGACTTATTTTTGTTTGACAACGTTGACGAAAACTTGCTTTTAATTATACTTAGATTCTCTTCCGCCTGTTCAAAAATTACCGTACACTCTGCTGGCGTAAAGTTAGGCTTTCTAGGGCGCTTGGCCGGTGAAGGCTCAATATTTTCAGCCATGTTGTTGTCCGTCTCGCACGCGCAATCTAAGCTCACGCAAGGCTAGACTTTTTACCATGGCAACTGTCTGGATAGCGATTTATCCAACAGATAGTTATACGCAAGGCTATCCGCGCTTTGTGCAACAACTTTTTATCCACTGGATAACTATCCAGTGGATAGCAGTTTTATCCACTGGATAGGCCTATCCACTGGACAAAGTTATCCGCTCTTTGAACAACCGGGGCCTGGACTACAAAATCTTTTTCAAAAAGGAATCATCTGGAGATGTGGGGAGTACATGTGCTTCGATGAATAGGACTGGGAAGACCAATGCCAAGCAGGGACCATTGGCAGATTACAATGCATACAAGGACTTTCATGACAGAGAGTTTGAGGCACATGTGCTGGCATCTTTCATGACATTCTCTGGGATGAAAACAATGGGGAGGTAATCTTTTACACTAGACAAAATATTTGTGTTGTATGTTTGAAAATAAATGTTGCCTATAAAAATAAACATGGGACAAAAAGAAAATTAAAAGCACAAAATTGCCGTAAAATTTATTCTGAAATTAAGATGTTATATAAAAGCCTCTAAAATTGTTATTTATTTTTTGATGCTGAGAACAATCAAAATAATGATGGTTTGAGGCAAAAAGTAAATTTATTAATTTTGCTCTGTTATAGAACAACAAGGGGAGTGACCATTCCCTCTGTTTGGCCCACAAAAGAGGAAAAGAAAAGATGGTTTAAACAAACCATAGCCAGTTACCTTTACCAATTTGTCTTTGGTACCACAGATGTGTCAACCATGGTAGAACAAGTCGAAAGACTTGACAACAATGCTGGTGACAGATATCCATGCAGGGCACCAGGCTGTGACAAATCCTATGCATTTCACTCTGGTAGAGTGAGGTTAGTATAACTACTTTCACATGACCTAACTATGGCAACAATATTATCTCACAAATACATGTAACAGTATAATGCCGCTTATTCTTTAGTCTGATAGTATTAATCAATGCTGCTACAATTATAACATGAGAAACACTATTCAAATTCCAACTAAAGAAAAAAAGTTACAATTATCAATTTATCATATTTCTCATATAAGCACAACACTTATTACATTTTTTGACCTCATTCAAGGCTTGGCATGGCTTGGCTTACGTGTATTAAATTTTCACCTCTGAGAGTGCCTGTAAAATACTAAGAAAACGTGGTCTAAGGGGGAGTTTATTAGTAGTACAAAGAATCTAGAGATTGTCAGCCAGTGAAGTAGTACAATGAATCTGAGTGAGTGCTTATTCGAATAAATACGGTATGTTTGGATTTTTAATTGAAACCTTAAAAGAGAGGTTTGGAGGTTAAATACATGATGTATGGAAATTTCAGCATATATGGCAGGGTTCTCACTAAGTGCCGGCAACCAGCTAAAAATAATTGCTACTTTGAGGTTTGAGCCCTGTAGTTTTTGAGAAAAAGGGGTAAAATAGGGAAAGAAAGCCTGAAATCGCCTACCACACTCAACTGCTAAGCCGCCTACCTTTACATTATAGCTGCCTACTTTGAAACTTAACGAGAACCCTGGTGGTAATAGGATTATATCCACTTGTTGGACATGGGGTCAAGATTTGATTATCAATCTAGAGTATTAATTTTGCTATTACTTTGAAAGGCATGAGACTGTTTCACATCCGGCACTTTTGGTGCAAGACACTGGACCAGCTGACGAGATGAATAGTGAAGGCTACTACAGGTGCAGAGAAACTGTGGACTTGTATATAAGACAAAGGCAACACGGAACAAGTGAGTATAATTTGATCCTGTGCTTCATCCAAGACTACACTACAAGAAAATGTATTGCGAAGTTTAGTTATCGTGAACTCTAAAACTAAATAGCCTTTATATGCATCAACATTATTACATTTCTTCCCCCCTCCCCCTCCCCCCCCCATCCAGGTTATTACAAGCTTACTCAATAACAACCCAACAATAAATTAATCTCTGCAAATGATAACCACCTTTTTTTAATTTAAATTTTGATTGCTTCATTTTTTTCATAGTTAGTAGAGGTTAGGAAACCTGGCAAACATCAAAATTGAAAACAATGGTGTTGTGGGTTATGTTGGAAGCTCCTGACCGTGCACAATCCTTTATTTTCTGTGCACAAATTATGACTGAAAAAATTAATGTAATGTTTCTATTGGTCAATAACTTCAAAATGATAGGAATGCTATTGAACGTTGTGCACCGTCAGGTCCAAAAAAGCTGACAAAAACCTGTAACAAAGGGATTCCCAACCACTCCACTTTAATTAACTATACTTTTTTCGTTTTAATTTCATTTCTCTAAGCCATGAGAAGAAAAAGCATCCAGCTCTGGAGGTACCTGATGAGCCCCAAGAAGATGACAATTCCAGGAAACAGCGTCAAGACACTATTTTTAATTACCACAAGGCTAAGCTTTGTCACGGTCTTGTTTTAGCCAATTTCAATGATACAATAAGAGAAGGGGATGGGGAGAGGGTAATTTCCTTGTACAAAATTCTATTATTAATTTACAAGAGCCACGGTTGTACAAAGTATGCATATACCACATTTATGCTTGGAGTTAAAGTAAGTGCATTGCTCAGCGAGTCACAAGCCTTCACACTAAAGTGGAATGGGTTTTGCAATGTTACTGCAAAAAGAGCTAGAAATATTCCATTAGATCTTCAATTAGAACATGACAATAATTTTGTTAAGGCTTTCTTAAAAAGCTTTGGTGCTAACCTCAATGAAGTGAATGCCCAGAGAGTAGCAGCCTCTTTAAATCACATGATCGCCATAATGCAAATAGTGGATGAAGACTGCAAGGGTCAAAGCCGAACTGGGACCGTGCGAGGAGGGAAGGACCCTGCTGAGACAGTAAAGCAGATTACTGATGACCTAGTGAAGGGAATGGTCTTCGAGGAATGCCAAGGGAGGAGCGGTTACAAAGGTTTGGAAAAGTTCAGTTCCGACCTCACTGAAAAACTGGACTACAGAAACTTGTTCCACTGGATCAAGGATCATCGAGAATATGGGACAAGATTTACACATAGCAACCCAAAAATTAGAGTATTAATACCCTCCATATCTTTCTTTTCTTATCAGCTGTTTCATATACAGATCTATGTAGATTTCTTATCAGTTTTAAGCAGTGTGATATATTTCACTTGATTTGTGTTGTAAGGTCAGACTTGACTTAAAAATTCATTTGATATTGCATTGTAAATTTGTTGTATTCCAGTAGATTTTTATTCCCCAACATAAACTTGGCAATAACAGGGGCAATTGGTTAAACATCATCATTTGTTTTTTGTAAGAAATAATGTCATTTATTAATTTCAAATAACATTCATGATTACTCTTTACATCTTCATGTGGAATTAATCAGGAACAGAAAAAATACTCAGAAAATTATAGTATTTGCACAAATTGTTTCTGTCTTTTTCTTCAATCTTATCACGTGAAAAAAGCACTGTAGTTTAAATACAAAAGTAAGCAAGTACTATGTAGAGCTCAGACAATTTGTTCTTCAGCAGAAACTTGAGATAAAACTCTTGACACAAAAATGACATTGATAGCACAGTCATCAAATTAGCTGCTATGAAGACTCTCAGTATTTTAGTGGTTATCTGTGTTGTATGATACACACTATCCTTTCCTTATCTTTGTAAAATATGGTAAGGCGTACAACATGATAAAGGGCTGCCTATCCTAGGTGATCTTATTCTCTAGGGATAATTAAAAACAGTTGTCATAACGTCATTTACATAACATTCCCTTCTGTGTTTACGTATAAGTGGTATCTCAATCAATAAAATAACAAATAAGAAATTGTACCAACTACACATTTTCTAGTTCTTCTGTGTTAAGTCTATCTGGATTGGAATCTGACTCAGATGAGATGTGTTCCGTTTCATCACAGTCATAATATAAGTCTATGAAAAATAGGTCATTAGGTACAACTGTTGCCATTATTTCATCAAAGTATGGAATGTCTTCAAAAATTTCTTGGAAAATTTCTAAAAACAACTTCGCATGACCCAGGCTAAATACTGGGAAGCGTTTGAGAATGTCTGACAAAGAAAAAACAGAGGATGCATGTAACACCAGTTCATTAACTAGTTCTGAGGTGAAACTGCTTGAACTGGTGGAGTCAAACATAAATGCTTTCCTGTTGCCCAATCCACACTTGACTTCGCATAGGGCTTTCTGCAATGTCTCAGCATTTTCTTCTGATACTGGTCGTTGGAACGCAGCACAAGACTCTCAGGTAGATGTCATCCCTTTTGGCTCATCAAAAGGAAATCTTTCGCGACTACACTCCTCACCAGAACATACACAATTGTTGCCACAGCTGCTGCAGCATTCATGTGGAGGATTATTGTTTGGGACATCATCAAAGTCCTTAAATAAAGCTTTTCTGACACAACTCCCTGAACGTGCAAATTGCTTGATATCTTCTTCATAATGGGCGAGCTGATTACCATGGTATAGCACAACATTATGTGCACTGGCACCATCTCTTCCAGCTCTTCCGGCTTCCTGTATGTGGTCCGCAACACTTCTTGCTGGGCCAATGTGGATGACGTATCTAACATCAGGAAAATTGACTCCCATACTGAGGGCAGAGGTTGCAATAACCACGAGGAGCCGCAAGCGGGGATATTTTTGCACGGCATCTGGCGGCACATCAAAGAATTTGGAATTGAAGGGCAAATTCCTAGAATATCTTCGCCAGGTAAGCTAGAGAAAAGGTGTTTAAAAACCTCAGGATCCAAACCAACACGTCAATCAAAATATCACTTTGACCTTTTCGCTAATGAACAGCTATCACGCGGCTAAGCTTGAATTAGACATATATTAAAATAGGAACTCGTGTCAATGGTTAAAAAACTGGTTCACAGGGATATGCATCTCTGCTAGTTAAGAGAAAGGAATCAGAACTGCTTTTCATGCAGGAACAGGTTATCGTCGGGTTAGCTACAAAACTTCAGCCTTTTTCACTCCTTGACATTGTCAAAGCGCATTTTGTAAAGATAACTTTTTCCGCTTTATCAGCTTTTTTTATATGTTTAACCTCCCTCAAAAAGCCAAATAATATAAATGCGGTTGTTAAAAAAGCGTTTTACCTGTTTTGGTGAATTCGCTACCCAAATATCACTATGCTCAAAGGACAGGGCAAAATTTCCAGGAGAGAGGCATTAATTTTTTTTCCCACGAGGTTACAAAGAGAAAATGCAATGATTATTATTAATGTAACCATCAGGTATACTCTACCCACGAGTTTACAGACAACAAATGCAGTGATTATTATTAATGTAACCATCAGGTATGTTCTACCCACGAGGTTACAAACAGAAAATGCAATGATTATTATTAACGTAACCTTCAGGTATGTTCTACCCACGAGGTTACAGAGAGCAAATGCAGTGATTATTATTAAATGTAACCATCAGGTATGTTCTACCGACGAGGTTACAAACAGAAAATGCAATGATTATTATTAACGTAACCTTCAGGTATGTTCTACCCACGAGGTTACAGAGAGCAAATGCAGTGATTGTTAAATGTAACCGTCGGGTATATTCTACCCACGAGGTTACAAAGAGAAAATGCAATGATTATTATTGACGTAACCTTCAGGTATGTTCTACCCACGAGGTTACAGAGAGCAAATGCAGTGATTATTATTGAATGCAACTGTCAGGTATATTCTACCCACGAGGTTACAAAGAGAAAATGCCATGATTATTATTAACGTAACCTTCAGGTATGTTCTACCCACGAGGTTACAGAGAGCAAATGCAGTGATTATTATTAAATGTAACCATCAGGTATGTTCTACCCACGAGGTTACGGAGAGCAAATGCAGTGATATTATTAATGTAACCATCAGGTATGTTCTACCCACGAGGTTACAAAGAGAAAGTGCAATGATTATTATTAACGTAATCTTCAGGTATGTTCTACCCACGAGGTTACAAAGAGAAAATGCAATGATTATTATTAACGTAACCTTCAGGTATGTTCTACCCACGAGGTTACAGAGAGCAAATGCAGTGATTATTATTAAATGTAACCGTCAGGTATATTCTGATTATTATTAATGTAACCTTCAGGTATGTTCTATCCACGAGGTTACAGAGAGCAAATGCAGTGATTATTATTAAATGTAACCGTCAGGTATATTCTGATTATTATTAATGTAACCTTCAGGTATGTTCTATCCACGAGGTTACAGAGAGCAAATGCAGTGATTATTATTGAATGTAACCGTCAGGTATATTCTACCCACGAGGTTACAAAGAGAAAATGCAATGATTACTATTAACGTAACCTTCAGGTATGTTCTACCCACGAGGTTACAGAGAGCAAATGCAGTGATTATTATTGAATGTAACTGTCAGGTATATTCTACCCACGAGGTTACAAAGAGAAAATGCAATGATTACTATTAACGTAACCTTCAGGTATGTTCTACCCACGAGGTTACAGAGAGCAAATGCAGTGATTATTATTAAATGTAACCATCAGGTATATTCTACCCACGAGGTTACAGAGAACAAATGCTGTGATATTATTAATGTAACCATCAGGTGTGTTCTACCCACGAGGTTACAAAGAGAAAGTGCAATGATTATTATTAACGTAACCTTCAGGTATGTTCCACCCACGAGGTTACAGAGAGCAAATGCAGTGATTATTATTAATGTAACCAGGTATGTTCTACCACGAGGTTAGAGAGAGCATGCAAATGCAGTAACAGTTATCAGATTTTAGTGCAACTATCAGGTTGAGTTCCTCCATTAAAAGAGTTTTTTCCAGGGTTAAACAAGTTTGGCTTTCATGAGTAAATTATCAGTATAATTATAGCACACAAACATTGTCATCTAATTTTTCGCACCTAGCCGGAATAAGCCAAGAAATGAAGCATATATAACAAAAAATCGTCCTCAGATGATCTCCATATTACGTAAATTATACTAAACGTTGCAAAAGAAATTATCGTTTGTATCCGTCTTATCCATAGTAAAAGCAAGGGGTCATCGCATGACATCCGGTATGTTAAACAGAGGTAATACTCACGGGTTTCACGATTTGTCTGCACTATTTTTCGCCTACAAACAAATTTAAACTTCAATTCTTACCGTAAAGAAGTCCGTTCTTTTACCTTCGACAACAAATCTGTTAAAGGCGAACGAAGCGATTCCGGCACTCTTCTTTATGAAGAGTAGCAAGCCACAGGAACTGAAGCCGCTTGACTGAAGTAAAATCCACCGATATGCACGGCATTCTCACTACAAATATAAACAAACATCGTGGGGAAATAAAGACGAGGAGGAAAAAATGCCAGATCTTCGCCTCGGCAACCAGCTACCATGCCAGCGTATCTCCAGAAGGTGGACTCGAAGTGGGACAAACCTTGTGATTTTTTTTAGAAGCCCTTTGCGCGCAAACTAATTTATTCTGGTGCGAAATGAAGATTAACAATGTATACTGAAATCTAATCCACGACAAGAAGATTTTCGCACTGTAGCGCGACATATTAAATGCCTATTTTTACAAGTACGCGGAGAAAGTGGTCCACTAGTTTAACTTTTTTAAGATGAATTTACTCCACAAAAGCAAAATGAAATGTTTTATCTCTGTTGTTTACGTGCCTGATTAGAAGGCAGAAGTAAATTCATCATACAGACCCCATCAAAATGAAAGTACACGAATGCAACGGAATAAGTCTGGAACGGTTTAGTTTCTACTCAGCAGCTTCTTTGCTTTTATAACAAAAATTTAATGTTGCAGTCTGTTTTAAACGTTGGCATATCAACGCGCACAGTCACTGAATGAAAACAACAGTCACGATTACATTATTCGAAACCGACCAGAGGCGCACGACCTACCACTGTTATGGTACGCAATTATCCTGAAGGTGTTAATGTTCCCGTGACAGTCTTCGCACTGAAGGTGTAAATGGTAAACCGAACGGTCGCTTTGATCATCAGAAAGACCGGTCAACTTTGATGATTTAACTGATTAAATTACGGGACAGAAATTTTACTGCTTGCGGCTCCTCGTGATACAGACTTGTCCCACGTTATCTTTAAATGAATGCAAAGCCCTAGATTTGTATTTAGGGAGAGTCATGGAATGGTAAATTCCCACCAACCTGTTCTCCGGGTTT
This sequence comes from Porites cylindrica, assembly GCA_964035525.1. Classification (NCBI taxonomy): domain Eukaryota; kingdom Metazoa; phylum Cnidaria; class Anthozoa; order Scleractinia; family Poritidae; genus Porites; species Porites cylindrica. Next base: position 19,276,065 of record OZ037777.1, read on the forward strand.
CTTTGCTTCTCTGCCACATACGCAGAATCGCCTAACTCAGCTAGCAGGAAACCAAACACTTTTGCAACATCATGCATTGTGGCACAAAAATATCTATTAACCATCCAAGGTAACCAAGCTGGTCAGTCTTAGAAGTTTTTATCACAGAGAACCTGATGTTCTCATGGTTCGGACTTTTGTTAAGCATCACAGTGTTCTTTCCCATGGCAAGCTGCTGCATAATTGTGGTTTGCATCTTCTTTGTGGCAGTTCCTGTGATTGCTAATAGGGGTACACCTAAAAAAATAAAAGGAAAAACAGAGAAATTAGTCAAATAATGTTTAAATGATTAAAGCACAGACCCAACTTTTATTCCCAGTTACAATTTATTTTCCGTTGGTTTTGTGTATGGTATGGTATGATAATAAATTTGAAACCAAAAATGAGATTTATTTCTGAAAGAAATAAATGGTTTTATGCTTAATGTGACTGATCATTATTGTATTTCTCCAGCTACCAGCAAAGGAGGGTTTCCTGTCATCCGGGTGATTTGTCATGAAAGTGTCATTTATGTCACGGGTCACGTAAGTCACAGAAGCGAGGCACAAGGCCTTCTTCCTCGCATTACAAGACAGTCAGAAACATTTTTGATGGCGACCGGATTTAGATGCAGGATGCATGCGATTTATCAGTCTCTTTTGCTCTTCTTGGGTCTTACCTAACGAGCATCACCTCTTCTTTGAGGTAAGTACTAGATTATTGCCCGATGGCTCACCGCTTACTCTCGGTGATGTATTGATGTCCACAGTCATGTTCGTGCACATGATCGTCTTGTTGATTGCGGGAATTCATACACGTTGTGGTCGTTTATGCTAATGAAATGCCATTGTTTATTGGTAACATCGAATTTTACATCCAATCGACCATTAATTTTTTAAGTTTTCAGTTACACTGGCGTGTATGCTAGTCCGTTCGGTGTCCGTAGCACAGTTTCGTTGTGTGCCTCGTGTTCTTCAGCTACTTGTATCGCTGGTGCCAACTGGCGCTATATTTGAAATCAGTAACACTCGCCCGATCTTCATTTTTATTTATACCAGCCTGGAGCTGGTTCTCTTTGTTTATGATCTTGTTTTATGATTTGGAAAGACACTTTATTTATTCATAATTATTTTGAGTTTACCTTTATGCACATTTGAGCATTTTTGACCTTTGGACTCAGCTTATATGTATAATTAAAATTACAGTATTATAACAACAACAACAACAACAACAACAACAAAACAAAGCCAAACAAAACGATTCGTTATTAAACCCTACAGGCTAAAACTTGCATGCACGATACTTTCAGCACTGTTACAAGGTTTTAGAAATTACCTTGCAACCATTCTAACAAAGCTACCTCAGAGGTACAGTGAAGTGAAGTGTATCAGCATATCAGGTTTATCGTTTGCTGTTCATATGTCAGTTTTGTCTGCATATTGTGTTTTTATCCTGTTGCATTGTGTATTGTTGCGTTCTGTTGTTTTCCTTTAGTCGCTGTCGGCGACATTCTGTCTGCCAGTGCTTACTTCTGGGCCGTTTTTTCAGTATGAGGCTTTGTTCCTCCACTTGTATTTGAGGCGTTGACCTCATTTTGTTGAGGTTTTGTCCTCATGTTGTATCAAGGCTTTGTCCTTGTTTTTGATATTGAGGCTTCGTCCTCATACTTTATTTGGAGGCTTTGGCCTCGTATTATATTGAGGCTTTGTCCTCATATTTTATTTTGAGGCTTGTCCTCGTAATATTGAGGCTTTGTCCTCATATTTTATTTTGAGGCTTCGGCCTCGTATTTTATTTGAGGCTTTGTCCTCATATTTTACATTGAGGCTTCATCCTCATATTTTATTTTGAGGATTCGGCCTCGTATTTTATTTTGAGGCTTCGTCCTCATAATTTATATTGAGGCTTTGTCCTCATATTTTATTTTGAGGCTTCATCCTCATATTTTATATTGAGGCTTCGTCCTCGTATTTTATTTTGAGGCTTCATCCTCGTATTATATTGAGGCTTTGTCCTCATATTTATTTTGAGGCTTTGTCCTCATATTTTATATTGAGGCTTCGTCCTCGTATTTTATATTGAGGCTTCGTCCTCATATTTTATTTTGAGGCTTCGGCCTCGTATTTTATTTTGATGCTTCGTCCTCATATTTTATATTGAGGCTTCGTCCTCATATTTTATATTGAGGCTTTGTCCTCATATTTTATATTGAGGCTTTGTCCTTATATTTTATATTGAGGCTTCGTCCTCATATTTTATATTGAGGCTTTGTCCTCATTGTTTTATATTGAGGCTTCGTCTTCATATTTTATATTGAGGCTTCGTCCTCACTGTTTTATATTGAGGCTTTGTCCTCATATTTTATTTTGAGGCTTTGTCCTCATGTTTTATATTGAGGCTTCGTCCTCATTGTTTTATATTGAGGCTATGTTCCTCAGTTTGAGGCTTTGGTCCTCATTGTTCTAGGCCCCTGTTCCCTTGTTTGTACCGCTTATTTGATTTGTTTGCAGTGATATGTGTGTGGTTCTGTTTGTTGTATTTTTGTCTAGGGTAACCAGATGCCAATGTTATTTGGTTTGAATTTCTATTCACATTTTTTGCCTTTTTTGTCTATTTTTTAGTCTTTATTCGAGTAATCCGTTATTTTGGTTTACATGCAGTTACATTAATTTTAATCTTCGGTTTTGTTGGCTCCCCTGTTTTGATATGTGTGGACATTACAGTCCTGCATTTATTGTGATGCGACCCTGTAATACGTTGCTTTATGCTTTACTCTCCATGTCACATCAGTGCTTTTAGCTTTGTTGTTTTTGAGGAATTTACTGTTTATTAGTTTTGTTTGGGAGATCCTGATTGATTTATTAATTGGTTACACATTGTTCTTTAATGGTAGCACATTCTGGCTTTTTTAAAGAAGTTGTTTTTATAGTTTTTTCATTTTACTGCAGGTGCTAAGGTATACACATGCAGCTCCCTTTCATGGATGCCTTTTCAATGAAGTCAGTCTTGAGCAGAGTACCAACCAGCTTTATCCAACCATCTTCAGCTTTCCCTCGGCATCTCTCTTAAGAAAGTCAATAGCTCTGCATTCTCTTTGGTTCCTCAATTCAGTTCAACATAGTATGCCAGAAATGTTCCAAAGAGTTGTACACATTCCGCTGATCAGTTTTCCAGGAGCTGCATCTCTAGTGCCGGGCTACTCAAGGGCAGCTGCTGCGTCCCTTGGCATGTGGCATCTACGTGTACATCTACTTGGGCAGAACTTTCCTCAGGCAACTTTGGCTTGCTTGGCATTGTGATTGGTTATACATGTAGCTCAAGTGTATAGGCATGTATGTCATTTGATACTTATGTGCAGGACATGTGGGCAGTGACATAGTAATATGTAGAATTCTCACCACATGAGTCAGGGTCATTCGGCCATCTTACAGTAGATTAATTTTTTCACTTTATTCACCTGTTAGTTTCCTAGGTGATTTCTGCTTTTAGTACAGTTTCAAGGTGACTGTGAGCAGGGGCCATACGGCCATCTCACAGATTTTCATTTGAATCAGTTACATCAGTGAGTTACGTCAGACTTTTTATTAGCATCATTCAGGGTGACTGTGTGAGCAGGGGCCATACAGCCATCGCACAGATTTATTGTAATCAGCTACATCAGTGAGCTATTTCAGACTTTTGATAAGTATAATTCTGCATGACTGTGTGAGCAGGGGCCATACAGCCATATCACAGATTTCCAAATTTAATGCGTCCATTATGTCACTGAGCTATGACAATTTAGAGTAAATTGTTATTATTTAAATACATGTTTACTGTGTGAGCAGGGGCCATACAGCCATCTTACCGATTTCATTTTAATCAGTTACATTAACGAGCTATTTCAGCTTTTTGATAAGTACAGTTCAGCGTGACTGTGGGAGCAGGGGCTATACAGCCGGATCACAGTTTTTCAAATTAAATCATTTCATTATGTCACTGAGCTATGACCATTCAGCCTAAATTGTTATCATTTAAATTCATGGTGACTGTGTGAGCAAGGGCCATACAGCCATCTTACCGATTAATTTTCAGTTCTAATCATTTCAACCTGGTTTAACTTTACAGCTTTTAAACACGTTTGAGCTTCGTATCGATGTGGCATTAGTGACTGACTGTGTGAGCTGACAGGCTATGCAGCCATTTCCTTTATTCTAGCTACAGTAGCCCATTTCTTTTGGTTACATCAATCCACTTCTGTATCCAGGACTTAGGAAAACGTTACTTAAAACTCATTTGCTTATGTAGGCCATTTTATTCCCATCTAGTGTCCAGTGCTTAGTGAATAAGTGCAATTTATGATGGCTGTGTGAACAAGGGCCATACAGTTATCTCATTCATTTTCACTTTTAAACTGTTAGTTAACTTAAGTGATTCACACATTTAGATCTGTATCAGATTCAATGATGTAAGTGCCAGTGACAAAGAATGTATACAATGTCCTATTGCTATGGACACACATGAGCCATTATGGCGCTAGTTGACTCTATTGTTGTAAGGTGTACACGGTTGGATGATTATAATACATGTATATTCATCTCAGCTCTCGCACATTGACCTTTTTTATTTGTAATGTGGTATCTTTCTTACCTTTAACCCCCAGAGGTTTTGTGTGACTGCATTGGCTGGGGGATACGTTCCCAATTTTTCCCATGTGGTTTTTCGGGTTTTCGTATCAGGCGGCGCACACCTTTTTCTATTGTACATTTTGATTTGTAGGTACCAGTAGTTTCTGTTGGCGGTCGTCTTGCTTTGGCCTCGGGTGGGGCGGCCCTTTCACTCGTTCCTTGCTCTGGGCTGTGGCGGGTGTGCCCTCACCTTTGCTGGGATAATGTTCTTGTGTATCTGGTTTTCCCAGCTTTATATGCTTTAATTTAATAAACGGCCACTCCCGTGGCCAAAATATCCCATAATGGGTTGGTGATTATTTTGTGTCCCAGCAAACAGAGCTCACCCAAAGCGAGACTCCGCCAACATCAATAACTTTCGTAATATGTAAAGGAACATGAAGCATAAATGAGATTTATTTCTGAAAGAAATAAGTGGTTTTATGCTTAATGTGACTGATCATTATTGTATTTCTCCAGCTACCAGCAAAGGACGGTTTCCTGTCATCCGGGTGATTTGTCACGAAAGTGTCATTTATGTCACGGGTCATGTAAGTCACAAAAGCGAGGCACAAGGCCTTCTTCCTCGCATTACAAGACAGTCAGAAACATTTTTCCCTCCCTTCCCTTCCGTTAGCTTTATTTTACCCTAGGGAGTGGCGGGTGTGCCCTCACCTTTGCTGGGATAATGTTCTTGTGTATCTGGTTTTCCCAGCTTTATATGCTTTAATTTAATAAACGGCCACTCCCGTGGCCAAAATATCCCATAATGGGTTGGTGATTATTTTGTGTCTCAGCAAACAGAGCTCACCCAAAGCGAGGCTCCGCCAACATCAATGACTTTCGTAATATGTAAAGGAACATGAAGCATAAATAGAGATATAATTTAGAAGAAAAATAGAATTAAACTGCAACATATACATGCTTCAAACTTATTTGTTACATAGTATTATGTTAATGCATGCAGAAAAAGGTAAAAATCTCAAGGAAAAGCTTACTACATGTTTTAATCAGCATGACTCTACATATTTGGATTGTATCGATAATGAATATTTGTCATGCAATGTAAATCTGGACAACAATTCAATGTTCATTTGTAAACAACTTACGGAATTTACAACACAGAGGTATACAGATGACGAGAGGCTGAGCTTCTTAAGTGACAAGCTTTGCATCTTATAGCTTACAAACAAATCAAAATCGAAATACGAAAAATGAAACAGTAAGACTTTTAAGTTTGGATAAACAAAATCATTGCTAATACGTACCACTACAAAAGGATCGAAGAGTTGACAGTTCGCCAAAATCTTTTCTAAACGGTTCTGAAACCTTTCCCCTCTTCTTGCCCTTTCCCCTGAAGTGTAAGATAGTTCTCATAAAATTAAAATCTCAGTAAAAGGTTCGCTGTGAAAGGCTTATTAGCTAGCTTATAATTATACATGCAAAGACATCGCGACGTGGGGAATTCATCGCGTGCGATTTTGTTAAACAAATGAAAGGCAAAATTTAAAATGTGACATATATTGTACCACTGATCGCAAAATAATGACCTCTTATCGGCTAGAAAGCAGTTAACCCTGCATTTCTCGCCACTTACCAGGTTTCCACTGTGTGACTTTCATCCACCACGATCAGCGACAACGATTTCTTGAGCTCGGAGGAGTCGTCCTTCAGCAAACTGAGAAATTCGCTCGATAAAGCTTGCTCAGCGGAGGCATAGATTAATTTGTATTTGTTGCTTTTAATGTCCTTTAAGGCTTCGCTCGATTTCTCAAAACCTTTGGCTGTCATGCCAAAATCATTGTAGTTTACTTGCTCTTCTAGGATGCTGCGAAGCGGGACGATAACTAAACAACACGGATCAGTGACGCAGCCCTCCATTTCTTTTGCAATGACAAAGCTTTGATGTATTAAGCTCTTCCCGAAGCCAGTAGATAGTACAGCAAACACATCTTTGCCATCCAGCAAACTTTTCAACGCTTCTTCTTGTTTGTCCTTCAAAACTAAACCTCTAAGGCGCTCAGTTAATCTGTATGAAAACGATACATCTGAAATTGATCTCCCGCGCGCGAGGGCCATTTTTAGAACTGTCAACTTGTCAACAGCTTGTCAGTTTCAGCCAAACGTGTTGTCAACGCAGATTAACCTCTATTGTCTAATGACTAATCAGATGGCTACGTTGCTGGAGCAGGGCGCTCCTTGAACGCGAGTCGCGGTGATGTTGGTACAGTCCCTCTATTTTTCTCACCCCCCACACCCTAGAGCTATAATCCCCGACGCCCGCCCCCTCGGTACATCTAAAAATCAAGATAGCCGCAGTTAACGGTAAGACGCGCTCAATCTCGACTATCACACGGAAAAATAGGGGACTGTGAACAGTCTACACAACAGCTTTTTAGTTATTTAACCCCTTCATTCCTAGCCGAAAAAATAACTTAAATTTCTTTCGTACAATTCTAAGAAACAAATAGTAATGTGCAACTAGTGGAAGAGGTTTGACTTGAATGGTAACATCATAGGATTTCATCCACAGATTTAAATGTCCTAGTGGCAAATAATCTCGCCACAATCTGGTATATACTTCATGGTGGAAAACCACAAGTGTACCGGTAATATACACTCTGTGTAATATGTAGTATTGTGTCTTCTGCCTTATAGCTAGTGGTAGTTACTAGTAGTTAGTGGTAGTTATTATTAGTTACTGGTAGTTACCAGTAGTTGTCGGTAGTTATTAGTAGTTACTAGTAGTTGCCAGTAGTTGTCGGTAGTTACTAGTAGTTACTACACCGTTTGCTGTTCATTACGAGAAAATATGCGTTCATTTGTGTGAAACGGCGACCGACAGCGCGAAGATACATTCATTAGCGCGAACAAGCGAACATTTGCGCATAAATCAGATCCAATAACGATTTTTGCATTTTAATCAACATTCAATAACGTTTTTGGTCATTCATTTGCGTCATTCAACACACAAGAGAGAAAAATATACTTTCATTAACGCCAACATTCGAGTCATTAACATTATCTTGAAAATCATTAGGGACAACAGACAAACATTTAAGGGCAAACGCTATTCATTAACTTTTTGTGACACTGTTTGCAATTCAATAGCATTCATGGACAGCTCTAGAATGGATAAGACAAACATTAATGCGCTTGTACAATAAATTGAGCGTTCTTTACATTTAATATACAAAAATATATTTTCAATTAAACAAAACCAATTCCCCTCAAAATTGGCCTGAATTTGTTAAAGAATCACTCCGTACTTCGCCACTGTGTGTTCGTCGACGGCTGCGGCTATACATTACAGTGAAACCTGTATTAAGCAGACACCCTTTATGAAGCACACAGTAGCCGAAGTCCCCAAATTTATTTCCCTTATTTACTTTAAATGAAACCTTTCTTAAGCGGATACCTCTATTAAGCGGACGCGGACACCTAAAAAGTACCTGAAATGGTCATTTCTATTGTTGCCAACCTGCCTTAAACGGCCCACACTAGTAATTAAATTCCACCACCCAACATGCCAGACACTGGAAATGCGAAGGATTGCCACCCACAAATTTTAATATTTTTACTTTAAAAAACGTGATTTGACGAACTTATTTGATTAGTTTCACAGTACAGTGTTGTTTTCTATTTCGTTTTGTCTGTATAGAGATTGTTTCACTCATCTGAGTTCCTTAACTTTGAGTTGCAATCTATGTTTATGGTACTACCATCAATTAGTCCCCTTTAATAAAGAAATTAATGCAAACGTATATCATAGTCTCTAGGAGTATTCTAAACGTTTCCACTGTTCATTTGAATGGCATTTGACACCGCATATAATGTTATCTATTGAAACCTGTACATATTAGGCGGACAACCTGTATTAAGCAGACACTACAGCATTCTCCGAGAGTGTCCGCTTAATACAGGTTTCACTGTACCCTGTATATTCCACCACATGGGAAGAGAAAACCAGGAAGACAACGAACCCTGTTTCTCAGATACATTCAACACCTTTTGGGAGACACAGACAACATGATTGGCCCGGGCAAGCTGTCTGAATTGGCACAGGATCGTTGTGGCTGGAGGAAGCTCGTAGTCGCCTGCTCTGCAGCCGACCGATGATGATGACACCATTCCCCGAGGGTGTCCGCTTAATACAGGTTTCACTGTACCCTAGACAGCCAGAAGTCATGGTGGGGCACGACAGGGAGTGGTGGGCGTACCGCCAAGTGTGCGGCCAACGAGGGCGAAACTTGACTATGTCCATGGCAGTATTACCTATCAAATGTTTTCCTCGGCAGCTGCTGGAGTAGGAAAACTGTGTCAGTTTTTCGGTGACTTTCTGGCACGGGCAAGGAAAAAATGGATCTCGATAAGTCGGTGGTCTTTGCGTATGGCGGGGTGCCAGCCCACCTACAGTTGTACATTTGGCCATTCCCGCCCCATACGTACACAGCTTATGCTTCCCCTCTCGACATCGTTGAAAAGGATTTAAGTTGTCTGAAAGCGACACCAAAGGCCGACATCTTGAGTCTGAAAATTTAGAGATGTATAACAGGAATGCCCAAGCAATCCCACTCGTGGAGTTCGGAAACAAGAACTGCCATGCTTGAAGCTCTGCGCAGAAACATGACATTGTGATTGCAGCTAAATGTGCTAAGGGATACCATTTCATGCAAACCTACCTCCCAAAATGTTTAAATAGCGAGGTTTTAAAGGGATATATAAATTCAGTCTAAATTTGTTTGAATTTCCATTGTTTAATTGAAAATCGATTTTTGAATATTAAATGTAAAGAACACGCGATTGTACAAGCGCATTAATGTTTGTCGTATCCATCCTAAGGTTGTCCAGGAATGCCATTGAATTTCAAACAGTGACATGAAAATGTTAATGAATAGTGTTTGCACTTTAATGTATGTCGGTTGTCGCTATTGACTTTCAAGATGGTGTTAATGACTTTGATGTTGGCGTTAATGAAAGTATATTTCTCTCTTTTGTATGCCCAGTGACGCATATGAATGTCCAAAAGTGTTATTGAATGTGGATTAAAATGCAAAAATCGTAATTGAATCTGATTTATGCGCAAGTGTTCTTATTTTCGCGCTAATAAATGTATCTTGGCATTATTGGTCGCCATTTCACGCAAATGATTGCGTATTTTCTCGTAATGAACAGCAAAAGGTGTAGTAGTTCTCGGTAGTTTCTAGTAGTTGCGAGTATTTACTGGTAGTTACTAGTAGTTGTCGGTAGTTACAAAATCTTGCTGTCGTGAATACACTGCAGGCATTGCCCTTCTATGATCTTGATGACAGGGAATTTAGCTTTGTGATTGGTAATTGGACTAGACAATTTGATGAATTAATGACATCTCATCTCTATAACCTTCTACCTAACCCAGATAAAAATGATGAAGCAGACTCTGATTCAATGTTTGCCAATCCACAGTCTGAGTACTATACTGTATCAAAACTGAATAACATATTCAATACTACCCAGTGTAAAGATATTTCCCTTTTCCACTGCAATATATGAAGTTTAAGGAAACATTTGACCCTATTGAATGACGTGTTATGTTCCTTGGACTCAAGACTGGACATTATAGCTATAACATGAGACCTGAAATGAAAATAAATCTACCATAAGTCGAGTTCTGTTGGGTTGAAATTGACCCCAACAACAACAGAAAGCACATTATAATTGGCTGTATCTACAAACACCCGACTGCAAATGTGGAAGAATTTACACTTAAATTTGATGAATTTTTAATGATATGTATGTAACGGGTGATATGGATATTAACTTTCTGAAGTATCTTGCACACCAGCAAACAGAGATACCTTTGTATGATCTACTCCCTTGATCTTTTACCAGTAATAACTAAACCTACTAGAAGCACTAGTCATACAGCGACATTGATAGATCATATTCTATACCAATGCTGTTAATATATTGACCTCTGGGATTGTCACAGTTGATATCTCGGACCATTTGGCAGTCTTCTGTATGGTTGACACACCTCTCAAAAAGCAATAGACGAAATATGTATTTTATAGACTACAGTAAATTTAACACAGAATCATACCTCCATGCTATTCACGTGGGACAGAGCCCCATACTCATAGATTAAGGTCAACCTCTTTTCGTTTGGTTGTCACGTGATTGGCCGAGCGTACGTACGCGTCTACGGATTGTACGGGTGGGGTAGGGGAGACTATCAAAAGGAAGGGAGGGATGTCTCAGGCGTGTCTTGGCAAGTCCACATCTTTTACATTGGACATTCACAATATGGTCAATTGACAGCTGTCAAAACAGGATAGCCACTGACCAGTATCCCATGACCATATCGCGGGCTCATTTGTCAACTTATTGAGGTGACGTGATTTATTTGGAAGCTGTCCGCTGACCAGTTAATTATTTTACTAGATCGATCAATAATCAATGTCATACTTTCTAGCTAGTTTGGGATCGTAGCACAGGAAAACGGATACACATATTGGACATCAATGTTGTGATTATTGACAGCTGTCAAAACAAGGTATCCGCTGACCAGTATCACTTGACTGTATCGCGGGCTCAGGTATCGACTCATCGAGGTTAAGTATTTTTTTGGAAGTTACCCGCTGACAAGTTACTGGTTTTCAAATGATCGCAGGCTAAATTTTTTGTTAAAATACATATGAAATATGTTGCGTATATGTGCCGCACAATTAAAATTTTGATTTCAAACTTTTCTTGGACACGAAAATTCAGCCAGCTGCTACAGGCAGGGAAGACAGTTGCTTTTTATAAAAGCGTTTCGGCTGGCCATACCAGCCTTCTTCAGGTTTACAGATGTTACAGATGTTATAAAAAACAATACAGGTTGTTTTAAATCAGCTTTGCAGTACTCTTTGGACTTCTCATTCTTGGTTCTTTATATTTTGGCTGATTTGATCTCTCTTCTAGAGATCCAACGTTTACAACTAGCAGGATCTCTTCGTCCACGGTTTTTGCAGTTAATGTAATGTTTTACAGTTGCTTTTGAGTTTTCTCGCCATGTAGTGTAATTAATGTTCGCGCGTTGGTCATGCTCTACGTCCAATCTTTATGCTCTGATTGGTCAAAATTTGACAGGTGAGTTCATGCGGAAAATTTATGCAGCATGTTTTTTGTCAACTTGTGATGTTTTTAACTTTCTTTTTCCACTGGATGTACAAAATGAAATTCAGCTGCTATCAGGACTCTTCTGTTATTCATGGCTAGTTTGTTTATTGGGTTTTTGGTTGAGTCAGTCGGAAATCCGATTTCGGATGGCATCGTTTTCGTTTTCACCTTGCTTAATGCGTAAGAGGGTTGCAAAGTCTGAAGCAATACTGGCCTTACTTGATACCTTTCAGGAGCTGCATCTCGAGTGGTAAGCCTGAATAATTATTGTATTTGATGTTTGTTTTTTGTTCCTAATTTATTGT
>OZ037777.1:19293176-19415676 GCA_964035525.1 Porites cylindrica
CGTACACAATCGCGTGGCGTCTTCTGGCGGACATTCACAGGCCTCCCTCAGTTTGCTGCTCTGGCTCAACTTGAACTACCACCCTTCCATCGTCACTGCCGATGAACCTATCGTGTGCTGTGCTTGAGAGAGATCCTAAAGTGGTTGTGATAGTTCTCCTTGATCTCCGTTGCTCAAACACTTTCTTCACGGTTTGCTGGACTTCCTTGTGCTCCTCTTCAGGGATATCGAGTGTACTGCCTGAATCAGAGACTGCCAGGTTAACATGCATCAGGATATCGGTGAATGGGAATTCAAAAGCCTTGGTTGTAGAAACCTCAAAAGAGTTCTGTCCAATCTTATGGTGAGCTTGGAAGAAACACTTGATACTTTCTTTCTTCGAGTCATCGTATGCCACAGGTCTTTTATTCTCTTGACATTCATGGTCTCCAACATGAACAAGACGGACAAGACTACTAATCACATATGTTTTGTTTTGTCTGTCCAATACCGCATAATCGTTAAACAAAGCAACTCTACTAGGGTCGGCATCCTGAGGATGTGGTGCATCTCCTGAATTTCTATATTCTCGGCGTTGACGAACCCTTTGCAATATGTAACAAACAAGGCAACAAACAATACAAATTGTGCGTTATTATTCTGTTGATTCTATAATGCTCTGATTGTTAATTGACAATTGTTTTATAACAAAACCGTGTCGCCCAATGTCTAGAATAATTTTTAAAGTAATACCTGTTGTGAGATAATTGTGGATCCTCATTTAATAGAGAAACCAGCGTTGTCTTGTAGAATTCTTCGTTCCTACCAGGAATGGCAACTTTGGGAGAAATCTTTCCTTGGTTAGGCAAACACACTTCAGCATTCAACAACTCATCTGAATCAAGCTCCCCTAGGCCATGAAAGAGGGGTAGCACATCATCTAGACCCTCACAAAGTGGCTGCAGTTCATCTGAAAACAATACAGCAGTGCCTGTGATTAAATCTTTCCATGTGAAAAGTACCGCTAATATTAATTTTTTGAAGGTTCGGCAATTTCTAAAAGTGGACATAAATACGGCTGTATTGGTAAATTGTTGCTTTACCTGAAACTGTTGGACCTCCAGCACTCATATCCTCTTCGTCACAAGAGGTAGGGGAACAGTCGGGGTCTTCATCGTCTTCGTCCTGGTTGAAACAGAATGTGTTCCCTAAGCACTCAAAGGGACGGTAAAACCAATAGTTGCCATAAACTACATTTGCCTCATTATGTTGGCCATCGTTATCCAGACAGCTACTAACACTTTCACATTCCTGATGACCATCATTGTCATTGTCATCATCGTTATGGTTTTATCTTGAGCACTAACAGTAGGTATCATTCCAACGGACCTCGCCAACCTTCTTGCAATCTTGATTCCTTGCTTCCACGCTTCTATTTCTTCACCAATGGCTGAATACTCCTTCAGATTAGCCATATTGAAGGGTCGTGGGTACTGCTGTCCCCAGATACTCTCCTGTTTGGGATGCGGCTTTGCAAATTCTGGAGCCGATGGGTCCACGCAAATCTCCTCTAAACGAATCATGTGTGAAGTATTGCATCTCAAATCTCTGAAGGTGTAGTTATGGTGGTTATGACCTTGAATTGTTTGGTAAATAATTGTTCCTCCAGCACATTGGATCCAGTTATCTCAAGTCGACAGTCCTCCTTTGGGACGTTGTCTCTCATGTAGACGATAAGCATCACTGCAAAATGACAGGAGAAAATGACATCTGTGTAGGTCTCTCGGGGGATAAAGTTCACTGAAAGCTTCAAGTTCCTGAGTCGATAGACCCAATTCTGCCAGATTCCAAGGAAGTGCGTAACAATGGCTGCGTACTTGATTCTATTGGTTAATGATGCCACAGAGCTGCAGAAGATCTCCACGTAATACCAGATCATTACACGATACATCTTCGTTCTCAATAGCGTGATATTAGGAGGATATCCTTGTACTGTGCCATTAATCAAGGCCTCGAGACATTCTTGTACCTTTGGAAATGTTAATTTCTGAGCAGATCTCCAATCCTGTCTGTAACGACGTTCACTGTCACTTACGCCCAAACCATGATCAGCGAAAGGAAAGACTTCACTGACTAATTGTAGATGGTTCATGTGAACAAGATACTCGCACATTCTAAGCACACGGGTTGCGTGATCCAAGGGGTTGAGTAGTTTCTTGTGGTTGTGAACGTAATCTTGATCACACATGATAACCATTCTCGTCTGTGTCCAGCTTTCTGCAAGAAAAAATAAAGCCTATATTTCGAGGAATGGGCCTGAATCTGTTACCAACATCGACCGTGGCGAGCTGTAGCATTATTTTCCATCTCCGCGAGTTTTTATCAGAACTGTTACCGATCGGGGGACCCATGATGTTCTTAAACTCTTGGTCATAAAATCGCTTTACTTCTTGCCACTGTTGATAGACAAAGTGGTCGTCAAACGTGTTACAGGTGGGCATAACCAGGATGGCAATGCGGGGAAGATTTGGATGGAGTGGGTTGAAGAATATTGCCCTGCCGAAGGTACCGATCTTGTACTCCTTGAAGGCATTAACGATATTCGTGAAACCTTTCTTGCCATCCTCAACTTAAAGAGCAAAATGGTCAAGGCATGTGTGGTGTTGTCCATTAACCCCACAAAATCCCAAGAGCTCATCTCTATCCTGATGGTAGGTTACATGGCCAATGATGGCTGTCTTATCCTCTGCAGTTAGGACAGGTACAGAAGAGGAAGTGATGTTAGCCATGGCTTCTTTTTACAGTGGACCAAGTTTCTTGAAATTGCTTTCTTGAATCCCTCCATTTATGTCAACATACATACATACATACATACATACTTTTTGTTACCTCCCCAAAGGGGCTTTTCAGGAACAATAATACGATGTTGATTGCGCCACTGGTAGATGGAATGTATTTCAGGGCCTCCCAGGTTTATTGCCACAAATGTAGCGATTCTGGGTCCTCCCAACATCAGAAGAACTTCCAAGAATAACAATGGGTGGTACTGTTTACCATTCTTTTCAGCATGCAGATTTCGCGAAACAGTCTCTAGCATTGCCATCAGAGTGGTTTTGTCATTTAGTAGTCCTTAATTTGCAGCTCTCTGCAACTTGAAACAAATAGCCTTAACAGACCCCCTACAGCAATATTCCCTCAACTTGTCTCTTAAACTTCCAGCGCGTATTCATAACCTAATGGCGGTAGATGATGCGAAGAAAAGCTGGTCATCCTTATGATCAAGTTTTTCTTTCTGTTCTTTAAGTTTTTCCACCATTTCCTTGGAAGTCAGGTATTCGTTATGTATACTTGTTGTGTCTGGTTTGTTTGTTTCCTGGCTAGTTTTCTCGTTTCTTAGCAGGATTCGTTTTCTGAATGATTCTTATTTAGGTATATTCGAACAAGCTGAACGCATATCGTCCGGAAATGTTCCTTCATCTGCTGCCCTTAAACAGTTACTACTTCGAAATGCTCCTGTTGTCTTCTCATGCCCCGTTTCATTTAAAACAAAGAAGGTTCCAGGTAAAACAACACATTCCTTTTATCTTCTCTTGGTTTTAGGTCATACAAAAGAATTTTGGGATTTACTTCGACAGTTTCTCCATTATTTACATAAGATAACTTATCTTTATAAAATCCATGGCACTGCTGTTTTGCTAATCATGATCATTCCTTGTTAGCTGGAATCTTGCGGGTGAAAAATGATGAAATATCCTTTGAACTTGCTGCCATTGTCTTCCCGGTCTTTTCCTTGTGGCCACGACTATCTACGTGCTGCCTGATGTTATTTAAGACAACTTTGTGCATGGCAGAGAACTCAACCTTACAGGCATGGCAGGAAGGAAAATACGTGCGGATACTTGTCTTCTACTTGCCGTTGTACTTCGAGAATCGCTGCAGGAATTTCGCTCTCGCATGAGAGACAAATGGCTTCATTAGTTTTATGTATTGCAGTGGCTATATACTGGGTAATCAGGAACAAATCCTGGCCCTTGTGCTCTTTTCCGGCAACCATCTTCACACTACACACATTACAAAATGCGCAAAGATTTACGCTATTTTTGCTGATAACGAATCTTCTGGTTTTTGTGACGGCATCGATTTTCCTCTGAAAGGGACCGACCTCATCATCGACACTTGTATCGACCTCTATGACAGAGGCTTCTTTTGTGGGCTCTGCGCCGCTGGCATCTGCCCCCTTTTCGGCAAACCCCTTGCTGTGACTTGTCCTCCCTGGTTGATGTGCTGTGGATGCATCGTCTGCATTTGTCAGTTGTTCTGGTCCCTCTCTGGCTAATCCCTCGTCGAGCCTTTCTCTAACAGGTTGAGGTCCATCTTCTTTAACCACCGAAAAATAAACTGTATTTGTTTCCACAGATGCCTCTGGTCGGTGTCGCACCTGGTGTTTCGTCATATCTTGGCCTCTTAGGGTCAAAGGGAACATGACACAAAGGAGTGTGGCCACAATAGTCGCATCGTACCGCACTACTTTCATATTCGTCGCCACGTTGTGGGTTCAGAAAGGGGAAAAAATAACGAAGCAGAAGAGCAGATCCAAAGCGGTTGGTCAGGGATGTAATAAGAGATATCCTTTCATTGAAGATAAGCTATACAAAGAATTTTTAGACCTGAGAAAGGAAGGACGAAAAGTCAAAAGATGGTGGTTTGACACTCGAACAAAGCAATTGATGAATGCGCTCTATCCGGATGTCAAAGATTTAAAATATTCTGATAAGTGGTTCAGACGATTTTGCAAAAGAAAGAACATTAGTCTACGTAAAACCACTCATGCTGCACAGCATGCTCCTGTCAACTTGGCTGCGACTATTTCCAAGTTTCACGCCAAACTGCTGAGAGTACGAAGACGTGGTAATTTCCAACTTGGTGACATTGCCAATATGGACCAAACTCCGTTGCCATTTGTCTTAGATGATGGTAAGAGATACGATGATGCTCGATCAAAAGAAGTTTGGTCTGCAAGTGCAGCTTCAGGTTTAGACAAGCGTCAGTGCACAGTTCAGTTAACAGTGTTTGCTGATGGTAAGCAACGTGTAAGGCCAACCATAATATTTTGAGGACAAAAGAAGAGAATTTCCAAGACTGAGAGAGATGACTGGGATAAAAGGGTATGCGTTATGTTTCAAGAAAAAGCATGGTGTGGCGAGGCAATTATGAAAGAGTGGGTGGCGAGTGAATGGGCTAATGTATTCACAAGTCCTCACAGTGCTTCGTCAACGGGAAAGATTTTGGTGGCAGATGTCCATGCCGCTCAGCAGACCAATGCTGTGAAAACTGCCTTGTGTAATTACAAGACCGAACTAGTCAATGTTCCGCCACGCTGCACAAGTAGAATTCAGCCCTTAGATGTGTGCATTAACAAACCTTTTAAAGAGGCAGGAAAGCGCCAACATGAGGCTCACATGAGTGAAAACTTGCAGTTGTACACTGAAGGCAAATTGACTGCATCAGACAGGCGAGTTCTTCTAACTAAGTGGGTGGGTAAAGCGTGGCAAGAAGTAAACCAGAGCAAAGACAGCATCATAAGAAGCTTTAAGAAAAGCAGAATTTCTCTTGATCTTAGTGGATCGGAAGATGATGACATTAACATTGAGGGAATTCCCTATTACAAGATGCAATCAGCTGATGAAGACCTTGTTGAGTTTCATCTGGAGAGTGATGACTCAGACGATGATGTTTATGATAATAATGAGGATGATATGAGCTTGAAGCAGGCCACACCACTCAGTAAACTAGAAATTAACCGTCATTTTACAAGTACAAGAAGCTTCTCTGCTGTGAACTAGACATTAAAACTTAAACTAATGACGGCGGGGATAAGCTCTGAACTTTCGTTTTGTTGGGTTCCAGTTACGTTCGTGTTGTTACAGTTACAACTGAATTCGATTTATTGCTGCCTTTTTAAGGCTTCAATTGTAAGACTAATAAATTTAAATCATACGTCGTCAACAGTGCTGCTGCTCATTTCGAAACGTTTTTTTTTCATCCGCTTATAAGCCCACCCAAAACCACTTACGAACTTGTATAAGCCCAGGGCTTATAAGCGGCAGTTTACGGCATTCGATCTATATCGTGGCGCTTGTTTGATGTTTTCCGATCGTTTGTTTACGCCACGGCTAAAGCCCAGCAGGTATCAAGTTAAGTATCGTGCACTTTGCACACTTTGGGTAAATTTGTTTTGTTCGGAATTACAGCTTTGTCCTAAGCTTTATACACTTTCCTAGTAGATTTGAGTGATGAATGGAATGCTATACCCAGTGGGCTTAAGCGTCACGAACACCTAAACGAAAAGACTGGACAACGTAAGACCACGTTTAACATCGAATATTTAATATTCGCAAAGCTCAAATTTGGCTCCTCTGCTCCCTGTGGCAGTGCATGACATAAAAAGGGAAAATTTAACTATCCGTGAATACATTAACCCTTATTTCTGGCGAAAACTGGGGGTCTTGATTCAAAACATATCCCTTTTTGGTTGTATCCGGGGGTTGTGCAAGTTGTATAATGATGTCAAATACCGGATCTCTCACAAACGATGCTTTCTACACAGTTGAAATCCATTGTGAGGCTAAAGGCTACCATGAATGGACTTTTCAAATCGAAATTGGAGAGCAACTTTTGGCCATGAGCGATAACGGACAACTATGTGATCTAGAGCGTGACCTGGTCGACCGACCTGTTGTGGTCATTCAAAAGATTTCAGTGGTAAGTATCTTAATCAAACGATACAGGGAATTGTCCCATTTACATATACTTTGTTTCATAAACATAAGTAAAGAACTACTGTGTAATTAATAAATTATTTGCAACGCCTGCCTTACAGTGTCGTAACTGGAAGCCAATGCAATGACCCAAAAGGACGATGACGCTTAGGAGAAGGAATAAACATCCCACTTAAGGTCATGATTGTTACAGAAAAGAAAGAGGCCGAAGACTTAGCTCAGATCGTTCGTAGTCATGGTTTATTCTGTGAGATCACTCTCGCTGAATAGTGCAACACAAGAATCAGGAAACCAGGAAAGCACGCTTCAATTGGTTTGTTTATTGTTAATGACAAAACCATTTGGTCTTTTTATCTGGACAGTTTTGCAAGAACCTGATGGACTTTTAATTTTATTTACATTGTTAAGTTGGCCTTCAATTTTTTTATACCCAAGTTTTATACCACATTTGCTGGAAATCGAAAATGTAACATTCCTGTGTAACAGCGAGAAACGAGAACCTGACATCGAACAGTCGGTCTGTTTATTACAGCAGATTACAGCCAGGATTATTTGTACAAGAGTGTCTCTACCAACTCTATTCGTATTGAACTTTGATCGCGACTAAACATTACTTTCCTATCACTTGTTATTTCATTAAGCTAAGTTTTGTTGTAAGTTCTGTTAATTAAATGAACAACAGTCATATTATTAATTAATAATGTGGCTTGAAGAGGCGTTACGTGTATTTACCCACTTAACGACTTTAAGCCTCTGTTGCAAAATCATTTTGTTAATAGTTAAACAGATACATCAAGTTAAAAAAAAACCGTTCGTTTAGGCAGGCGTTTTCACACTCCAGTATTAGATAATACAATGAAGATACCCTATCTAAGGACCACACCAGAGACAGAAACAAAAGGGTCAAAAAAGGTACCTTATTTAAGGACCGAGAACCTCAAAAACCATACCTTATTCTGCGGCACGTACCTATATAGCCCGTATATGGGAGTACCCCTTCCCCCCGGCTTCACTGACTCTTGGACTGAAAATCACTCAGCCTTTTCCTCAAAAGTCACGTGGATGTGCTCTAAAGTTAACTAATTTGTGGAATACAAGTTTATTGTTTGATTTCAATAATAAAAATATTAATGGGAGCTTCGCTTTTAGCCCTGGCCAAATCTATATTTTATAGCTCTTGAAATAAAATGAACGTGACAGAGAGGGTTTTTTTATAGGAAATAGACAGCATAAAGAAAAACTAAAGCTACATGTTGTTACGTGAAATTGTCCATGTTTGTACTCAAAAGAGAAAAATACTGCATTTATGAATTGCGTCACAAGCGTAGACTGTTCCAAAGCGTGAAAAGAAGACAAGGAATGAGAAGAGGGTCTCTCTTAAAATATTGCTGTTTGGGTTGAGGTTCCATAGAAGAAGGGGAGTGTATCAGAGAGGGTTAACCAACTAAAAGAAAGAGCGTAACGAAACTAATATCTCTGTTTAAGTCTTCAAATTGCACGCAATAGCCCAGTCAAAGGCCACAAATAAATGTTAACTATTAAGCTTCCACTTTTTCTTTGATTTTGTTGAAAATATGAGACTATTCCACCTGAGCTTCTCTAAACCCTTCAAGTTATATCTGCCGAATTCGCAATCTGTTTCCTAGAATATAAATTCAGTTTACTCTAGTTTAACCACTTTTAGCCATATTTTGTTGTTGTCGTTTTTTTGTTTTTTGTTGTTTTCTTCTTTGTTTTGTTTTTGTTTAATACAAGTCAATATTGTTACTTGCGCACCTTTTCTCTTTGTGTAATTATTTTTCACTACGCTTATTGTATATGTCAGCTAGCTTAACATGGCAGTGACCAGCCCGGAAGCCTTAGCTACTTTGGTCACTGCGCACATCTTAATTTCCTAATTTCTTATCTTTATTTCTGACTTCCTAGGTTTTCTCAAAGTCGTTCGCATGGTTTTCTGGTCTGGTGTGGTAGGACCCGGCACGAACGACTTTTATCTCTTGCAGCGCGCCAAATTTACAGGGGGAAAATTCCTCCGCTAATGTTATCCAATCAGAGGCAGCCTTATCAAACCACACGTCAATCAAACAGATCACGTCCGCAAGATCCTGTCTGGGTGAAAGAAAAATTTGCTTCGCTGTTTGTTTATGTAGAGGCTTTTACTAAAACTTAAATTTTCAGCTGGTTGTATGATGCATTCAGTCAAGGATGCAATCGCTTATGGGTTGCAAGAAGCACAGTACAAAGATGTCCGTGAACATCAAAGGAAAGCAATCAAGGGTTATTGCAGTGGAAAAGACGTATTTCTTTCAGCGCCAACAGGATCAGGAAAAAGCTTGACTTTTAAAGTTGCTCCCTATGTTTTTGACTATTTAGAGCACGGCGAAAGACTGGAAGTGTGTTCTGTTTGCTTAGTTGTTTTGCCACTGGTCGCCCTTATGAAGGACCAAGTTGCCTCTTTAGTTGGCCGAGGGATATCAGGTGCTTCAGTTGGAGCAGACTGCACGAGGGAACAAGTAAAAGAAATTTCGGAAGGAAAATACTCGTTGGTATTTGGAAGCCACGAAGCTCTATTGTATAGCCACCGAAGCATTTTTCATGGAAAACTCAGGAAAAACCTTAAGGCTGTTTTTGTTGATGAAAGTCACTGCATTGCAAAATGGTGAGCGATTGATTTGTTATTGTTTGCGATGTACATTTGCAAGACTACAGAATACAAGGTCACCTGAAAATTTCCGTATTATTTAAAATAACAAAAGCATCTATTGTGTTATGGCTCGTTCTTAGATGCAACGTTTATTTTTTTGAAGATATCTGTTACCATAATCTCTTAACCAGAAGTACAGTAAGCTTATAATTAATCAGACTCAATATATTATTATAATTTATATCTTGTAGCAAATCCCTATTTGCTCAAAAACCAGAGTTACAATCATTTAGTATAATTTCTAGACTTTCTCAGAGTCGTTTGCTCAGGTTTTCGAATAATAATTTGAATGAAGAAATTTTTTACTTTAACTGACATTGATTACTACTGCCTGAATTTAATGATTATGACTGATTCATCAACTAACCAGAAACTTCAATGGTAGCAGTACTTGTTGACCAAAATATATTACTGGCATTGACACTTATACAGGTACAAATTGTGCCGATGTTTCTGTCTACTGTGTTTATTTATACCACGTTTATACAATTTGCTTACATTGCAGGGGAATGGGAACCAAATCTGAAGAAGCATTTAGAAAGGATTATAGTAGACTAGGAGAACTGCGGTCCTTGGTTCACCACTATGTACCATTTATAACCCTGACTGCTACGGCTACGGACACTGTTCGAAGGACAATTATAAAGGATCTAGGGATGGATGGATGTCTAAAGATCTTGGGAGATCCCAGCAAGACAAATGTCCGATATGCTGCAGTGGATATTGACTCAACCAACTTGTATGGCAGTTTTAGCGTGATCATTAAGGATGTTGAAATTAATCAGATTAATGCAACCAAAGTTCTTGTGTTCTGTCGCAAAAAAGAGCATGTCAAGGAACTTTTTGAACTATTCAGTCAATGCCTTGGCCAAAAGGCCTATTACAGACCAACTGGGCAAGAACCAGTAGATGATCGGACACGTTTATTTACCTTGTATCACAAGAAAACTGACAAACTGCTAAAAGGAACTATTGAAACCGAATTTTGCAAGGAAAATGGTACTGTTAGGGTTGTTTTCTGTACAATAGCTTTTGGTATAGGAGTTAATGTGGAAGGTGCTTATAATGGAATTCATTTGGGGCCATAGTCTGATCTTGATGATCATCTGCAAGAGTCGGGTAGAATTGGATGATCATCGGACACTATGAGCCATGCTGTGCTATTAAGATTTAAAGGCTGTACACAGAGCAGAAAAATAAGCAAGGGAATGAAAGAGTATGTTAAAAATAGTGAAGAATGTCGGCGCAAACTGCTTCTCAAACCTTTCTGCTCAAGTCCTCAGAGTAGTGATACCAAACACTCCTGTTATGAAATATGAGCAAAATCGTGCCGTTGTGTTTGAACATGCAGCCTGGAACTGTGTATATGCCAAGACTCCTGCTCTTTAAGTGACTACCAATCACCAGTTGAAGCTCACATCAAATCATTAAATGACACTGAAGAAAGAGTACCAGACTCAGCAATCAGCAATGAAATGTCAAGACGAAGACAGACCCATTTACGCTGTCGGCTAATGAATTACCGGGCAGATTTAGCACAGAACATGCGCATGACAAATTACTAACAGGGCTAGATTTAGCCACTGGATACTCTAGAAAGCTCGTTGACAGCATTGTCAGCAAGATCCATGCTGTGCGCAGTGTACTAGACCTGAAGGACAAGTTTGCTTTCTTCAGTGAAGTACATGCCACAGAGACTTGGCAAATAATATGCGAGGTACTGGCAATGTCAGAGTCTGAGAGTGAATCTGAATTCAGCGGAGAGACTTATGCTCACTCTCGGGAATCAAAAGGGTCTGATACATGTAGCTCAAGTGAAGCCGAAAGTGACAGCAGTGATATTGCGAGAAGAAGAACACGAAAACTTCGGGTATTCAGTAGTTCTGATGAATACAGCAGCTCCAGTGACTAAACATTAGACTTTGTTGTCATTCTCAGAATAAACTGTACATTCCTACAATGAGTGAACACACTACAGTTGACCAGTATTTAAACATGTTTAATGCACTATGCCATTGTCGGCACAATGGGAAAAGAACTATCTCAATCTGGAACTTGTTATGATAATTATTACAACCGTGAACATGTATCTGTTTATTACATATAACTGACGATACATGTTGTGGTCCATTTCTATTATTCTTGGTTTAAATTTTGTTCCTTTTTTTCCAATTCGTCGTACATTGACCACATTAATTACCATACCCAAAAGCACAGGAAAACAAAATTTTTTCCAAGGGTAAAATTTAACCACAACATTCATGCTCTCTTATTTACAAAGAAAACAAAACATGAAACTTCTTCTTGACAATCTGTTAGCCATATCGACCATAATATGTAAAACAAGACATGTACATCGCAATTTCTTGATCATGAAATACATGCTAACTATATGCAACATTTTAATAAAAATATATAGCAAACCAGATAATATAGTGCCCATAAGTCTGTCCCATAAAGCACAACATGGGGAAACTATGCAAACTTGTTTATCTTACCAGGGGAAATTTAAATTCGATATAAGTGCTTCTTACTACAATTTCTTCAGTGGATTACTGATCCAGTCTTTCGGTTTGCCCTGGACATTCAATGGCCTATGTGCATATTTATGAGAGAGTAAAACTTGCCAATGTGGGCAAGCTAATGCGAGCCTGCGAATACAGCCGCCTATCTTCACTCCCCACCCCTATAAAAACTTGTTGAGGCAAATAAAAATTCTTTAAAAGAGCTTATGTTTTGAAAATTTCTCAACCCTTTAAGCCCTAAGAGTGATCATTATCAAGTTTCTCCTCTTAATATCGATGCTTTATGAAACTGTGGACACAAGAATTAAGGACATGATCACACAAGATGACTGCTTGATATTTTAACGAATTATCTCCACTACTTCTATAGTAAATGAATTGGGCAATAAATGAGAATATGAATTTTGATTGTAGTTCACTGTTCCCACCTCTCTGAACAATAGCCTATATACATATTTCTGAGGGAGTTAAATGCCACAAGTTGATCTCAGAAAGTAAAAACTGTGATAATCTATTCAGACTTGTTGACTTACAAGAATACATGACTGTAAATTTAAATTCTATAAAAGTGCTTCTTGTTAAATTTCTTAAGTGAATTGCTTATCCAGTCTTTCAGTTTGTCCATGTCTAACTGTTCAAGGCAATTGCGCTTCATATCAGGAAATGCTTTGTGGAGACGCCCTGGGTTTTTGTAAAGACATCTGGTTTGATGTGCTCAACAAGAAGCATTATGTCCTCTTCTATAGACATTCTTGTGTGTTGTCCAGATGGCTTCTTCACTGAAGTGATCTTGTCAAAATTATAGAGAATTGCATCTGATTTCTCCATGCTTCTGCTTTCTCTATCAATACTCTTGTCAGTTATCTCGCCCCTATAGAAATGACAATCATTCTTGAAGCTCTTGTTGTCATGTTCAATGTCTAGATCCATTGCGTGGTTTGTGTCAATTGCACCTTGATGGTTCACGAACCTGTTCCAAATGAGAGAATAACTCATCCTCGGAGTCAGCAAACAATTTACTTGTGCTTGGAGATGCAGCATTGCAAAGGCATATTTTGGGCATTTGGAAATCTTGAAAAACAACAAAATATTTGTACAATCTGATCACACGCTCTCCATTGCCTAGCTTAATTGCATCATTGCGGTTAGCTCTTAGAAGCAACAGTACTAATAGTTGGTGTGTATAGTTGTGGATGTGGTCTTCTCCTTCGTGACTGATGCTGGTACTGTTTCTTGGTGGAATAATCCCATGCTTTTCTCGCTCATGGTTTCTTAGGGCATGCGGGCGCAAATATCGTCTTCCACATTCCCTGCATCGCAGATCATTGCTTGTGGGGGCTTCAGGGCTCAGTTCTGGTACCTGGTTGACCATATGCTTTTCCTCAAATTGCCTGATTGTTTTGGTGACATACTCCCTCTTTGCATTGACATCAATTTGCATGCCACTGTACAAATTCTTCTTTAGCTCGTCTTCTACTGTTTCCATGCCAAAATGGTCAAGAGCACCAACAATCAAATATGCATCATTGACTTTATCTAGAAAATCAGCTGCTGCATAATAGTTGTTGAGAGGGTCAACTGTCACATTCCTTGCTGCATAGAGTGTACCAGCGTCTCTTGCTGACGCTGTGCTGTACAGATTGTCCCAGATTACCTAATATTAATAAGCAATTATTTTCATTAATTAATGAATAATTTCAACAGGATTTGCCTCAACCTCTCCCCCTTCTCTCATTTTTTTCATTCGCCACTGGTTATAATTCTAAACTACAGATGACCTTTTAACATGTTATTTTATTTTTGTGATTCCAATTCTGTGCTAATCACAGGAAATGAACATTATGATGAACCTTTTACTTTTATTAATACCTGGCCTCAGGAGGTACCGGTATAAGGTTTATTAATTCATAATTTTATTAGGACCATTTTCCTTACCAAGAGCCTGGTAAGCTGGGGTGCCAAAGGAAATGATCTGGGTGCCTATTTTTTGGATACAATCCCTGCGACAATTCACAGCCTCGGCAGCTAGCATTTGAACTTGAGGCTTTGTGGGCTCAAATTATGGTGGAATCTCCTTTCTTGTGAGCCCCACCCCAAAGGTTGCTGCAATTAAAAGTCAATAACTGATATTTAGGTAGAGAAGGGGGGTTTCAAAAGTTAATGTTGCATTAATAATCTGCTTGATTTTGTTTCATTGAAATAAATAGCTACTCAACATCTCCACTAACTTTTACCCACTCAGCTTGAGTGTGGAAATCTTCTGTCTTTGGGATTAACCCTACTAGCCTTGTAGAGGGTGTTCTTGCATCCTGCATTGCTGACTGAGCTTCTTTATGTCGTTCGAAAGTCAGGTAGTCACCTCCACTCAGTACTTTTATTCGCTTCTTGTTGGCATCATCAGTATCAGAATGACCAGGTACATAGGGATAAAGCCGTTGAAGAATATCAATTATGTCTTCTTCAGAGTGCTCGTTTTTGCCTAATACATAAAGATGAACCTGTTGTAGAAGATGCAAGTATTCAGTTCTTATCTTGTAATTTTCAGAGCCAAGTAGAGTTGTCCATAAGGTTCTGATCAGACAAGTTTTACAACACATGCCTACACTTAAGCTGGTGTTGTGCCCTTCTTCCCGTAGTTTAAAACAAAAGACATAATAAATGCCCTGAGGGGGACATTTAATACATTTTCTGAAACAAATATTTGATTGATCATGTACAGGAATTAAAAGATACCTTTCTAGTCTTTGTCTTCATTTGTTCCATGTGTTCATGATGTATCCTTGCTGGGAGATGGTCATTGAAACCATGCAAGTGCTGGGATAATTAATGCCCACTTCTGCCCAACAAGAATGACCAATTCTTCAACAAGTTGAGCCTGCTCATCCACACTTGGTAGGAATGTTGTAAATGGCTCTTTCATGACATCACTCTTGGGTGCATCATTTGGCAGATGATTCGGAGACACTGTTTTGAAATGCCACCAACTGAAACATGTGGTGATCTTTGTTTCGGTTCTTCATTGTCATTTGTCGGGGTTTGCACCTTATATCCACATTGTCCCCAGTGAAGGAGTACCCAGGGTGCATGCCTATGGTTCTGCACCTCAGCTTTGGCTTGAGTGTGTTCTTCATTTCTTTCTCAATGAGGCTCCTCTCCTTTTTTGAATCTTTCTCCACTGTTTCTTTCCAGACTTTCAAATCTTTATCAAAGTCTTTTCCAAACTTCTCAAACATCGTGTTCGTGGCTTTGTACCCCATGCTATGGTATAAAGATGACAATCTTTGGAATCCAACTTTCTTCAAGAACTGGTGGAATCTAGGGGCTCCGTCCTTAAGTTCATTATTAATCTTCTCCCATGTTATGCAAGCCAAATCTTCAGCGCTTGTGGCTCTTAGCAGTGAAGGTTCTCCTATGCAGCATAAATCTTGTATTTCTTTGTTGACACCATCACATGCTTCTCCATACAGTGCATCCCTCATGCCTTGGTGCTCCATTAGGGTAGCAGCAACAGACTTGAAAGTTCCAGTGGCCAGTTGCCTACCAGTGGTATACAAATCTTCCTTCAGATGTACCTTCCGAGGAAGGTGGTTAGGGAAATTGATGACAATCTGAGTGTGAAAATATAAGAAGTTTAATTAATTAAAACTCGTTAGTCTTTTAAAGCAACAGATCAATAGTTGATCTTTTATAAGTCTACAGTAAAAGGTAAATTAATATAATGAGGTAAAGGTTTGTTTATGTTGCTTTGCTCTTTAGCTTGCTTACATCTCCATAAATGACATAATAAGCTCGGAATAAAAAAAATGAACTCCATAAAAAAAACGTCAGCCTTGATTCTTTATAAAAAAGGATTTACTTACTAACAGAGAGTATAGTGCTGCAATATCAAAGGAAGATTTTCATATTTTTGTGTAAGACAATGTGTGTATGTCTTGAAGTTTGAAGGTAAATTTGGCTGAATGACAAAACAAAAATAATAACTAACGTGACCATCGCCCGGCTAATAGACTTGCTCACAAGTAGAGCTTTTGAGCGTGTAGGGTCCTACCACACCAGACCAGAAAACCGTGTGAACGACTTTGAGAAAGTCTACCCGAAGTCTTTTGAATCATTTTGATTAGCTAATGCGAGATCCGGCCGAACTACACAGTCGTGAAAAATTTCAAAGGCGAGAAAATTACTTACGTCCACCGATGAACTCTTTTCTTCAGTATTTGCGAGTTGAGGCTTCGTCTGTGTACGGGCATCTCTTGTCTTGAGAAGAGGTTTTGGCTCTGGGTCAGCATTGGTCACTTCATCTACCGTCAACAAAGCTAAATCTGCCTCACTTGCAAATAAAGCTCTTCTTTGTCGAAGCTCTTCGCCCAATCGCACCTTGTTCGGGTACCTCAGCTCTTTCAACTTTTGTCGAGCACTTTACTACGACAGAGCTTTGCAAATTGTTTCCTATATTTCCTTTTGGTCCAGAAAAGTTAGCCCTAACTTGAAAAATTTTCTTTGTAACCGTTTCGTTGTGTTCCAAGCAGTTTCGGCAAATAGTTCCCAATTCGTTGTCTCGCGGAAACACATCTCCTAGAAGAAGCTCCAGACTTTGACAAGTTTTTGTCTTCTGTTTCCCTGAAAATAACTTTCTCCGTAACGCTGAATTGTTTACCAGTTTGCCACATTGTAATCAAATGTTTTCTGGCACAGCAACCTGAATAAAAGTTTTGGTGTATTTTCCTCCTCCATTCCATTACCAAACCATCGATCGATTTCGCGAGGTGCGAAAAGTATTTAGACAGTTTGACAGGCAGCGCCGCATGCAGCATCCTGAGAAGCTCGTGCCAAAATGATGTCACTTGATGTGATTCTCTGCAAGGGAAACAAGTAGAGCTTTTGCTCGCGCTTCACGCTCGGTGCTCGTACGATCGCGCTTCACGCTCACTGTAGCGCTATGCACTCAAAAGCTCGATTTGTGAGCAAGTACAGGAACTTACATAAATTAAAATTCCAATGTAACCAATGTGTAAACAGTGTAAAAACAGTAAAATCTCTAATCTGTAAATCTGTTCAGAAAAGTGAATTTTCATGTCTAGCCAAAAAAAAAGAGTTGTGAAGGTGGTATCTGTGACAGCAAAAAAAAAGTGCCATCAAGAACAAGCATTTGTACTTTGCAAACGCTTAGCAAAAGGTGTACTTGCAATCTATTGGTCGTACTCTAGATGCCTATTTGGCAAGCAGTAGGTCAGAATCTGAGTGTTCCAAAGATGAAAAAGATAAGGAAATGATACCAGGTGAAGTAAATAACAAAAGACCGCTGGATATTGCACAAACATGTTTGGAAGAACCATCATTATAGCCAGATGAAAACCATGTAAACCAATGCACTGAGACATCACTCTCCTACCCAGTTTAGAAATGACAGGCCATCAACTGGTAGCAGTAGCGGTATAAAAAGGTTTGCCTTGTCTAGATGTGAATTCTGTTGTCCTACTGGATATTCTTCGAGAGGTTGTGTGGAAGTGGTCAGCTTTTGTAGTTTAGTTTGTTAGAGTCACAGTTTGGGAAGGAAGATATTCGCAAGAAGTGTTTGATCAATTCTTGTTGACTTTGCTAGCCAGCTGCCTAACCTTAGGTTATCGAATGACGAATTTCAAGTACCTGAACAGTCGCGCGCAGCATACTTGTCAGAAGTAGCAGAGAAAGAAGTATGCATACATAACATTATTAAGGAGGTTAGTAGTGATGACGAGAACGATTATGGAGGTGCTGGTGGTGGCTGCGATGAGGGCCCTCTAAAATAAAACTGATTAAGGACAGGGGAATGCGGTTAGCAAAATCTGATTTTGAATTGAAGGGTTTGTATGAAAGGCGAAAATCTCAGAAGACAGATGAGAACATGCCATCCTTATATGTCAATGGTCCACCTGTTACTACCCATACTGATTTCCTTAACAAACACCAGACACAACGGCAAACAAAATTTAGACCATGACCTCCAGCAAATTCAAATAATCAAAAATTGGGATCAATGCTTTTCATGTCTTTACTGCATCTCTAGATATTATAAGTGTAACTTTGATAATGTGAAGTCACTAAGGATTGCGTTTGGTTTAGATTTCAGAAAATTTTATGGCCGCAGTAAACTTAAAGCCCTGCTAATTTGAACAGTTGGTGCCTCTCTTGAGTACCAGTAGTTCACTCTACACTGAAATTCATGTACTAATCAAGGGGTGGGAGAATCCATGTGGGTGACTTTAATGTAATTTTAATGTCTTGTTCCCAGTTGGGTGTGTATGGTCAGTCACAGTTGTCAGTAATTATTAACATATAGGATATGAACTTACAATATTGTCTAGTCCCCACTATTACTCATCAAACAAGACCTTCATTAAACTGTGGAAAATTGTATTTATGTGTCGCATTTTCTTAGTAGAAAACAGCACGAAAAAATCCTTTTTTTCCTGGACTCCTATGTCCACTTTTATGAAATCTCCAAAGAGAGTTGTTTTTGAGACTACTTTCACAATAAATTGTGCATGTTAGCTTATTTTATTTAAAAAAAACCAAAATGGATATTAAAATCATTTATTTGAAATCAGATGGAAGTGGCTACCCTAATTTTTTTTAATTCTTTTTTTTGTTTTGTTTCTTGGCTGCTGGTGAGCTAGGGCCTCTTGTTCTTGCGGTAAAAAAAAGAGAGAAAATGAACGCAAGGAAATGGTGACAAAAAATAGGGAGATAAGATGCAGTCCTGCTCAAGGAGGGTTGGGACTCTTTTTAGGGTAGTCATGTCATTAAAATATAGGACTAATGTACATTTTACATCTTCCATTTTGATTGTCTCTTCTATTAAAGAGATATTAGTAATATTACTCTTGCTGTAAAAAATGCAGTCAAGTAATGGCCATTCCTGCCTTGCTCATCTTTTCTTCTGGATGAACTACCAGATCCATGGCCCCAAACGGATATGGGTCAATAACGCATTAAGCCTTATCTCACAGAATACTGAGCCGTTTTCCGCGAATGCGATAGGTTTAGAAGTAACAAAATGTTAATTAAAAATAAAGAAATCGTGAACAAAAGTGCCGTGTTTAGGTTGAAATTATCCTTTCCAAATGTTTCGGGCCTGGCCCTTCATCAGTGGAATTACCAGTTCGTTGAAACCATTGCAAGGTTTATATACTATATAGGTTTAGCAAGCCAAAAGTGGTTTGCTTAACATTCCACCTATAGAAAAAGTGCTTACCTGTAAGCCATCCCTCAGATTAGCCTCCTTGTAAACTTTTATGAGTTCCTCCAGTGTTACTTCGTAAATGCTCTTTCTCTATGACAGAAACAGTCGTAACATTTTACTTAAGTTTCTTGGCATAAGCTGAATTATTTTTGTTACCTTGTTACTCTTGGGTGTATAATTTTTTGTATCCCCAGGATATAGTTGACGAATAGTGTCAACTATTTTGGGGTGATGTATGAGGGATGACCCACCCTCTGCCATTTTGATGCTAAAAAAGGAAGAGAAAGATACATTTCAATGTGCTAGGTGTTAGGTATTTGTGTAGAAGTGTTTAGGATTGGTTACTAATCTAAAGATTTTCATTACTGCAGTGATCAGCTTCAGTCTTAACATAAACTCATGAAGATATAGACCCTACTTCTTAGAGTGAGGACAGTGGTGGGCTACTAAGTAGCACAAGGACTTGATTACACTAGTCTGCTCCATAGTAGAAAAAAGAACGGTTTATAGCAAAAGGATAAGCCCATTTCAAAACTGACTAAGGTCGACGGAGATGAACAATAGATAAGCCTACTTATTGGAGATTCCCAGTGTAAAACGTTTGTGCGATCAAAATGTCAAAAGAGAGAAAAACATGGAAGCAGAATATTGGATCGAAAAGCCACAAACTTGGCATTCTCTTGCGATTTGCAGCTGCACGGAGTGTTGATCAAATGGAGTGCACGTGGAATGCAGTTGCAAATTTCACACCTTCAGTATACTCTTCTATGTTCCCAACCGAATGCGTTATCTTGCTGTTGATTTAAATCCGACCGCAAAAAGTTATAAATGAAATCACGGATTCTAAAGAAAACCAGACCCCATTTTAAAGGCATTGTTTCGAGATTTTTTACCGCCAAAAACGTAAACATTTCCCTGTAAATAAACAATCAGAGTTCTTTGTTGGGCCCATGGGTCTTCCCTGATAAAGATCTCGTGTTAACCAGCAGGTCTCTCAGGTTTACAGGTAACTCAAGGCTGAAAAAGAAAAGAAAGCGTATTGAATTAATTAACAAAAGAAGAAGACAAAAGAAGAACGAGTTCCTAAACTATTTGGATAAACTGAAGTCAAGAGACGACCGCGTTTACACAAAAGGTTTGATAGAGTTCGATGGCTTCTGCATTACTTTCCATGATCTATTTTGGAAAACACGAATGTTTGGATCATAAGAAGCTTAATGAGAGAACTTACAAAAAGATGAACA
Source organism: Porites cylindrica (assembly GCA_964035525.1). Classification (NCBI taxonomy): domain Eukaryota; kingdom Metazoa; phylum Cnidaria; class Anthozoa; order Scleractinia; family Poritidae; genus Porites; species Porites cylindrica. The sequence continues at coordinate 19,313,627 of OZ037777.1, forward strand.
TGGCTTACCTTATGGGTTCCAATATACTGTAAAGTCTGCTAGATCAGCGCGCAAGATATCATGATGAAGCACTCAAACAGAAATTCAACGCGCATGCGGACAGTTACCGATGCGTGATTATGAGCCTGCAACTCCAATATGGGGTTGCAAAATGGCGCCCTTGAAAACAAAATTTACCCTTCAATTTCTTCAAAAGTAGCGCAAGGAAGAATCTCACCTTTTGGAGTTCATTAGTGTTATGCTTGATCTTTCATATGATGCAAAATAAAGGCAATTTTTTTTACCTTTAAGCCAGATGTAAGACCTTAACACCTTGTGTTCTTATACAAGTTATGTAATCCGAATATAGTACATTTCATGAATATTTCAGAACAGGTGCGTTTGGAATTAATTTAACTACAATTATCATGTGGCATGGGGATTTGCATTCTCACCTTAATTTCCCAGTTTTGTTTTTTCCATGCATGGCAGGGACCTACACTAAGCTAAGCACAGCCTCAAAACTGGAGGATTAGATTAGAGAAGGACAGTGGGTTGAAAAATTCCACTACTAGTACTATTTCTTTGAACCTCCTTGATTTCATGGTGCTTTTCTTGCAAGTCAATGAAAATTGCTCACCACTTCCTTCAAAGCTTGTAGTTTCTTCTTCTGACAGATCGGATTCACGCTTTTCTTGATGCTGTCAATAACATGTGGAGGATGGATAGACAAGTTTTTCTTGTAGATTGCGTCTATCTTTTGAAAAATGCCATAACTTTTAGGGTTGAGAGGAATGCGATTGAGACTTTTTATTTGAAATTTACCGGTAACTAAGTTAATGGATCTGACCATTGTCTACAGTTAACAGTAATGAACAATTTGTTCTTCAGCATTATTGGATTTGGTGGATGGAAAATTAATCAATGTGTATGCAGGTTAAATTCTGAAGGTTTGGCAAATAAAGTTGACCCCCTGTTTATCCTGTGTTATACAGGGTGCCTTCATCCCCTCCTTAGGTTGCCAAAAACTAGTCACCATTGTAAGATATTGAGCAATAAAGACAAGAAGGCTGTCATGTAAATGAGGAACGTGATTCCTTTCAAGAGCTTGTGGAGTCGTCTTGAAAAAAGGAACGGTTTGTGTGAAGACTGTACCAGAAGCTGCCTGGGGTTGCAGTTAACGGAGAACTTACTTTTAAAGAACATGTTGATTAACTTTGTAAGAAAATTAGCCCCAAAATTGGCCTTTTGAACAAAATGCGTTCCTACCTACCAATTAGAGAAAGAGAATTTTTCTACAATGTCCTAATTAAACCAACAATAATGTATGGGAGCATGGTGTGCACCTCTTGGTCTAACAATGATCTCCAGGGAATTTTACGACTGCAGAAAAGGTCTGCATGAATAACTCTTGGTGTAGATTCAAGATCAAGGACAGAAAATTTTAAGAAGCTACGTGTTTTCTTTGTTTATAACAGTACTATAACAGGTCAATGGTAATCACAGGAACAGTCGGACAAATTTAAAACCGTCTTATTAGAGGGCCCCTATTTTTTTCTACCTCTGACCAAAGTATTCCTGGAGGGTGGGGGGTTCAAGCTTGAAAAACGATAGGTCTTATTGCCATAGAGCTGGTGTGGGCATTGTGCAGCAGTGGACAGACTATAAATTTTGCTGATGCTTCTCATTCCAATTTTTACATTCTTTTTAAAATCCAATAACTTGAAATAGTTTATTACATCTCCAAAGAGCCACTTCATTAGAGGGGTGAGATGAGGGTTTCGGAACGGGCCTTGTAGGTGGACTCTAAGTGGATAAGCTGGATCACCCTATATACACATTGGTAAGCCTGCTGGTGAAAACGCATAAGCCTCTCGATCCTGAAGAAGCTCAGAATCAGCTAACGTGTCTGAATCGTGCCTCTTACCTTCTGAAAAACAAAGAAATACTGAAGAATCTCCAGGCTTTAAAATGAGTACTTTATACGGACTAGTTATATATTTTATTAAAGGAACATACCCACTGGACCATACATATTTGCAATGAGCCTATTGGGTACAGCATCCAACTGAAATTTTAAGGCGTGGACTCTTTTATGCCCATTATATACAATCCTCTACTGCTCACCTGGTTTGGAGATAGGATGCACTGTGCCATCAACAAACCCAAAGCAGTTGGCTAGGGCGGTACCTTTACCTACGATGGCAGCAGAGTACTGTTCAGGAAATCCAGGATTTAGCACAGCTGGATTCCACTGAGTGATGTGGTGGTGATGGGTGATGTAGATAAAATCCATTAATCGGTTTGTTATCTTGCATTGCTCAGGAACGGGCCTTCCAAAACGCAAAATAATATCATTGAAACGACAAGGGTAGACCAGTCATTTCAACAGCATTCATAATCCCTCCATTTCACTGTATACAGTTCCTTGGTAGGATTTCAATGTTCCTGGAATTTGCAAGGCTTCAGCGAGCCTGTGGAGATCGTCTTTTTCAACGCAAAATTCTGCCTTGCACTCAGCTTCATCCATGTTGGCAGCTGCATCAGTTCTACGCTTGTTCTGCCAGTCTGGTCGCCATCGCAAATTTCCCTTTCGTAAACGGTCGTTGCCATTTGAAACGGTCGATGCCATTTCTCAGAACGGTCGTTGCCATTTGAAACGCTCGATGCCATTTCTCAGAACAGTCGTTGCCATTTGAAATGGTCGATGCCATTTCGAAAACTAGCCGAGCAGACGACAGCCCTCGTGAATAGCTCGTACGCGGTTGGCACGCTCGGACGTCACTTCCGGGCAGTGTTGTTTACAAGATGGCGGAGCAATCCACGTGCGCGAGAGTTGAGCCAGCTGAACCAGAACCAACCCATTCTTCTTGTGCAGGAACAAAACAAAAATCAAATAAGAAGCCAACGGGGTGGAACTCCTTTATGCAGTCAGTTGCGGTGAGTTTGTTTTGTATTTCCCGAAATATTCAATCATTTTCAGCCTGGATAAAGTGCTTGTTCATCCTTTACATCCGATTACAAGTGATTAAGATTAAGTCATCAGAAATATCAGTGAAAAATAAACCGCATGTAAAATTTTCGTTTATGTCATTAACAAATATGTTATCTATAAGTGTTGCACTTATATTCGTTATTCTTGTAGGCCTTGAAATTACATTCGATATAAGCTGATATAGTTTCCTCGTTCTTTGTATCATTCCACAGCCAGATGTCAAGGAACAACTTGGAAAGGGGGCAGGAATCGGGCAGGTTTCCAAAGTGGTTGGCAATATGTGGAAGAAATTGCCGACAGACAGACGAAAGGTCAGTTATAAACTTCTAACATTGCGCGTGTTTGTGTATTAACCCTGCCCCATTTCAGTGGACTGCTATGTGGTTTACATGGCTAACTTTGTAAGGACCGAGAGTGTAAATGTTCTCCTCAAACTTTCCAGTTAAAAGTATTTTAGGTTATGAATGTTGATCTTGAATCAAGCTGGGACCTCAAGCTGAATGTCAATTTGTAATATAATGTTCAGACTTGTTATTTTTCCAGAAAGAACTCTAAAATATACCTAGGGGATAGCATGGCCCATTATAATGTACCAATTAATTTACCCTAAATTTTAATTAGAAATAACCTACATGTGGCGGATGCAGGTTTTGAGGAAACGGGGGAAGGGGGGGATGGGGGCAAGGGGGTATTATCCTCAAAAAATTATGATAGAGGTTGAAAAAAAACTGTCTTTGCAATCTAGTTTATATAAAAATAGGGGGGATCATAAATACACGATTGTTCCCTAATATATTTACCCTCTTTTAAAATATCATGCTATGATCTTCATAGGACTGGAAAGATAAAGCACAGAGCTTGAGGGAAGACCTTGATATGGGAATAGCAGAGATAAAAAAATGTCCAACCTGCAGCACCCAGTTCACAAGGGAGAAGGACTTTAAATACCACCAGAAAGGTTGTCATGAGTGCATTTGCGAGGAATGCAATGAATCGTTTGACCATGAGCAAAAGCTAAAAAGGCATAAAGACCAGAAACATAAAGACAGCTACAAGTGTGATCATTGTCAAAAGACTTTTGCTGAGAAACGAAATCTTATAAGACACCAAAAGTCACATGTTTAGTTAACCTATCCTGCATTTAGTGATTTTAATTGGAGATGATTTGAAAGGACTATTGGATCAATCTATAATACATAATTGTTTTGTTTTTAAATTATTATTATTATTATCGATTTTTGAAATTAATTGTGGTCATTGCAGCACATGTACATCATGTTACTGTTCAAACCAAATTTTAAATCATTACAAATGTTGTGTTAGACTTTAACAGGAAAAATGAATTAAAACTTATTTACAATGTCAAAACCTCAATCTTTTTAATAACCTTGTTGTTCAGGGGCAGATCCAAGGAGAGAGGTTTTTAATCTAGGCAATTTGCCTTAATTGAATTTCCCTCTATGTTAAACATTATGCGAACATTCCATTGTTTATTCACTAAGATTTCTCTGTTTTCCTATTTTTTCCTTTGCATGTGCTTTGTCTTGGATTTCATAGTATGGGACCCAGACTTCTTACTACTTTTAGTGTTTGTTTGTATTGCTTTAGCCAAGTCATGGCTGCGCTTCCTCTTGGAGGTGGGTTGTTGAAGTTGTACTGGTCGCCCTTTTGATACAACCTGACGGCTTCCACTACCACACTTTCGTTTTCTGTTGGGCTGGACTCGGATCTTTTTTCCATTTCCGGTTTTTTTCACCTCACTGGACCCAAAAGTAAAAAGAGCGCTTGCCAAATTAGAATGCATAGATCTAGCAGCGGTTAAGGATGTTACCCTTTTTGCGAACCTGATTACACCTTTAGCCAAATTAAGGTCTCTTGAGCTTTGGAGCTTTTGAATTATTTGTTCACAAGAGTTTCTCAACAATTGTTCAGCATTTGCAATGGAATCATCCTCATCATCATCATTGCTCTGTATTGGTTCAGCAGTGCAGCAGTTTGGCCGTTGTTGTGCTGTTTCCATACTAGTGGATGCCTCTGTTACAAAACCATTAGAACCATCAGTTTGTGATGTTTGTCCAGCATCACTAGAGCGTAATGGCTTATAACAAGCAACAGGAAGTGTCTTTCCTATTGCTAGCCAGGCCAATTTCTGCCTCTCATGTGGATTACTGACTGGAATGAAGTTTATGCAGTCTGCTAGATTTGCCACCCACAGGACATACTGGTGTTTGCATGGGCTCCCGTCTTTACCAACCGTGCAGCTACATATCCCAAGAGACATGTCCACTGTATAACTGACAAAGAACCAATGAGACACTTCATAAATATCTGAATACAACTGGAATTTTTGTTTTTCAATCTGTAATAGATACATTCTAGACGTTCAACTGGTTGATCCACTAAGATATAAATGGAAATATTCCTAACAGCAGAGTAAGGGCTTGCTCTTACTCTGCTATAAAAAACTCAATAACCCTGCCAAGAAGGGAAATTACTAAAGGTACCCCACCCCCTGGACAATATATTAGTCATGTTTTGGTCTTCCTCATGCTAAATCAACATCCCTGAAATGCAGCATATGGATGAACTGCAGGAATTATCTCATATGTTATGCATGTTATGTCCCCATGTTTTATGTATTTTTGCTCCAAAGGGGAGGAGCCTAGAAACACTGCCCCCTCTCCCCCCTGCTTCCCCTATCAAGATAATTTGAATCAGACAATGGGGGAAAGATAGGAAAATAATGAACACCCACACATGCCCTCTTGTACCACCAGAGCGTTATGCTATTGCGACGGCGAAGAAAAAACACTACTGACCTGTGACTGCTATCTGAAGAGCTTCCAACTTTGAATACATTATTGCCAAAGTTCTCTACAGATGAGATGTAGGCATCAAGATCTTTTTTATCTGGGACTTGAAACCCTGTGCTTCCGTCTTTCCCTTTCCCAAAGAATCGATGTCTGTACACGCCATCAAAACTCCCATCAGCAATACTAAGGAGCTTATTCTTGTAGTGATCTTCTAGATTAATAGTCAGCTTGTCTAGAAGCCCAACAACATTGTATTCTTTGGTGCGCTGCAGAATTACATCCTTAAGAACCAAAAACTGAGCCTCGGCAAAATTGTTGGTGTGGTTCCCTCTAACAGGCAGTTCAGTTCTAAAGCATAGAGCAAACGATTCTTTGTCATTGTATAGATTTTGCAAATAGCTGACTAGATTTGGGTATTTCTTGCAACGGCCATCATTCAAAAGTTCACTGAAGCAGTTCTCAAAATCTTGTTTTGTCTCGGCTTATAAGGACCTCTTGAAAAGGGTGAGAAAATAGGGTCTATCTGCTTGGCTGATACTGTTCTTGCTCTCGTGAAGCCATCTCCAAAGTTGTTGGAGCATGTGGAAGATGCAAAGACGTAAAACAGATGTTGGCCAAACAGACTTCAGAGCATTTCTTTCCTCTTTACAGTTGTCTGTTAGGATGGCTTGGGGGCCTTGTTCCCGACCACGACCATTGAATGCATACTCTGGTAAACAGGACCGAAGCATTTCAAAGCCCTGTTTAAGTGTACGCTCCTGCTCATCACTGGTGATCAAGATGCCAAGTGGAAGTGCTCCAGATACATTGTTTGTGCACATTAAAAACACTTTAAGATTGTGCTCTTCTGTATTAGAAGTAGCATCAACAAAAACCATCTCACCAGACTGCTGCACTTCCTTGTGTACACGGTTCATGAGAGGCGTTACAATAGCAATTATAAGAGGCGTATCATCACCTTCATACATCTGGTAACAAGTAGTAGCTTCAGGGTTGTCTTTCGGAAAGTCTTTCAAACGTCATAACGCCCTGTCCACCATACCTATCCTTACCAAATTGCGTGTAGAGGTAACTAAAGTCCCTTTTTCTCGGCATAACTGCCCGATTGGCCTTTTTCCTGTGAAATTCCAATTCATCCTGACATGATTCTTTGAGTTCTTTCAAGTACTGTTGCCTTGCGGTTGCTGGTGTATGCCCACTTTCAAACAACTTCAAAACCCTTTCTGTGCACTCAGGAGAAAGGTCACGGAAATTAGAGGCCTCCAGAGTTTCAAGTGAATGGTTGTGTTCCCACTCTATGTCCACAGAACAACATCCCTCGCTGTCTATTTTGACTATCATCTGAAAGGGGCAATTGGTGTTCTTTACTCTGGCAGATGGGTTCAAGTACAATTTCTGCTGTGGATCTTTACTTGGACTCCAGTTGCGAGTGTTGTGTTGGCATCTATAGTAGTTTTGCATCACATAGCCGCTTGTTGGTGCCTTCTTTGTCTTTAACTTCACTGAGATGCTGTTTATCACTTCATATTCGGATGTCCACTGCTCCAGGTTTTCTTTCATTATATCTTCGGTCAAAAAGTGCACTTTGAACTTTTCTCCATTTCCTGAATTTGCCTTCAGGTAGTAAAATGAATCATCTGGAAGCGAAGCCAGAAAACTCTCCTTTGTAATTTCGGTCGATTCAAAAGATTTACTTTTCGATTCGACTTCTTTTATAGCTGAAGATATTAGATCTTTGAGAAAATTGTCGGGTTTGTCCGCCATTTTGATTTGATAAAAATCGCGATGGTTTGTAGGAAAGCTAGTCACGCATTGCTCTGATTGTCACGCATGTCGTCGGAGAGAGTCGGAAATATCGGTTCCTTCTTGGCATCGACCTTTACGATGGCATCGACCGTCATGAGAAATGGCATCGACCGTTTCAAATGGCAACGACCGTTCTGAGAAATGGCATCGACCGTTTTAAATGGCAACGACCGTTTCAAATGGCAACGACCGTTCTGAGAAATGGCATCGACCGTTTTAAATGGCAACGACCGTTTCAAATGGCAACGACCGTTCTAAGAAATGGCATCGACCGTTTTAAATGGCAACGACCATTCTGAGAAATGGCATCGACCGTTTCAAATGGCAACGACCGTTCTGAGAAATGGCATCGACCGTTTCAAATGGCAACGACCGTTTATGAAAGGGAAATTCGCGTCGCCATCGCCCCGAAAACGTCTCCATCTTAAGTTCCTATTGTGATTGGACCATTTGACAATCGACACAATACAGATGTTAACGCAGGGAAACCATCAATCGTATAATCAACAATGCAGTTTTATTTGTGGAAATTATTCGATCTAAAACATACAATTATGTAATATAATTGCGCAACATTTGAGTATTTACAACACTGATTATAAAAAGTGAGTGACGAAACAACAGTACAAAGTAAAACTAATTAATCCTTACTTCTGTCGCCGGTTTCCCATTAACATTGGACTCTGATCTTAGTATAACTCATTAAAACTGGTTAGCAAACTGAAGACTGCGTGTACTTGTAGTGAAACACGTGTAACAAACTGAACTGAAAGCTAATGAACCTAATATATGAAAGGATTAAAAGTGTCAATCAAATTTTTTGCGATTATTGTTAATCATTAATAGTGTTTTGTCATGGTAACAGTGATGGACACGTCAAGGAGGTATTGCCAGCCCGGATAAGGCAAGTCAATCGTCTTGACAGCGGGAATAATCCCCAAGGCCCGGGGGTACTACCATATACGTTGATAACTAAAGAGAAATTAATTGATAAGTACCCCTGCGATATTGAGTAGATCATATCAAAAGGACTAAAATTAGGTCATCGTCATTCCTCTTTAAATATTGAAATGTTTGCATTCAGTCTCTGGCGTGAGCAATATAATAGGCTATATACAAGAGTATAATCGACAGTAATGAGTAAAATTGAGATCACGAAAGCAATTACGTTGGCTGTACCTCTAAAATTGCAGGACATGATCGAGTGTCTCGTCGGACACTGGCACTTGCTTCTTGATTCTGTGCTAACTGCAGAATCTCCATACTTCGGAAACTACAGCCTCTTGCACCAGCGAACTAATTCTGAATTTCCTCTACAAGATCTTCATAGCTGTTGTTCTCTTCAATGAGAAACTGCTTGATTAATCGTGGTTCTAGAATCTCGCTTGGTATTCCTCCTCAGTTATCCTTCAGCTGCTTTATAATCTGTCCCCTTTTCTCAATCTGGAAAAGAAAACGCAAAGAATGGCATTGGAAGCAGTTTTTGTGGGCGGTGCAAAGATTGAATTTTGCGGTATATTTATCCAATGAAAGAGCTCAAATTAATTCAATGATGACTTTTCCTTGCGCCAGACAGCAATGGTCTCTGTTGCCGCAGGCCTATTGTTTCTGCCATGTTTCTTAGTCGGAGCATTATTTAAAGCTTTGTTAAAGCCCCTTCAACCTGTGAATTATGGTTTGCTCTATGGTGTGCGGAAATGCTTTGGTAAAGCATGGTACTATCGTCAAAATTGTCTTAACCAGGTTTCAGCTACAGAACGTCCCCCACATCAATGACTAGAACACCTCCAAACGGCCTGTCCCATTTTCTCACCTCAGAAGGGGGGTTATAGCATGAAAACGTTCTAGCAGTCTCGCACTTCCGTTGGAGCACTCATTAAACAAGATACCAACATCTTGCCGAAGCCTCATGCAAACTTTATCATTATGTCATGCCGTGATTACAACTTCATAGAAATGTCCTTCATGGAAAGTCTCAAAAAAGAATCGAGTGTCACTTGTTTCGGACTTCCTGGGAAGGTATTTTTTTGGGCACTACACACGTAATTCCAGTAGAGCAAACAGCCTAAAAGTTGTTGTCTCTTTGAATTATCCACAGATCTCAGTAATCACAGTCGACTTTCCCCTTCCTGCCTCTCCAATATTAATAAATCATGCCCTCCAACGGCCCCTTCAAGGAATTTTATTCTGCAGTGAGTTGCCTTTTGCAGGACATCAAAATCGAGAAAAGATCCAGAGATGGGCGCAGACCGACCGCATTTGCATCTCATAAATTTCTGACCTTGATATCTAAAACCACAAAATGAGACAGGACACCATCTCTTTCTGCACAACCTGTCTCTCGGTTGAAATATAAGACTTTGCCCCTCCCCAAGTGATAATGTAATGGCTGTCAGCGTAATTTATAACTCCCAAGCACCAAGTACCCTTTTTAGGCTTCATTGAACTAGCAATCCTTCCTTGTTTCTATCCCAGTAGTTAAAATGATATACTCCAAGAAGGCAGTTCTGCGGTACTTAAGTTGGTTATATTGATGTGAGCCCAACTTGCTTAACAAGTAATTTGAGGTTTGAATAATATGAGAGGTTTAGATGTGTCTGTACTGTGCTATTCTAGGTTGTCCCAATGTCCAAGCAAAGTCAATGTGTGAAACTCTTCCTACATAGTCTTATTTCAAGGTTAAGTCATTCATTTAGCACAAAGGTTTCCACAAATGTAAATTGAGTAATAATTTTACAGAATCAACTGAAATTCACCTGCCTTAACAATATTAACTGAGATGTCCAGCTTCAATCAGTCTGATCGACTGCACAGTGCTGGATCAGGCAAGTGATTTCATGCTGAAGTTGTAGTGGCATTTCAGCATAACCTTTCGTTTCTTTTAAATATGAGATAGCAAAAGGCTTATCCGCACTTACTATAACTTTAGCATCTCCTGTTGGCACTTTGATTCCTGTGAAGTGTCACAGTCCGCCAAAATCTCTTAGACGTCTGTTCGGTTTAGTGTTTGAAACTGTACCTACCTCCATGGTTCCCTAGTTGGTTTTGGTTAGATAAACTTCTAAACTAGACAACTAGACATATTTGACTCAAAAACCGCCATTTTTGGAGTGGTGGCGGACAATATATATCAACATTGATTCCAGAATAGAGCCAAGTGAAGGGACCTCAGAGTATGCATTGTAAACAGTTTTTTTCGGATTATATTACACCTCATTTTAACAAGACATCATGTGTACTGCAATCACCCACAGCAAATTTTCATTCTGTTATTTCTCTTAACATTAGCCTCACAGAACATTTGCCTGTGTTCTTGGTTCACAGGTGTGCTCATAAAAGAATTGAAAGTGGACGCAAAATAACACTGTTTATTTCCTATCATGTCATGAAGCCCTTCCAACATATGAAATTACACTTAATTCGTATCATTTTAGATTTTTTCCTACCACTTGGTTAGAAAAAAGTTAAACATACCATTGAAAGTCCTCTTCGACAAGCAAAATGTTCTCTTTAATGGTTCCTAACCTGTCGATGTGCGTTATCATCTTTTGGTTTCTGCAACATCAAGATATATACTTTTCCACCTACTTGGAGGGGAAATGGGCAGCCATATTCAAGCCTTTGCAAGCTTTCTAGCCGCCATCTTAAACAACTGTTTGTCATGCGCATAAACAGGTTTGCATGTTTGTACCAAAAATTTTTGCAAGTTGCTGATCGATAAACATCATTTCCCACCCTCTACGTTATCAAGAAGCAACTGTTCTCTTTTCACGTTGATTTGTGGCTGCGATTCATGCTTTACACAAAAGGGCTTAGGATGTCAGACAGAGGCAAAACATTGCTTAAAGCCTTGCTGGTTTTAGTCCTACAAGCTATAACATCAACTGGAAAGTCGTCTGTAGGTGTGGTTTGCCTTTGCCCTAAAAATGAACCTCTGGGATAATTTTCAGAAAATAAGTCTGCATACAGAGGAGGATCGAATAGTATCCCATGATGCATTTTTCCAGAAGCATCGCGCAATATTGCAGTCATAGCAGATTCCATCTTGAAATAAGGTCGTTTTCTCGTCGGCTTTTTTCTCACTCGATTTCCAGTAAAAGTAAAAAAATTACATTATTTCGTTATTTGACATGATTTCTCCGATTTGCAATGGCTTAAGAGCGAAGTTTCCACTTAGAAACATTTATTTTCACGGTTTCAATTAGTCTTCCCATCACAAAGTGTTCAGTGACCCACAACCAGGTCATGAATATTCAAGGTTTTTTTGGAATACATGTTGAAATCTTACAAATGTGGACCTCACGCCAGCAAAATGAAGTCCTGAATATTGTACAGGCCAAGAAGTACCCACATTTTGAAGACTTTTTTGTCGACCAAAGATGGCTGAAATTTCGAATCTTTTATCACATTTCAACGCCATGTGTCATAATATATGTGTAAAGCCTGATGAAGGCTACAATCTGTTGGGCGCTTTTAAGAGCGCTTTATGCCGAAGCAATCACTTTGTATTTTCAAAGAGGTTATTTTTAAAAGGAATTTGACTATAATTATTTTAATTCGAAGAAGGAGCGGTGTATAACGGTGTGTTTCAGTGTGAAAAGAACCCAAAGAAAGGAACCACGCAGCGTGCAAGCCGGCACAACGTAAACTGAAGCCTGCTCAGAATTTGAAAAAGAAACATCATGCAGAAACTTTATTTATTCAAAAGAACAGATCAGTATTCTGGCCAGGAAATTTCCTTGAAGATTGCTTGAGTCAGTACCGGGTAGACTGTGCTTCAGAGAATTGTTTGTCGCATCGATAGGTTAAATTTTATTTGTAACTGCCATTGTAAACTTCAGCTCCTTTGAGCGCGATGCTGTAATAAATTATCCTTTGGTAATTAGCTTCACAGCGTAGCGGATGTTTTGTTGGAACCACTTTATAGATCAGTCATAGTTTTGGTTCTCCTCTGGCCTGGGTTCTCCTAGTGAACCTAGCGAAGCTTATCAATTGCGAGTCTTATAATTTGTGTTTACAGTGCGACTGAGCGCGGCACAAGTAGTTCAGATCAGTGAAATACATGTAAAACCCCTCTCAGTCAAAGCAACGCTGAAATTCACCTTTAAAGCACAGTGAATATTAGCCAACTCGATAATCTCAAAAGCAGAAGCTGCTGAACTGAAACATGTTTGGAAACCATCCACATCGAGCACTGCGATCGATGTTCACTTCGCGCGTGCTGAAGGTTACTGATCATAATGTGTCACGTACGCAGTGATAATATAACATGAATCGAGGTGCATCATGGGATACTATTCGATCGTCGTCTGGTCTGCATATAAAAAGGTAGGTAATGGCGCACACAAGCTTAAGGCCCAAACAGCCGGAGCTTATCCCAGTTTCCTTAGCATGAAGTATGCCTAAGAGCATTGCTGCTCCCTGGATATAGGTCATTCGTGACACAGAAATCAGTATTAAAACACCATAATTTATGCAGTGAGCTTGGAAAACCTGTGGTGCATTAGGATATTAACCCCTGTAAATGCAGATGATATTCACCTGCATTTCCGTTTCTAGCCATTGTTGACATCTTAACATGAAGTGCTCAGAGTAATAGAAGCTTGGATCGCTCATGATCAATTTCAAATGATCACCAACCGATTGAAGATGAATGATACCGAAACGGAGTTTCTTATTATGGGCCTCCACTAACATTAAAGCCAAGTGCGGCTCAGATAAGTAGTTACAGTCTATTGCTTAAATGAAACTAAACTAAAATGTTAAGATAATCTTAAAAATTAAGAAAACTGTTTACGTCTAAGCATCTGGATAGAATTAGGCTAAATAAAGAACCAATTCAAAAGCTAAAGTAAGACTAAAGAAAATATCTATTTCACAATATGAACAATGAATCTTTATTTGTGGGAAAAAAGAAGTAAATTACAAGTTGATAGCGAGATAGACTAAATATCTGGCCATGCAGAGACAACTTTTCTCGATATATTAAACTGAATAAATATATTAACACATACAAAGGAAAAAACTAAACGAGTACTGTGTACATACTGTGCACATTTCGATGTCATCAGTTTCTTCTACTATTGTAGACTCATTACTATTGAGATATTTGGTGTCATCGAGAATTCGAACTGTTAGATTTTTGAAATTGTAGCACTTTGGTCACCTTATCTGCCATGTCCTCCCACAGCACAAATTTGGGACATCCAGTTGCACCAGCTACTAGAGTATCACGTTTGTATCTTGTTTTCCTATCTTGAACAGTGAACTCCCTGCCCCCCTCTCCATGCATCCCCCCTGCTGTGGATCCTTATAAAATGTGTTTCTGTTATAGAGCCTTCTCCTGTCCTAAATTTTAAGAAGTTTGATACGAAAATGTTACTTATCTAACAGTACATGTACCTCCATAAGAGCCTGTTGCACACAGTGGTCAGGGACATCGATTAAGAGATTGCAGCTTGCTAGTTCCACAACGTCTGTGACCATGTATATTGTAAGGGCCCCAGATAACCCTCCTATGTCAATACCCCTGTGGAGCACTGACATGGCAATAAGCTGTCCCGCGAATCTGAAGTAACCACTTTGGTAACACTCTTCACTGATGACTGGCACCAGGTGGTCACTTCCTCCTTCGAACATTATGTGGCCCCCGGTGCCACTAGTCAAAGCATTCATTACCAAGGTGAAAAACTCTTTGGTCAAGCCCTCGGCATCGATCCCTTCGTCACCGATAAAAGTGACATCTGGGACCTTCTTTATGTCCAGATCACTCCTCTTGAACTTTTTGAAAAAATCTCGTAACATGATGCCAGATTGGCGGGTGATGAGAATTTCCTGATTGCCTAATGACAAGACTCTTGATTTGTACAGCTTAATAGCATCATATGGATCCAGATGGGTACGTGTTAAGAGGATAGCTTTCTGCAACAGTAAGTAAACAGATACTTGTTTTACTGACCTGGGTGCCTGCGTGTGTGGGACAAAGCCCCATACTCATGGAATATGGTCAACCTCTTTTTGTTTGGTTTTCACGTGATTCACCGAGCGTACGTACGTACATACGCGTCTACAGATTGTTTCCTAAATCGTATCGTAAACCAAAACCATAAATCGTATCGAACACCAAAAACAACTATAATTGATCGTCGTTTATTCTACCAAAAGATGAAATCATACAACATTGAAACTCTACACCGATATTAATACATTCGGTGAGGAAATTACGTGATATATTTGTTACTAATTCTGACACTCCCCGCATCTGTTCACAAAGTGATACAGATGAAAAATAACTAAACGAAACAAACGAATAAAATAAGCTCCAAAGTCCACAATCTTAAGTCTCAGTTTCTAGACTTCATTCGGAAAGCTACTAAGCATAGCAAAAAAAAGTTCCTAATTCGAAAGCGTTCACAATGTTAAGATCTAAATCTCCATAATAGTTCTCCATTTATTGCCGCTCTTTGGCGAGGTCTGCCGATGACATCGGTTTCCGCATTGGGTAATTCTTCAAATTGAATTGGGCCATCAGTTTCTGTTAACGCGTCCACGTTCAATTTCACTTCAATAGCAATTAGGTGCTTGATACTTCTCTTCAACAAGGTCTTTGAACCTGCTACTTGTACGACCGCTGCTCTAATTCTGTTGTCACTCCCGGGTAACAATTCCTTTACATCGCTAGTTTCCAAAGCACTCTCTTAGTTGAATCATTCTGAAGCAAGACCACGTCACCAACAGCAATTCCAGGGTCTTCGTTTCTCCTTAAACTCGCTGCGTGAGTCTCACGTAAGCTGACCAAGTAATCCTTTCTCCATGTTTCTGTAAACTGGTTGAGTAAGCGTTTCTGATGCCGAGATCTTCGGGTCAATGATTCGTGGGTACTAACAATCTCAAAGTGGCTAGAGTTAGGAGTATTTTGCAAGCGGCCGCCATTCATTAAGTGTGAGGGTGTTAGCACGTAATTGATACCATCCAAGTCATCATAAACGTACGTCAGCGGTCTTGCTTGACGATGCCTTCCACTTCTACTAATAATGTGTTGAGCTCTTGGAAACTTAAACAACTTCGTCCAATCACTTTATTGAGTGTGCACTTAACTGTTTGAATTAGGCGTTGCCAGAAACCGCCCCACCATGCGGCTCTTTCAACGATGAACTTCCACGTCACACCATTATTGGCCATGTAATGGGTAACTTCCCTAGCTCTTGATATCTTAACAGTGTCCTTCGAAGCGGACTTGAATGTCCTGGCGTTGTGTGATAGTAAAGTAACTGGTAGTCCCCTCCTGCTCATAAATCAACGAAAGGCTAGCTTGAAGGCTTCAGAACTCAGTCTTTTCGTTAACTCTAAATGCACAGCTCTTGTTGAGGCACACGTGAACAAACATACGTACGCCTTAGCGTCTCCCCATTTGCACCCTTCTCTGAGGTGTATAGGGGTCCAGAGAAGTCAACACCAGTATGCGTAAAAGGTGGGTCATCCGAAACGTGTTCTTTGGGTAGGTCGGGTTGTTGCGGCAGTGAGAGGTGTTTTCCTTCTACCTTTCTGCATCTTATGCATCTTCTCACAATCTTCTTAATGGTTTGCCGTCGTCGTATTATCCAGAATCGCTCCCTCATCACCGTCAAACTTGTGTTTACTCCACTGTGTAACACTCGATTGTGTGTGTCCTTGATGATCAACTTAACAGCATCATGCTTTGAGGGCAACAAAATTGGAGTTTTGGCTTCTTGATTTAGTAGACTGTTTTGAAATCTTCCTCTACACCTCATACGGCCACTGTCATCTAGGTAGAGGTTGAACTATCACACGAGAGGTGGCTCAGGTAATTTTCTTGCCGTCACCAAGTGGCATATTTCATCCGAAAAGGATTGGTACTGTATGGACTTAATCCAAAGTTCTTCTGCAGATCGAACTTCTTCCGCGCATAATTCGAGACCATTGTCTTTCCTTGATCTTCTGATAAATCGCGGAACGTAGACAGTAACTCGCAGTAGTCTCTTCCAGCTGCTATAGCGACTGACTGCTATTACTTGGTGTACGCCAATTTTTGTCACTTGTGCACTGCTGATCAAAGCGTGTGTAGTAGTTGCAGGATTCTGGATGATTTCTTTCCAGGCATTTTCGTTATCCGATTGGATATGGTCCTCCTGTGGCCATTCCCTTTCGCCCTTGTACAGAAATTCAGGGCCGTTCCACCACCTTTTCTCTGAGACTAATTCACTTGCGGACATGCCACGTGATGGAATATCAGCAGGGTTCTGGTTGCCTGGGCAGAACTTTCACGAATCAGGAGTGGTATGCGCTCAAATTTCTTGCACTCTACTCACTCTTCCAAGGTTTGAGATTCCTTATCCAACATAAAACAGTCATTGAGTCGACCCAGAACATGGTTTCCAATTTCAGAGGCAAGGGGGTCTGAACGGTTTTAGCCAAAGGTACGAGAATTGTAGCACCAAGTAGCTCATGCCACTTTAGTCTTCAAGGCAACCCATTTTACATCAATGCGTCCATCCTAATAAATGGAGCGAACATAAATGCTTGCAGCGTAAGCCTTTTCTGAAGCGTCACTGAAACAGTGAAGTTCAGCTGACTTCAAATTGCCAGACGTGCAGTTAAAAAAAACACCTTGGTATATAAACACTGTTGAGTGTTTGAAGCTCAAGAATGAGTGATTTCCATTTCTTCAAGTGACCACCTTCTAACTGGTTGTCCCAATTGGTGCGTTCAATAGAAAGTTCTTGAAATAAGACTTTCCACTGGATAGTAAACGGGCTCAACAGTCTGAGAGGATCGAATATCTTGGCTGAGATCTTTAATAACGATCGCTACCTAGTCGGGAGTAAACTTGCGTGTTGCGAGAGATCTACCAAGTCGAACATAAACCGGTCGGTGTCAGTGTTCCAAATTGAGCCCAATACTTTAACGATTGCATTTTCGGAGGTACTGTCAGCCGCAATTGGAGGTTCGTTCATAGTCTTTGCATACGATTCGTGTTCTTTGGTAATGGTCTTCGTGCTTCCACGTTCAGTAGTTGGATTCGCGTGGTCGTTCATTCCATTGATTGCCTCTTGCACAATCTTTGAATTCGTTTTCCATTTTCTTAAATTAAATCCTCCCCGTTGCGTAAGTGATTTTGACTGCAAACACAGCTCCAACGCCTTCGCTTCGTCTCCTTCGTCGGTAACAAGATCGTCTACATATAGGGATTTCTTCAAGACCTCAATGAAATGCGGCTTGAATTCTTCACACACTTGTGAGTCTAAATGGTGTCGAATCGTTGATGCGAAAATAGCTGGAGATGGTCTGAGTCCAAACACGAGACGGGTGAACCTCAAATGTACAATCTCAGAGTTCACATCATCAGGATCCTTAAGCCACAAGAATCACAGCATATCTCTATCCCTTTCGTTGATTCCAACCATGAGAAAGGCCTTTTCTATGTCAGCCATAAGACCAATCTTGTAACAGCGAAAGTTCACCAGTGTGTCAAATAACTGTGGGGTATAATTTGGCCCTGTTTCAAGACAATCGTTCAAGGAGTGAGTAGGTTCGGGGGGCTTAGCTGAACCATCATACACAATCCTTAGTTTGGTTGTTTCGCGGTCTCTCTGTATCACGGCGTGGTGTGGAAGGTTGTGTACTTCTTCTTCGTCACTGTCCTTCTCCGCAGCAACCCTTTCCACGATTCCCTTGCTCAATTGCTCTTCAATAATTTGATTATATTCGCGAATCAGTTCCGGTTCCTTTAACAATTTTCGTTGCAGTGATTTAAGGCGGTTGACACATAGTTCATAGTCACTGGATATTGCTGGATGATTATCATGCCAAGGCAACAGCGCTTCGTAACATTGTCCATTAAAACGGACCTGCTCGTTAAAACCATCGTGCGACTCCGTGATTTCTGAAACTTCCTTGATTCCAATTGACTCCGTCTCCCAGAACTGTTTTAAAGTATCAACAAGGGCATCTTGGGTGTAATCAAACAAGCTGTTGCTTTTTCCGGCTGTAGTGAGGTTTGCCACAGTTGTTTCTTGATTGATAATGGATTCTGTTGGGTCTGACAATAACCAACCAAATTTAGTATTGAATGCAGTAGGACCAAAGTCTCCTCGAACGATTGCACTCGTAACAAAATCCCAATAGTAGTCAGATCCGATGAGAACGTCTATTGAATCTTCGGAATTGGAGTAATTAGCCAATGGAAGTGGTGAACAAGTAGTAGGGAAACTAAGCACACAAACTTTCGACGTTTCTTCGTTGACGTCCTGAAGAAACAAGGTTAGAACATCACATTTCTGTTTTCGAAAGGTTTTTGCTCCAAATGTACTTAGGTGAAGCATTTCCTTTTTCGTGGATTTCAGACCCAGCCTTGACTTGAGGTTATCAGTTACATAAGATCTCTGACTTCCATTGTCAAATAAGATCTTAACTCTTGTTGATTTTGTACTATCTTCATTTCTTGCAATCGCTGAAGCAGTTTGTAGTAAAACTGTGCCCTTTGAGCCAGAACTTGCGGTCGTAGTCGACTGTGGGAGTTGTGAAACTTCTGTTGATTGGGTCACCAGAGTCGAATTTTGGGTTTCTTGTGAATTTTTGTTAGCAGATAAATCGTGCTGCGATTTACGGTGCGTCTTACATCGACAGATTGATTGATGATGATTTCCATTGCATCGACGACAGTTCTTTTCACATGACGTGCTCTTATGATCCAGACTTAGACAAACAAAGCATTGGCCATCTCTCTTTAGAATCTCAAAACGAGCCCTTGGGTCGGTGACGCTTTTACAAGAGGCTGAAATATGACCACCCTTACAATACGCACATTTCACTTGAATTCCTTTTAACGGAGATGTTTGCGTGCCATCTTGTGAGAGGAGAGCATTCGCAGTAGGTCTCCTTTGCGGTTTGGGAGCGACCTTTTCAAGATTTACGTTGGTCTTCACGCCTTCACTAATCTCACGAGCGTCAACTTCCTGTCGGATAACTTCTAACAATTCGGACATGTCCCAGACCTCACGCGCAGTGTTTCTAGCGCCTTGAACTCTAATTTCATGGGGTAGCTTTGACGTAATAACTAGAATTAAGAGACTACTGTATTGGCTTGAGCTTACACCCAATGACTCCAAACCTCTAATGTTAATGCTAATTTTAACGTACACGAGTGGAAGCTGTGAAGCGTTGTCATTGACACATCCTGGAATCTTAGGCATTTCATCCATGTGTTTTGAGATAATGTTCTGGGGCTTGCCAAAACGTTTCTGTAATATCTCAGTAGCTGAATTGTAATTTGCTTCGGTCCTCGTTCGACCTTGTATGGCTCTCGCCACCTGACCCTCCAATAAAGAATGCAAATGATTGATCTTGTCGATTAAACTTAAATGCTGGTTTACATGGATGGCACTGTTGAAACTGTCCCAAAAATTTTGCCACTGTGTCACTTCGCCTCGAAATTTTGGCAATGCTAGTTTGGGCAGTTTCGCCTTGGGTAGACTGGACATTAAATTAGCATTCATGCTAAAGTTATTAAATGATTGAGAACCATTACCTGGAGCAAGACTATCCGATGATTGCATAACTCCAGCATGAGAAGTTGAAGGGGCATCAGGAGATTGAATTCCACCATAAGTTGAGCTCCCCGGTAATTCAATGTGAGCATTTTCAAAAGTCAGAGTTGAAGTTCCACTTGATCCAGAAGGTGTAGTCGATTGTTGAAAACCAGAGGGCGCAGTCTCGTTTGCATTCGAACCAGAGGATGTAGTTTTGCTGACATTCGTAGTTGGAACAGTCGACATTCCTGCGTTGTTATCTTTAGGAGTAGTCGCTTCGTTTATCAATCGCAATAGATCCATGATGTGTGAATTAATTTCATCCAATTCCTGTATTTCTTCTTCAATTTCTTCTACAGCACAATTCGCTATAATTTCCTCATCAAACGTTTTGACCAAATTTAACTTCTCGTTTAGTGAAGCAGCAATAAAATCCAGGCATTGTTTGTTGATCGGTTCAATTTCATCATAACACTTCGATTTCCACTACGTGTGGCGTGAGTACCCGCTAGTTTTTGGCCATTTTGTCTTCTCGACTCTCAGGGTATCAGGGCCCCACGATGGGCGCCATTTCATAAATCATATCGTAAACCAAAACGACAAATCGTATCAAACACCAAAACCAAGTATAATCGATCGTCGTTTATTCTACCAAAAGATGAAATCATACAAGATTGAAACTCTACACCGATATTAATACACGCGGGGAGGAAATCACATGATATATTTGTTACTAATTCTGACAGATTGTACTGGTGGGATAGTACTATATTGCGCCTCATGCTTACCGTAAAAGATAGGGCTAAACTCGTCGTAGAACGGGCTATGAGGATAGTAAAACATAAATCGAGATATAGAGGGGGGTGTGGTGGGGAAGAGGTGGCTTGTTAGAAACAAACACAATCTGTGAAACTACACTGCGGGACACTCCCAAACCAATGCTTCCCTGTTCCACCTAGGTGTTGAGAAAAAAGACGATATTCTGTTGTGAGATAATATCTTTCCCAGTGTGCATGAGTCAGGACAGTACTATTTCCCGACTCATGCTTACTGTAAAAGATAGGGCTAAACCCGTCGTATGGGGACAAAACCCCGGAATACGTAAGAAGCCAAAGGAACATACAAGCCCCAACAATACCGATACAGGCCCAATCCTATATCCAAACCCTTTAACCCCAACCCTATTCCAGCTACGGATGAGGCAGCGTGGAGATTGTGTTTTATTATGTGTAGTTCGGTTCTGTGAGCACACACATATTAGTCAACATTTTCTGGGGACTGCAGTGATCGACAAGATCAACATCGCACCGGCAAGTAGAATAATATAACTTTATTCATAGAAGAAAACATCTGACTTGTGCCTAATTCATGCCGTGAGAGGCTATGACAATAACCCGGGAATAATCATCAAATATACACCTACAACAGGAAACTCGGTAATAACACAAACAACTAAAGGGTGTCAAGCACAAGTTCGCAGACCGGATGCATCAATGACCTCGCTAAGACCACCCGAGAAAAAACACGATAAGCAACTACGTGGGTGAGCAAATTATCAAATGATCTGAGGTAATGACGCGATAGCGTGATCACAAACGTGTTCTGCCTTGCCTGATATGAATGGAACGTGTCCACAATGGGGAATTAATTCCTGAATTCGCTAATGTTACAGCCTAACAACCTAAACAGACAAGCGGTGTTGGAGAGAAAATGTATATGCATATAATAATAGAACCAAGATGGATCCTCTAACAAGAGGCCCTCTATTGAAGGGTATCCAGCGCACGCGGGGTGAAAAAACCCTTCGCTCTGATACAGCAACCGTAACTCATTGTAAATTGTTCACATAGAAGAGACATAGCACGTCGCTATCCAACGGGCTCTACCCTATATCGTACGTACAAACAGTGACAGTCTATTTTCTCTTTTAATCGCCAGGATTTATAATTGGTCGCCCAAACGAAAAACAGGTAACGACGTGACCTAGCCGCCACACATCTTGCTCTGTAGGCGTGCACGCACTGAGAAATTGAACTTAACTCTCTGCCAGCTTTCTGTGTTGGTCGCCCACATAACAACAAAGCCTATTAGTCCGTTGCCATCAAGGTCTAATATATACCTTGGACACGCCAGTTTTCTGTGTTGGTCGCACAATTCATAGCAGAGCGCGCCTAATGGCCTTAGGCCAAAGGATGAATAAATGGCCAACGAGGCCTCGCACATAGCCACTCGCCAGTTTTCTGTGTTGGTCACACAAATCAAGATAAAGCCAATGAACAGTTTACAATGTGGCATGTGTCAAAACAGGCCTGATGGCATGTCCCCCCTAAGGCCTAAAGAGGGGCCACTCGCCAGTTTTCTGTGTTGGTCGCACAAATAAAGACGATTTGCACAATAGCAAGCCAAGAGGACAAACTCTGATAAATATTAGTCAGACATCAGTTTGAGGCGATAATTTTTGACAAATCTAACAGCCGAACGTCCATGAGTACTATCACACATGCACTTGCTAGTTATCTCTGTTGTTCTCATGAGAAAAAAGGCAACTACTCCCCGCTTCCCGAGATTCGCCAGTTGCCCGTGCTAGTCATACAATCTCGAACAAAGTAGCATCTAGGCTAAAGTAAGATGCACAGGTGGGGAACCACGGGACAGGGATTCCCTAATTGGTAACGTGGATGGCATGAAGATAAAAGAAAAATGTGCACGCTAGCGGGAAAAGATAGCTATATAATGACACTACCTAAATACAAGGTGCAGTGAAGGTCACACCGAGAGCCGCGAGCCCTGAGAGGATGTAATAATAATAATAATAATTTACCAATTTATAGAGCGCTTACTTACATGTGCTGATCAATAGCGCTTTACAATTATATGTTTAAAAGAAAACGAAAATACATTACCGTGAGAATAAAATAAACTAAGTTACAAACTATAAAAATACTTCTTAAAAAGATAGGTTTTAAGTCGAGATTTAAAACTGTTAAGTGATGTTGCCTGACGAAGCTCCACAGGCAGCTCATTCCAGAGTTTCGGAGCTGCTGCTGAGAATGATCTTGCTCCCAATGTTGTAAGCATCTTTCCCTTGGGATGGTCCAATAAGAGCTTACCAGTAGACCCAAGATTATATAATGAATTCGATTTTATACTAATAAGATCACTAAGATAAGTTGGCGCTAGGCTATAAATACATTTGAAAGTCAAAAGTAAAATCTTATAGTCAATACACAAAGAAACCGGCAGCCAGTGCAGCTCATAAAGCGCCGGTGTAATGTGAGAAAACTTTCCAATGCCAAGAATAAGTCTTGCTGCTGCATTTTGTACACGGTGTAATTTAGCGATCTGCACATTTGGTAAGCCAAACAATAAACCATTACAATAGTCAAGACGGCTGGTTATAAAAGCATGAACCAAAGTAATTAAAGAATCTCTCGACAGGTATTTCTTAATACGTCTCAAGTTATGTAAATGATAAAATGCCGCATTACAAGCCTTGTTTATATGATCAGTCATGCTTAAGTTGCTGTCAAACCACGATCCAAGGTTTCTAACACATGGGCTTGGACTGATACGATTATTGCCCACAGTTATGGAACACGAATCTAATTTATCAAGCTGTTGTCGTGTGCCGACTAACAAAAACTCCGTTTTATCATCATTGATCATCAACCGATCTCGAATCATCCATTTCCTCACCGCGTCAATGCACTTTTCCATAGCTTGTATAGCATCAGCTTGAGCAGTGTTGCCGAGTGGTTTAAAACTCAGATACAGCTGCGTATCATCAGCGAAACAGTGAGCATCAGGAAGATAATGTTCCACGATCTTAAACAGCTTGGACGCATATATTATGAATAGCAAAGGCCCTAAACATGAGCCTTGGGGTACCCCGCAGTTCAAGTCAAAAGGACGAGAAAGAACTCCATGTACAGAAACGCGCTGACTTCTATCAGACAAGTACGATCTAAACCAATTCAGAGCAGTCCCACGTATGCCAACCTCGTCAGATAGCCTCTCTAAAAGTATTCGATGATCAACAGTGTCAAAGGCAGCACTGAGATCCAATAAAATTAACATAGTGACATGTTGAGGGTTCATCTTTAACAAAATATCGTTCATCACCTTGACAAGTGCAGTTTCAGTGCTATGGAATTGCCTGTAAGAAGATTGAAGCGCAGGAAAAATAGCATTTGAAACCATGTGATCGTAAACTTGATTAAAAACGACTTTTTCAGTCAACTGGGATACGTATTGTAAGTTACTAACTGGTCTGTAATTTTTGTACAGCAAATCCAATCCAGGTTTCTTCAAGATAGGATTAATAAGCCCACATTTCCAATCATCCGCAAATTCTCCAGAATTAAGAGACAGGTTGATCATTTTAGTAATGACTGGTAATAGCACATCCGCACAGCTGATTACCATAGATGTTGACATCGGATCAAACATACAGCTTTTCTTTGGAGAGCAGCCAATCAACTTACTAACAGCACTTTCAGTTAAAGGGATAAACCTGTCCAGAGTTCTAGTTGGTAACGTTTTCACATAGTCAAAATGATAATCATGCAAACAATCGGCTAGTCTGTCCAGTTTGACATGGGTGGCGTCAATCTTTTCAACAAAGAATCTACCCATTTCATTGGCTAAAACCAGCTTGTCAGTAGTTGGTGGAAAAGGTACTTCATGACCTTGATTTAGCAACCTCTTTGTTGCTGAGAATAGGTTCCTTTGATTGGAGTTATTTTCAACAATAAAGTCTGAGTAAAACTTACGACGGGCTTCATTCATCAGGTAGGTTGTAAAGTTCCTCTTCTTTTTAAATTCAAGCAAATCATTGACACTTCGAGATCGACGCCATTTTCTTTCAGCTCTCCGTCTTTCCCTCCTTGACTCCCTATTATCTTCACTAAACCAAGGTACCAAAGGCCTCACTGTGATAAACTTAGTGACAAGTGGAGCATGACGATCAAGAGCCGCAGATAATGTAGAATTATAACATTTAACAAGATCATTCAGAGCATCAGGGCTGTCTGTACAAAGCGAAGTTGTAGAGAGTTCATCGCATAACAGGTTAACGTCAACCACCTTTGTCTTCCTGAAAGAGATTTTTTTCTTCAGGAGCGGTGGCCTGTCCAGGGTTAGATCACAAATCAAAGTAGAGTGATCAGAAAACAGACAGTCAGTCACAGGGATGTTAGCTAATAAGGAGTCGCATTGTCGAGTAATGATCAAATCCAGGGTGTGTCCTGACTCGTGTGTTGGCACGTTAACATGTTGTTGAAGGCCCATTGACTCAAGCAGTTCCTTTAAACAAACACTGTGGCTTGTAGCCATACGGCAGAAAAAGAAGCGAGAACAATCAAAGAAACTAACCTTATATGTTACTTTGGTGGGGCTCACCTGGGTGGCACCCTCGCTCGATGGTTGCGTGGCCGGTGCTGTTGGCTGGTTTGGTGCTGAGGGGGCCGAAGAGCCCGGGGCAACTGTGGATGGAGAACTTGTGCTAGTACTGCCATTACTTCCACTGATGAGTTCAGCTACATCGGAGCCGGGGGTTTGTGGAGTTTGAGACATTTATCTGAGAGCCCAAATCATGCGTCTGTCTGCAACGGGGTGTTGAGAAAAAAGACGATATCCTGTTGTGAGATAATATCTTTCCCAGTGCGGATGAGTCAGGACAGGGGAGACTATCAAAAGGAAGGAAGGGAGGGTTATCTCAGGCGTGTCTTGGCAAGTCCACATCTTTTGTATAGGACATTCATAATATGGTCAATTGACAGCTGTCAAAACAGGATAGCCACTGACCAGTCTCCCATGACCATATCGCACGCTTATGTGTCAACTCATCGAGGTGATGTGATTTATTTGGAGCTGTCCGCTGACCAGTTAATTGTTTTACTAGATCGTGAACAATGTCCAATCTCATACTTTTTAGCTAGTTTGGGAGCACAGGAAAACTGATAATGCACACATATGGGACATCAATGTTGTGATCAATTCACAGCTGTCAAAACAGGGTATCTGCTGACCAGTATCATTTAACCGTATCGTGGGCTCAGGCGTCGACCCATCGAGGTCAATGTCTTTTGAAGTTATCTGCTGACACGTTAATAGTTTTCAGATGATCGCAGGCTCAAGTTTAATTGTTTTAAAATTGATCTGAAAATGTTGTGTTTATGTGCTGCACAATTAACATTTTGATTTCAAACTGACCTCAGACGCGAAAATCCAGCCAGCTATTACAGGCAAGGAAGACAGTTGGTTTTGCCTTTGCTTACCATGGTCACGTGTTTGTCACGCTCTACGTCCAGTTTTTATCCTCTGATTGGTGAAAATTTGACAGGTGAGTTCATGCGGAAGATTTATGCAGCATCTTGAATCTTGTTTACTTTGACAGCTGAGTCAACTTGTGATGTTTTTTACCTGTCTTTTTCCACTGGATGTACAAAATGAAATTCAGCTGCTATCAGGAATGTTCTGTTATTCATGGCTAGTTTGTTTATGTCACTTGTCGAAGTCGGAAATCCGATTTCGGATGGCATTGTTTTCGTTTTTCGCCTTGCTTGATGCGTAGAGGGTTGAAAAGTCTGAAGTGATACTAGTGGCCTTACTTGATACCTTTCAGGGCTGCATCTCGAA
This sequence comes from Porites cylindrica, assembly GCA_964035525.1. NCBI lineage: Eukaryota > Metazoa > Cnidaria > Anthozoa > Scleractinia > Poritidae > Porites > Porites cylindrica. The sequence continues at coordinate 19,340,407 of OZ037777.1, forward strand.
TGGTAAGCCTGAGTAATTATTGTATTTGATGTTTGTTTTTTAGATCTAGTTTAATGAAGTCGAGCGTAGTTTATGCACGTTTGTAAGATTTGAGACAATGATCTGACTAACTTTCAGGTTCACCTAGGTTTGATATGAGCTTACAGAACTTAAAAAAGCCTTTAGACATTTTCTTACCGCAAATAGAAAGAAAAGGTTTCAAAGAATATGTAGTTATAACTCTGGCTGTAAAAGAAAGATCAACAGAAAGCTTTGAGCGATTTTCATGGCTCGAGTTCATCTTTGAAAAAGAGCAAACACCAGGAAGCCAGCTCAATACATAAACTTAAGCTTTAAGCTTGAAGACTCAGGATTTTTAGAGACACTTTAAATTGTTGTCTCTGTATATGTTTCACCGAATTATATTTCGTTTATTGATAGTTAGTAGTCTCTCTTGTAATTTTTATCGCTGTGCTGTTTGTTTTCAGTCGTTCAGTGAACATCGCTTGTAGGAGTACTCGAAATGCTGCGTGTATCAAATGCTCTTGAAGATTAGACATCGATAAAACCATTAAATTAAAATTAAAATTCCGGTATCAGTTCTTCGCGTATTGATATAGAGGACTTTGAAGTTATACCACTGCACGAGTAGAAGTCTGATAATCGAAAAGTTTCCAGGAAGAAACACATTTTCAACTATACGCAAGAGCAGTTATTTGTCCCAGAAGGGCACTGTTCTTGCGTTTTATGGGAGACAACTTCATTAGTTGAGGGACAGGATGATCGGGAGAAGTCTGTGGGAATTGCATTGTTCGGTGGAGCCTGACACACTGAGCCATCTATGTGGGAACTTTGAAATGCTCGCACTATCCTACAATGCTCTGTTTCCAAGGACGATGTTGAAGTGAAGAGCTGTGTAGTGATTACTGCCGAGAAAATAAGGGGATCGACTCTATACCCTTTACAAGGGAGCACAATGGTAAATTTCTTACACAAAGACAATGAGAATCCGAATAATGAGGAATATTTTATTTTTATGTGGGGGGGGGGGGGGTCTTAACACAAAAACTATTACCTGCACTTCAGAACTTGTTAAACTCAAGATATCAAAAACTGGGGAGCCAAAAAGGACTAGAACTGGGTGAAAGTGCACTAATGCAAGCAATAAAAAATTAAACGTCCATTCAGTGTAGATGTAACTGTTTTTGCTGGATCAGAAGCCAGAGTTTTGGGCCTTAGTCAAATAAATCAACAAACTGGAGCCATTCCATCCACAAGGACTGGTCATTCACTCATTATGGTGTCTGACCATTATGCTGTCTTATTTGGTGGGGTAGAAATGGAGCAAAGAGACAATGGGGTGTTTAAGCAGCAGACATGCAAAGATGGTGAATTATATATTCTTGACTTAAAAGGACAGAACTGGTCTAGTCTTGCTTCAACTAACTTTTGTTATTTTCTTTTCTTTATTGTGTGAATGAGAAAATAATAAAGAGAAATAAAAAATAAATGAAAATATAAATATAAAAAATAAAAATAACTAATCAATAAAATAAAAATTATTCGAAAAAATATAAAAAGAAAATAAATAAAAATAAAAAACAAAAAATATATAACAAACAAAGATAGCTAATCAATAAAATAAAAATTATTGCAACAAAAAAAATATTGATGTACTCTCGCTCTACAGCTTTTTCCTATGGCACACTTGGGCCAGGTTTGGGCCAGACCTGTCTTTCTTTCTTACCTCAGCATAGAATTATATCAGAATCTCATCCAAAACTTGTGGACTGTAGGGTTCCATCTTATCGTCCGTACTTAGTGCAAGACACCATTGTTGCCACACAGTGAGCCATGTTTTTGTTGTTCTTATGGTCTTTTTGCTGGCTGCGGACTCGTTTATTCTGGTTATTTCATTATTTGAGCCAACTGAAAACATGGACTGGTCGTCTTTCTCAAGTTATGGAAATATGCCAGAAACTCTAGGAACTGGAGTGGTTTTTATATGTTGCAGTTGGAATTCTCCACAAATGTGGAGTGGTGTTTCCATTTGTTGCACTGTCACAGACATAGACGATTTTTTGGTGGGCTGTGTTTCATCTAACTTGTTGACTTTTCTAGCGACAGACTGTCGTTACTTTCCTCAAAAAAATGTGGAAATAGGTCTTAATTGAAATCGGGGAAAATATCACTGTTTAATGTTTCAAATTCATCCATTTTGGAAAATCCCTAGTTTTTTAAGGGAAGTGGTTGTTGCTATGGTTTCGATAAATTCTGTGATGGTGGATTTAGCTGAGTGCACCTAATATGATTGGCTGATAAAACTGTCCGATTACAGGTGTCTGTCTTGCAGTGCTGGCGTTAAACAAACAAGAATCAAAGAGGTAAAGGATATGGTAGAATGAAGTCTGTTTAGAGCTGAAGCTGCAAAGCAGACATCTGGCCCTGATGTTTTTTCATTTTTTATTTTTCATTTTTGTCCTGACAACAAATTAACAACATTAATACACAGCAGAAGGTAAAAGAATCAATAAGTAAATAAATATGTCAGTAAGTAACAAAACAAATTACAATAAAAATAGAAAAAATATTGGAAAATAATAGCGGAGCTCTCGCGTGCGAAGCGTGCAGCGGAGCACCATGGGTAACAAAATGTGGTAAACAACCCATCAGAGAAAATTTGGTAATCACGTGACAGTACACCGACCGACCGCCCGACCGTCTGTCCGCACCACAGGCATACCAACGCAAAATTTCGGGTAGTCTGTGGTGAGGGTTTTTTGGCGCGAAAACGAATGGCAACCTGCGTTTTGTGAAGCATAAACAACTTAGAAGTTCAGGAAAGTCAACTCAGAACAAAAAGAAATTTTTCATGTCGGTTGACATTTTTTATACATCCGTATTTTCTACATTATTTATTTCTTATGCCCTCTAGTTTGGAGTATAGAGATAAAGAGAGGCAGAGAAAACGACAAAGTGGGCGGCAAGCAAGCCAAGCTCAACGAGAGAGAGAGCGGCAGAGAGCGAGAGAAAGGAGGCGAAACTGCTCTGACGAGCAACGGGAGAGGGAGCAAGAAAGAAACAGAGAAAGGAGGCGCAATTTTACTGACGAGCAACGGGAGAAAGAGCAGGAAAGGGATAGAGAAAGGAGGTGCAATTTTACTGATGAGCAACGGGAGAGAGAACAAGAAAGGGATAGAGAAAGGAGGCGCAATTTTACTGATGAGCAAAGGGAGAGAGAACAGGAAAGGGACAGAGAAAGGAGGAAACATTTTACTGAGGAGCAACGCGAGAAAGAGCAAGAGAGAAACAGAGAAAGGAGGCAAAATTTTACTGACGAACAACGGGGAAAAGCGCAAGAAGGAGAAAGAAAAAGGCGACAAAATTTCACTGAAGAGCAACTGGAGAATGAACGAGAGAGAGCAAGAGAAAATAGACGCCTAATAAGCGACGAGCGGCAAAGAAGGGAGCGAGAGACAGCAAGGGAAAACAGGCGTCGTATAAACGAAAACGAACGAGAAGGAGGAGCTTTCTGTTATATGAATCGGGGATTTTACGAAAACAGAGGTAACTTTTGTTTTGTTTGTTAATCGATAACCTCTTTGTAATTGCATCAATTTTTTGGACCAATCACCACACGTCATTTGTTGTCACGCAGTCTAGAGTTGATACCTTTTATCATCCATTAAAGTTGACCTGTGTCCTCCAAGTTCGTTGAAGAGAAACGATATGATTGAAATTTCACTTTAACAAGACAGTCGCGTCCAAGATAAAATTATAGAGTAACCTTATAATTCTTGCTCCTCGGTGTATTTTCTTTGTTTCTGGCGCGGAAAATAAGGTAATCTTAAATTGTATTAATGAAATTTTATCGAAAATTATAACCATTGCCATGTGTCCGATGCATTCCTGAATGAATGATAACTCCTTATGTAAATTTTAGGCGACTCTGGCCTCTGTGACAAGTTAAAATGATTCAGTGTTAGAGGATTGTAAATTATACGGTCTGTGAAAGCGTTGTTATGTTTTCTGAAAAGAGAGCAGAGAGCACCTTGAATTTGAAGGTTTTCAATGTTTGTTGAAAGAGCGTTTTGGTGCAGATTGTTCGAGCTTACCTCTATTTGTTTTATTCAGGGTAAACAGAATTTGAAGGATCTATTCTCCCTCTTGTAATTGAAATAACTTTTATTATTTTACTATAAATCTAGGCTTTTCCATTTTGTAGATACCTATCTTTGAGTGTTTAAGAATATATATGGAGATCTATGTAAATAAGGAGGGCAGCCAGGGTTAGAAATTATTTTTGAATGTTGACAGGCCAAACAAATTTAAGCTCGGTCATGTCTAGTTACTAACCAGTCAAAATAAATTATTACCCGCCAAACAAATTTTAGCTCGGTCATGTCTAGTTACTAACCGGTCAAAATAAATTATTAGCTGCCAAACAAATTTTAGCTCGGACCGGTCAAAAGACAGTAAAAACTCGTGGGTAAGAACCTGGATTTTCCCATTGCATTAACAGATACTTTCTTACAGAAGTAGTTATTGGCAAAAAATTTGTCTATTTCTCTAAAATGAAAAGGGTCTTATTTTCTGAAGGGAAAAAAAAACATTGCAGCTTATGTCTCCTAAAGAGGTTCACCTGAATATTTTCCAGGTGTATAGAATTTTTTTTATAGATTTGAGAAAATAAAGATGTGTGTCAAATATTGGGCTAAACAGGTTCTTGTATAGAGGGGGCCTAATTATAACTGGCAGGTTAAGCCTAACAGGTTCCTAAAAACCAGGTTCTTAGTCACAGCTAGGTTTTTACTGTATTGAAGACATTGTACTTTGCAGTAACAGCCAAATTAAGACAAAAATTATGTGATCATAAATGCTAAAAAACTCCTTGTGTGGAGAGATGGGGAAATATTATAAACCACTTTTGAGTGTGGTTATCAAGTTGTTCATTCATTGGAAGGTACAGTGTAGTAAATAATATTTCCAGGAATATTGTCAAGTTCAGCTCGTTTATTCTTAAAAACAATTCCCCATAAGAGTTAAACCAGAAATCACAACATTTGGCTCAGTATTGTTCTGACATGTTTTCTTTCAACAATAGGTGTATGTAGGGGTGAGGGAAAATTCTTGCCCAACTAAAGATTTTATTTTATCTTCTTAGCCATGGAAGAACATGAAAGTCAGGTCCTCCAGGTTGAATGTAGCATGGAATGCTCTCTGCTTGGTGAACAAGAGCAAAGTCACTCAGCAGGTACTGATATAGTTCATGGTAGATGATATTTATTATAGAATTGTATAATTGAGTAAAATCACGCATTCTGATTGGTTAACGAAGAGAGGTATTCAGTGTGGAATTGCGAGTAAAAAACGAGGCTAAGGGATGTTTTTTCGCATCTACGTAACAACTATCGTCAAATTGTAACACAACAACTGCAGAAAAGGTTTTCTACAATGTCATTTTAAAATGTTTTCAAAATCATTGTCACCTTTTGTATATCCTTTCTTAACATACTGTAATGTCGCCTGGTCCTCCACCTACTGTTCAACCTGAACTGTATTTACCTTTTGCAAAAGCGTCTAGTGCGGCTCATAACAAAAGCTCACTATCCAGCAAATACCGCCCCTTTGTTTAGCCAGCTTAAAGTCCTTGACATATTTAGTATTAATTCATTTTCTGTCCCTACTTTTATGTATTCTTATCACCATAACCTTTTGCCTAGTAGCTTTCGTGACTTGTTCTTAAGTAGTAATCAAGTGCATCAATACCAAAATTCGACTGGCCTCTCAGTATAGACCTCGTTTTTGTAGATCAAATAAAAAGCAATTCAGCATCCTTTACCGAGGACCTAAAATCTGGAATTTGTTGCCTGTTTCACTAATTAGCTCTCCTTCTATATTTGTTGTTAAAAAACATTTAAAGAATTATCTCACTGATAGCCGATCTGTCGCTTAATTTTCTGATCTTGCTCACTCTGCACTCAGCCATGAATTTAGTTCTCTAGGTAGTTGAAGGAAGCCTATTAATATAAGCTTCAAGCTTCGTTAGACTTTCTTGTCACATTAATTTTATAATTTAACACCTTTTGTTTATGTTGTCTAAGGTTTTGTGAGTGACTAAATAAATAAATAGTTAAAAACAAACAAAAGCATGTTTTAAAGTGATCCGGAGGTTCTTCCTTGTTTTGAACTAAACTACAAATTCTTGGAGAGGTATAAAAAACTCCTTTTGCTAGCGACAATGAGAAAACAAGAAAATCCTGTGAACACAGCCCAGAAAATGGCAAGCCAAATTCAAACAAACAAGATGGAGAAGCGACAATGGAGGAAGTGCCAGCGTCAATTGTCACATACAGAAGAACAAAAAAAAACCTTCAAAGATCACATTGTCCCTGAAAACACGAAAAAGAGTACGCCACTTGCATTCATCCTGAATCGTGGTACTTAGAAAAGTACAAAACAGAGCTGAACTTGAACAGCATTTTTAAAACAGTTCAAGGTACTTACCCTATATCAATCGCAATGTTAAACTTTCATGCTTTGCGTTGGACACTCCATTTCTTTCAGTTTTGCTACCGAAGAGGTAAAAGGTGGGAATTATTTTCCTTCGCAAACAAATGACCAATTTGAAAAAGGATGTTATAGATAACCGGCTTGTAAATTCAGTGAAATACCTCTATTTATCCTTACAATTAGTGTGAAGCTTGTTCACGTGTAAAAAAGTTTGAAAACAAATGTAAAAACAAGCACAAGGTACAAAAAAAGTTGTCAAAGGTTCAAACGTGTATGACTGACCTTGCTTCCTATTCGCTAACGCAATGACAGGTTTGACATTTGACTTTGAAATGGCTTTCTGGGTGGTTTGGTGGTTGGTGGTTTCTTTTTTTTTTCTGATTTTTATTTGATTATGCGATTCAAGGAAAATCCATTACCTGACTCGTGAATTCCACGTTAAATTGCACTTGAAAACCGATATCGGTTTTCGTGTGCAATTTAACGTGAAATTCACGAGTCAGGTAATGAATTTTCCTATAAAACTTAATAATATACGTGGAAAAATTTCGTGAATGAGATTGGCTTAGAGCAGTGCAGTTTTTAAGAAAAACAGTAAAAAAACAAGGAAACATAATGCAAAAATAAGGAAATAAAGTGCAAATTTCTCAGAGAATGAAAACCTGTGAACAATCAGTGTTCTCCAGAAGCGCAGGCGACTGGTGGTTTTGCTGGCTACTCTTATGACTCAAAACAGTAAAAAAAACTGTCTGTACCTTTTATCTTGAATTTTTCGGCAGGTCCGAAAAGAAACAAAAACAATAACTTGTCGTACAAAAAGCTCTTTGGTGTATGACAATTTGCCTTTTGCTAATGGTATTATCGATATATTTACTGAATGATTTTTGATGAGACATTGCCAGATAATATTTTTAATTATAAAATAACTAAGATAGTACATGCATTCTGATTGGTTAAAAACCAATTGTTTATTGTGCTGGTAATCTCATAGTAAACTGAAACATGCTTTAAATTTATTTTATAAAAGTAAAAGACCACATTTTCTATGGATTTACCAGCATAACTCACTTGGTTCTTGGGAGAACTCTGGAAAAGCTTGTAAATCACGAGCAAAACTTCTCAGATCTCTGGGCTTAATGCCCCCAAACCCCTCCCTTAGATACAGTACTCTCGCTTTATCAGTGCTTGGTGTCAGGCACCAGTTTCTTTGCTTTGGGAGCTGGCTACTCTAAAACTTCTGGATAACACTGAACAATAGGAGTATATAAGAACCAATCAGCCTCAGGTGTCACAATCTGCTTGCCCAACTTATTAAGATTATATCTTATCTTCTTAGCCATAGAAGAACATGAAAGTGAAGTCCTCCAACCTGAATGGAGCATGGAAAGCTCTCTGCCAGGTGAACAAGAGCAAAGTCATTCAGCAGGTACTGATATACCGGTACTTGTTTATGGTAGATGGTATTCTATTATAAAAGTTAATAATATACATGAAAAAATTTCTCTGTGAATTTGATTGGCAAGGAAAGATAATGCAAAAAGAAAGAAATATAATGCAAATTTATCAGAGAATGAAAAACTGTGATTGGGCTAATAAACAATAGAAATTTATCAGAACTAATTAAGTGCCACAATTTGCTGGTGGGAAGCATGTATACTTTTAAAACTTCCCCCTTTTTGGTGTAATTAATTATGCTCTGTTGTCTTACCTAAGTAATCTTTCCTTTTTCTTGTAACACTTTTTTTCTCAATATTTTATTTTATGAATTTACCTGATTATTTTTATTTATTTATTCATTGTGGGTTGTTCTTTTTTCATTTTTGTAACCAAGATTTTGAAATTAATAAAGGTGTGGGTGGGCGTGTGTGTGTAACAAATAAGAATGTTAAAACTTTCATATATATATTTTTTACATGGACTCAAAAGAACAGCTATATAATCAGTGATTTTGTTACCTCTGCATTCTATCTATGTTTCTGACGCATAAAAATCGCCAAAGACATAAAATAATTCATGGATATATCGATCTGAACGTGTGTATTGGTAGAAATATCCCGTACGTGTAATTTCTGTGACAGTTATGGTTGTTGTTTAGTGATGCATATTTGTTTTAGCCTTTGTTGACTTCTGCTTTAAAATAGAAGAACTATATTTTAATTTCAGTATACTATAATACAGAGTTTTGGAGTGTGTCTTCAGATTAACTGTCTGCGGCTGGTACATAAAGGCCCAAATATTTTCCATTTGGGACTCATTTTTTTTAACTGGGACTCATGATTTCTCACAAGATGAGTCCCAGAATTCATCATATTTATTTGTAACAAAAACACTGTATAATTCATTGATTAGACCTTTTGTCGTGTAATTGAAGTGTTGTTGTTGTGGTAAACATGACAAGTCATCATGTCTGTACTTAATTCTCCATGACTGGATTGTAGGATTTCTGTTCTGTTTGTATTTGATCGTGCATTATTATTATGGGAAAACTTACCTTAGGGTTGTATTACTTTGACTAGAACAAAGTTAAAATACATTGAATTCTCATAGAGATAATAATTTTTTGGATTATAATAATGAGTTCATTGGTTGGGTCACTCCCATTATATTTGATGACTGATTTATGAAATATCAGCACTTAGAAAATGATTGTCAAGGTTGTTGTATTATCCGAAGTTTCAAAAGCAGAAATATTGTGTATTTTCTATTTGAAATCAGGTTTTGAGAACACTTCCACAGATACAGCTTTATAATAGTAATTCTTGTACAGTTATACAAGCATGCAGTACTAGGATGCGAAGAAAAGGAGGTCAGTTTTGTGCTTGTCCTTCGGGAAGGCTGTAGCTTGCATCTGTTAGCCCAAGAGTCACAACTCTATTATCCCTCAGGCAAGATAAAAAATAGAATCCACTAGCCCCATAGCTTATATGAATTGTGTAGTTGGTTAATACAAATAATTCATTTACTAGGAGAAGAGTTGGAACAACACACTCCTGCAGTAGAAAATGGCCCAATTGAGGGAGCAAGCAACGTGCAGGAAACACAGCAACCTCTTCCAGAAGTAAATAATAGTAGCCACTTAGAAGATGACCGCCTAATTGCTTGAGCAAGGGCAGTTGGTGTGGACTATGAGTTTGCAAAGCCTGGTGAAGTGGAAACGGAGGATGACAGAAGAAAAAGACAGCGGCGAAACCAAAGAAGAATAACAGAACAAGAGAAAAGGTTGCGTGAAGTTGTTGATCTACCACCTCCTCCACCAGCAGGGTCAAGTCAGCAAGAATATAATGCCTACAGAGCTATTCGTGCATTTGAGGTGGAGCAGATGACTTATGCATTCTTTTTTTGTGAGGCCTGCAAGGAAAGGCGACTGGAGTGCAAGGGCACGAGAAACATGTGTACTCGCTGCAGAAGAGATAAGAAGGTGCCAAAAGTTTGGTCTGGTGAGAATAACATGGATCCAATGGCTGTTCCTGAGATTTTGTCTAACATGTCAGATGCTGAACAGATGCTGATAGCCAGGCTAGCACCTACTGTGCATGTACACTTACTGAAGCATGGAGGTATTGCCTCAAAGGGACATTGCATTGCTTTCCCACAGGCTGTGCAAGAACCAGCCACTATTCTTCCACGCCTACCAGCAGAGGTGGATATCATACGGGTGAGAAGACAAGGAAAAGATGATACCCATAAGGACTTCAGGGTTAGAAGACACCGGGTTGAAGGAGCCCTTCGTTGGCTCAAGGACAACAATCCTGCTTATGGTGATGTTGTTATTGATGGCGCTTGCATAGAGAATTTACCAGAAGATGGTGAGTTGCCGAATTTGAGGACTGTTGAGTTCTCTGAAACAGAACGCATTGATAACCAAGGCCCTGCACCACAACAATTGGATGTTGGGGAAACAGACAGCACTGATGACTCAACAGTCTCTGGAATTATTCTTCCTGAGCCTGGAGTGAATGTGCAAGCACAAGTAGAAGCAGCCATAAATGAAGTTGTTTCTGAACCTCTGGAAGTTGGAGCTGTAGAAGCACAAGGAAATGTGCAACGACCAGTGATCCCTTGGCCGACCACGGGCACAACACCAGCATCAGAGTTTACCACTCCCCACTTTTTTACGATGGCATTTCCTTGCGTGTTTCCCAATGGAAAGGGTGATTTCCACATAAACCGTATGATGGCGTGTCCCACACTGCAGAACTGGGCAGAGCACCTGCTGTGGTTGGAAGTTTGTTGTCCACAATGTGATCACGAGGAAGCGTGCCCTGGAGCAGAGCCGGTTCTTTGTTGATCAGCAACTTGGTGACCCACACATAACTGTTGCAGACCTGCAAGAGCGATTTGCGAGAGGTGACACTTTTACCGACAAGTTGTTGTATTTTGGCGCAAATCTGCGTGGTACAGCTCAGTACTGGCACCAGAGACGCAGAGAGCTTCGTGCCCTTGTGGAGTTCATGGTCAATGAGAAGCGTGGGTTGCCTTCAATTTTCATGACTGGAAGCCGTGCCGAGTTTTACTTTCCTCCTCTTAGAAGGCTACTGGAAGAGTACATCTTGCAGACCAAAGGCGAAGAAGTCAACCTTGCTGAAGATAGCAATGCCCGCTTCAAAGCAGTACAAGAAAATACTCATGTAGTGGTGAGTTACTTTGACCTGCGTACCCAGGCTTACCATGAGAAGGTACTGAAGCCGGTATTTGGTGTCTCTGATTATTGGTACCGCTATGAGTTTGCCAAGTCCCGCGGTCAAATTCATTGGCACCAACTCAGCTGGAGGGAAGACAGGCAACCACATCAGCTATTGCATGAAGCTCGTGAAGATGGTTGCGAAGAGGAAGAGTATGCAGCTAGACTTAGTCAGTGGGCAGATGAAACCTTTGCCATGACAGCATTACATCCAGCTGGCAATGACGAAGAAGGGCAGCCAAGAAAAAACCTCTGGCCACCATCTGAGGGAACGGCTGAGCCCATATCAGATGATAGGGATCCCTTAGTTAAGATGCTAATGCAGATCGCTGCAACACAAGATGCAATACTGGAGGATCATTTGCTTTTAGTAAACACAGTTGGACTCCACAGTTGCTCTGATTACTGCTTGAGAATTCCTCGCCATCCGGAGCAAGGACTGCAGCCAAGAGAATGTGTATGTCCGGATGGAGTTTGGAAGCGAGTTCCACCCAGAGAAAAAAGTGCACAGTAATCCCGAAATTGTGGAAGATCATAACGGAGCTCCCCGCCTGGAGATGCCTCGTGACCATCCACGTGTGGTTCAGCATTCTAGTTATCAGTTACAATCATGGAGAGCAAATGGGGATGTAAGCTTCATTCTTTCCAATTCCCCTCCAGACAATCCTAGCACTGATGATATCACAGCCATAATGGACTATGTGTGTGGATATGTTTGCAAAGGTAGCGACCCCACTGGTGCAACTTCTGATCTCTTTAAGGAGATGGTAAATGCTGTTGATGCAGCTGATGCAGACCAAGTGACAGGTAAGTCAATGTGTGCTAAGATGCTGATAAAGACCGTGGGAAGACGAGATATCAGTGGACCGGAGGCATCTTTGGGCTGAGTGGCCTAGCACTTTGGCGATGTAGCCGTCCATTTACCTATTTGTCAATGTCGGGGTCAAGGAGACTTGAACGTGATGGTGAAACTGCAACTCGCAGCACCCCACTGGATAAGTACCTTGCACGACCAAGACATGAGCACTGTTCTTGGTACCACTTTGCATCGAGGAACGGTAATGTCCCTGTTGTAAGTGGTGGTTCTACACGCAACATGGCCACTGAATGAGGACTACTGTAGGACTGTGCTCCTGCTACACTGGCCAAGCTGGTTTGACATCCAAGAAGTGAAGGGGGATGCTGAATCTTGGATTGATCGCTTTAAGGACTTTTTTGCAAGTGATGACTGTCCAACATTTGTAAAGGCCCAAGTTGCTAAGGCACGGCGTCTTGCAGACCACCCACAAGAACCAGTATTTGAAGAGGATAAGGAAGATGATGCTGCCGAAGCAGAAGAACAACCAGACTGGGTGGATGTATATGCAGGGGAGAACCAAATATATGAGGATGTAGAGAGGGACTTTGATTATGATGATGGTGGGGAGGACTATGACTGGAGCAGTACCCGCATCATTCTTCCTAAAGGAGAAGACCCAACGAAATGGCTTCAAGAAAGTATTAAAGCAGATGATGAACAGCAGACAGAAAGTGCAGACCTTGATTTACCTCAAGTGTGTCCGTTCAGACAGAAAGTGCAGACCTTGATTTACCTCAGGTGTGTCCGTTATCTCTAAATGAAAATCAGAAAGCCACAGTGAGTCTAGTTTTGCTTGCCCTGTACAACTTTGTTGAAAACACTGAATATTACCATCCACTGCGGCTTGTTGGCTCTGGAACTGCTGGTACAGGAAAGTTGTATGTCATCAAGTGTCTCCAGAGGTTAGTGCGGCAAGTTTTTGAAGCCAATGATGCAATACAGGTGATAACTCCAACGGGGAATGCTGCCTATCTCGTTCACGGCAGTACAGCTCACAGTTTTCTTGGAGTACCAACAGGTGGAAGATCTGGCAATGAGTTGACTGTACCTACAGGTCCCTTACTAGAGAAAATTCAGAAAAAGTGCGAAAATCTGGAAGTTCTGGTTGGTGATGAGCGATCAATGTTTGGACGTACAACAATGGGCTGGATGGAACAGCATGCACGTTATGTAGTGAACACAGCAGCCAATGCAGATGAGTTATGGGGAGGGATTCCTGTGGCAGTGTTTATGGGAGATGATGTTCAGCTTCCTCCTGTGTGTGACACCCTGGTGTACATCTCAGATTGTCGTAGTGCACCATCTAACCACGGTCGCTTGGTTTGGACAATGTTTGATAGTGCTGTTGAGCTTACTCAGATTATACGGCAGAATGAATCTGAACAACAGCTGAGAGACGTGCTGATATCACTAAGAAATTATATGACAACACCCCCAGCAAATCCATTGGCTACAACAGTTTCAATGGCACAATCTCCGCATGTCGCATGGCCCAGAACTCTTGCTAGGATGGATGAGCAAGGACTCTATGTATTTCCCACGCACCGTCTTGAATGGCAGCGTAATAAAACAAAGCTGCTTGAATGTAACAGACAGCCAAACCACCCAGTGGCAAAGATCAAGGCAGTTGACAATGGCAGACATGCAGTGAAGGCCGACAGTAATAAGGCGGGGGGATTGTTACCTCTACTGTATCTTTGCCGTGACAGCAAAGTCATGCTGGTGGTTAACTTAAAGGCTGATTGGGGTTTGTACAATGGGGCAGTAGGCACAGTCGTAGATATTGTGTACAAAGATGGCCACAGACCTACTGATGATCCTGCTCCTCTACCTGGTGTAGTTCTGGTGAGGTTTCCAGGATACAGGGGGCCACCATACATTAATGAAGATCCAACAGTTGTGCCAATTGTACCGGTAAGTAGTTTTCACTGAATGCGCATGCCGATGCAAGCGTCTGCAGGTTTCATTGCGACTGGCATGGGGAACAACAATCCACAAATGCCAAGGGATGACTGTGGGCACTGGAGAAGCATTCAGGTATGTAGTGGTTCACCCTGGGGACCATGGCTTTGAAGCCAGAAACCCAGGAGCTCTATTTGTGGCATTGTCATTAGTATTGCTTTATTTTTGTTACCTAGATAGTGCAGGATAGTGGTAGGCCTAGGGTCTTCATGCAACGAATTATCCCAAGCCATGGCAGATGTACGATGTTCAAAATGTGTTCCGCATTTTTCCGCGTAGTCGTCAAGATAAATCAAGTCAAAACACATTCTCCAGTGGTTTTTTGTATCTTACACTGGGCTCGTTTTCTTTCAAATAATACTTAAAACACGCCACGGAATTCCACGATATAAAGGTGGCGGCTTACATTTTACTCCCAGGCGTTCATTCCTGCTAGACGTGTGTGCCAATCGCCGATCACCATTCTGTCCCCGCCCCCTTCTCCGCCCTCTTTTGACTTGGCCCAGCTCCTTGCGTTTTTGAGACTTTTGTAAAATGCATCTCCTTTACGCTAGCTGGAGATCTTACATCATTTCACAGGGAGGCTGTCAGTTGTTTTATTTCTAAGCTCGGAAAGGATGCACTTAGGCCTGTGTGTGAGAAGGTAGGAAACTTATAACGTAATGTATTTTGAGCTGCGTATTTAAATGTTGTTTATGTCATGTATAGTCCAACTAAAAAAGGGAGATTTCAGGACAATAAACATAAAATGGATGCAGGAAATATTTACCGATAACTCGAGGTTTTTATCCAAAACAGGAAGGTCGGAATCTCTGTTAACATCAAGCGCTCACTTTATTAAAGCGGGTATGATTGTTATGGTTTCCTCCACAGAATAACACAATAGGCCACTTGCGGAGGTAAGAGGTCACGTGACCAATAGTTCCTTTAACCAATGAGTTGGAATCTTACTGATTCCAACAATTGACAGAGCACATAACAATTATCTCACACCCGAAATTTGAGAGAAAACACATTTGAGGGAGATATTTTATGGAACTTTGCTTTTTTAACAAAATAGTATGATTTCTGTTGTTCGCCATTTTGTTTAGAAGGAAGATCATTTTACTCCTTTTGCGGTGTGTCCATCGAAAATACTAGAGTGCAAACTTACTCAGTCGCCTGCTGGTGACTGGTGACATTCTGGTAGCCACATCTAAATGATCTGCATTGGTTATCAAGTCATATCGCATCGTGTCAGAGACATCAGAAAAACCTTTTCCAAGGAATTGAAAACAAACTTAGTGTGAAGCATACATGTACAAATACTATGTGGTGCTTCATATGACATCGAATCACTGGGTAGTTTATAAATGAAACAAGTCAAAAATCATGGGAAAAAAATTTAACATTGGCATTTCATTTTGTGATGAGAGCAAGTTGTTATTTGTTACTGATGTTGAGAGGATACACTCTATTATTATATACCAATGAAATACCAGCTGAAACACCAATGAAATACCAGGTGAGCTTTCGCGCGAAAACATGATATCTTCACACATCAAAATATCATGTTATGTTCACATGTGAAAATATCACTGTTGCTATGGCTACATAATAAATCGCACCTTTCGCAGGATAAAACTGTTTCAGTGAAATGGTTTGGTATTTCATTGGTGTTTATATAATAAAATAAATAATAGAACAGTACATGGCCACTTGGAGATACAAAATTTATCTTCGAGTGTTGGAAAATATTTCACGAGTGAGCACAGCGAACGAGTGAAATATTTTCAACACGAGAAGATAAATTTTGTATCTCCATGCGGCCATGTAATATCCTCTATTTATTCAATAAATCGGCTTTTTTAACTGCCCCTTTCTGAATATCTTATTGGCTAAATCACGTCATGGAGTCATGTATAATTATTACTTCTTCAGCCATGGTTGATTGCATATTACACCAAGTATACTACTTCCTGATACAACACTTATGGAAAATGACTGGGTTTGACTTGCAATTGCATCTGAGGTACAGAGACAGCCTTTAAAGTAAGAAACCGAAGTGAGATATTGCTCATGCATAAAAATGGCTTTAGACAAGGCGGTGAATTGAAAGGAGTTTTGATCACCTAATAAAGATATCAACTAGTTTTCATGGACCGCATCAAAATTCAAGGTCTTATCAAGACAACTACTTAATTCAAGACCTTTTGAAGAATGTGTATCGAACCATGACTATTTCTTCTTTGACGCTTTCTTGCTCGTAACAAGCACAATTGTTGTCTATGTATGACTGCATGAGTTCAACTGCGCAGAAGTATGCAAACCTATGAAGGACGATGAAAGAGTTGTTGCTGCAGAGTTTTGAGCACTTGCACTATATTTCTCTTCTATAATTTAAGGAATTTTTTTGTTTCACGTGACATTTCGAACTAATGTACCACACAACAATGATAATGCAAGATTCGCAATCACTGCTAAATACTTCATTTTTGAAATCTGTGATGTTTTCGCTAACGACTGTTGCATCAACTTATAATTCACGTCTTGCATGGAAAGCAGAGAAACACATCTTGATAAAAGCCCTCTTTGTTGGAAACGGCTTGAACGTCCAGTAAAATTTGACGCAATAACACAAACATTGGTAGATACCATAATTAAGGGGTGGCAGACGACTCATGCAGGAAATGTATAAGGTGTTTCCCTGAACGAAAAAAGCCTGATCAGAGATTAAAAAGCTGCATTTTAATTAAATTTCAAATAATACATAAAATTTTATAAAATTTTTTGCAATAAAGGAATCGTGTCAAAAATTTAATTACTGTATAAAATTGTAGAAAACTTTTTCAAAATAAAGGAGTGTCAAAAGAAGTGTACAAAATTAAAGGAACTGTGTCACGAAATTCAGCCAAATTAGGAAAATACAAAAGGCCCGTTAAATTAAGAGAAACATAAAAATCAACGTTTAAAACTTAAAAGGAAGGTTAAAATAACATAACAGAAACAACAGATGTCACAGATGGGCAAAACTGAAGAAGATTGAAACGGATTGAAATTAGAATTTTTGAAAACTGTTCAGCCTAACAGTTTGTCATAGTTGAGCCCTGCTGCTTGCAACTTCAAGAATCATGCTCAGGGGACATATTTGTGGGTCTCTGATTTTGTCATTTACATGTAATTTCTTCGCTTACTTTAAGTTCCATAGGGATTGATGGCGAGAAATTGGCAAAATTGAACAAAATGACTCGACTGCCGTGACACAGCCCCTTTAAACTGTATAAGAAAATTAAATATATAGATATAATAGGAATGAAATTCAATGTAATGAATGCATAATACAAAAGAATATTTTTTACATCTATAATAAGTAATTATGTAATAAATAGTTACTTTTTATAGATGTAAAAAACATTCTGGCCATGGCTTTGGCCTTCTCCAGTTCCATGATCATTTCCTGTCGAAAGAAAGACGAATAATAAATAACAGATAATAAATGGTCAAAAACTATGTAAGCATTTCAAAAAATGATTTTAATAGTTGGTCATATAATGGGAAGAGTTAGGGTAGAACAAATCCGAAGCAGGTAAATCATACAAAGCATTTGAAGAACAAATGAATTACAATTGGTTTGTTTTATATAATACTGAAGAACCACAAACTCACAGGTCAGATTGTAAAAAGGTAAAATATTTTGTCTTTATAGGGTTAAAAATTAACTTTTGAACTAGGTCATCCACAAAACAACAATTTTTTCGGATCTAGGGATCCAAGGTGAAATTTAGGTGGCAAATGAAAACTAAAGGGGACTAAAAGCCAACACCTGTAAAAGACACTGTTTTATAGCCCAATCAGTGAAAAGATCAAAATATGGTTTCTTTGTTTTCCTGCCAAAGAAAACCCTAATATGGAGAAGGCATTGTTCAATTGGCCAATCTTGTTTCATTTTCACATCGAAGCGAAGTTTTGATTCATTTCTAGGAAGTTATTGAGCATGAAGTTTTTTCTCCCAAATGTTTGCATAACCAACTGAAAAGCCACATTCGTTTTTATCTCTTTTTGCTTTATGTCCTTTGTTTTATTTGTTTTGTTCGCGTGTTTTTATTTCAGGGTCATTCTAGAGTCACTCTTTTATAAAATGCTTGTGGCTCTCGCTCACACACGGCATAGTGTAGGTTACGTATTCAGTTCAAGACAGGATACAGCAATACAAGGGGGTATTGCACAATATGTGAAATATGTCAACAGACACTACCACTACCCCCCTGCCACCCCTTTCCCATCAAAATTGAAATGAATTAAACTTTGAACAAAATTTTCGAAGTTTAAAGAAGCAGTGCAAGTATTTTCGTCAGCACTGCAACATAGCTTGTTGTGAAAGACTAATTTTTTCAGTCTAGTTGTATAAGCCCAATTAAAGTTTGTAATCTAAAGTTTACAGCATCCATGTACATGAAGATGTAACTTGAGTTTGGAGAAACCTGCAGGTCTACTCTCAGTATTTTAGTCATGGATAATTATCATATAACATAACTATTGTACCCTTGTTGCGCGGCTTGCGCCTTGGGCTGGGGCACACAGATTTCCTGTGGCCCCACCCCCCACAGTTGTAGCACTTAACATGAATGTCTACACATTGAAACAAAGAATTGTATTAATAATAGCTATAAAAACATTATCTACTTTGACTGGGCTGACTATCAGCTGTCTTAATTTTACCATTAATATAGGGATTGGAAGTACACATCATGCATTGTACTGAATTGGATGACAGTACAGGTCATTGTTGCCATGCCCTCGAATGTTTTCTGTTCACTGTGAGCAAAAAGCTTTCAGAATATTTGTGAGGTCCTAATCTTCAATAAGCTTTAAACATGATAACCTTTGGTATAACCAATACCATTTGTTATTAAGGGAACTTCACTCATGTACAGACAAAGTTGGACTCCACTTATTCCCATTACAATTATTATTATTTATCACTAGATAGCCCTAATAGTAACAGAAGTCCCCACTAATACACCTCCTTACCCTGCAGCTCATCATCTATCACGCGTGAGGGGCACACATGGGCTGTGTGCCCCCTTACCTTTGCACCTGTAACACCCTGTTAAGAAAGACAGATTATTACAGATTATGGTTTGTAGAGGTTGTAATTAATAAAATGAACAAAAGAAGTTCTTGTCATATTCTGTTCAGTTCTACTTATAATGGGTGTTTGACCCACTGAAAAATTAATAGTTAACTTTACAACCGTAGGTGCGAAAAAATAACTAGTGCTGTTAACAAGCTGTTTTTAATGTATGACTGAGTGAAAGGTGCATAACATATAGATTATGCATTTGCGAAACATTTTCGAATTACCCTCCTTGGCGGAATTCCAATTGCTAAGGGCCTGTTTACAAGGAGAGAGGGTTACCTTGTGCTAGGGTTACCCTAGCAAGCAGGTCAGGTTTACAAGCAATTTTCAGGGGTAGGGTTACCCTATCACCCGGTTCAACTTTACCAGCTTTGCTGGCGTGTTTCGAGATGTGTGACATTCTTTGCAACGGTCTAAACTTTGAAATAATCTTGAAGTTCTCTATGGAAAACACGTGAAATTCACTAAAGAAGGGAAAATATTATCATCGTAGACCGAAAATAACTTGTTATGATTCAGGTGTTTACAATTAAGCTCAGAAATTGGATAATACCATTCAAATTGATGTGATTACTGGTCACGCATGACAGCGGAAAGTTAACCTGGGTAGGCAAGTTATCCCTAGCTGAGCGTTTACAAGGCAGGGAGGGTAACCCTCTTGCTAGGGTAACCCTAGCACTCAGGTAGGGTTACCCTAGCACTAGGGTTACCCTAGCTATACCTGCCTTGTAAACTCGTCGTGTGAAAAAAGAAGGAATATGCGAGTGCTAGGGTAACCCTAGCACCAGTACCCTCCCACCTTGAAGTTGTGCCTTTTATTAAAGAGAAAATCAAGTGGTAGAAATAGTCTAAAGCAGTTGTTGTAGTCAAAATAACGTGAAACTATTTATTTGTTGTACAACTGAAGAACAGTTAAATACAAGTAGCATGAAGTAAAGGGAAAAACATGGTCAAGTGGCACAAGTTCACTTTGCAATTTCCCCCTAGTATTGTTAAATACTAAAGTCAGGCCCGTGTCTCGTTGTATTAATATGCCTTGAAATTAAGTGTCTTAAACTGTTTTGGAGACTAATTTTATGGAACTACTGCCTAACGATGCACTAGTCAACTTCCAGTTGATGTGCGTCGTTCAAAGGGGCCTAATTCTTAAAGGTAACATAGACGTCCGGACGTATCTATCACTTACTCCTTCCTCTTCCCCTTCTTCTAAGTGGCCATGGTCTGGCATGCACACTTGCGATTGAACCGGCTACGAAAACGTTTAAAAAAAAGTCATTGATGAGAATTCTGCTAAAACATACATTATAACATAGCGGGCGTGCTTGCCCTGTATAAGTCCTATTGAGCCACTATGAACAAAATCTTTATTTACGCACGCGCCTGCGTAAATGACATGACGTGTTCACCTGTGTTTTTCGTCTTTTTTCTTAAGTACCCAAAAATCGACGGCAATGATAATTTAGCTTCGTTCTAGCCACTTAAACCAACAGCAAAAGCGGTGAAGATGCTTCGCAAATAATGGAGACTGAATGATTCGTTGAAAAGTCTGCCGTAAAGACTGACATTTAAGTGGAAAAGGACCACAAATTGGTCCGTGTCGGAAAATGTGCAATTTGTATAAAGTGTCCTCCGTTTTTAACGTTTGTTTTAATACCCTTAAAAAAACAAGTTAATTATAAAGTATTGAAGCGAAAAATTATGCACTTTTGTTATCGCCGAACAATCCGACTGAAGCAAATAAAATTTCTCTTGCCATAACAAGACAAATTACACAAGAAGACATAAATTTGCTACTCACAAAAACAACGCTGCCAGGTCTTCTTCTCAAGAAGCTGTAATAACCAGCCATTGTTCGTAAATGAATTTAAGGTTAAAGTAGGATGACGGTTGTCTTCGCTAAAAAACAAGTTTTTTGGATTTCGCCGAGCAAATCCAAACCATATACTCCACAACTTCTTACGAACATGTGAGTATTTTAACTTTAGGTGGACTTTAAGACTCTTTTACCTTTGTTTCTTTTTAGTTTTCATTGATCGTTAACGAATGAATAAGCAAATTTTCTTTCTCAGTTTAACAGAAAGAATTTTTATTCAAAAATCAGCCAATACAAGCGTTTGTTATTGTGTTGCGCGTTACGAGAATTTCGTAGTTAATCAAAAAACAAGCATTTTTGTCAGCTGTGTTATAGAAGAATTTGCTAATGCTTTTAGCTGTGTGTATATCGAGTTATGGATGCACTTGGGAAGTTTGGAGAGCACTGAAGAAGCTAGAGTTGCACTCGGCTATCTCCTCATGCAACTCTTACGCATCTTTCATGCTCTCCAAACTTCCCGCGTGCATCCATAATTCGATATACACAAGCTAAGCATGAACAAATTCTTAATTTTACACAAGTGTATACTAGAAAGAAAAGAAAACCCCTTTAACAAGTTAACAAAAGACCAAAACAAAAGGAACAACCAGTTGCAAAAATGTTGAGACACTCCCACGGAAAAACGACCTTTCTTTCTTCAAATCGCTCCTGGTCACAGGTCTGTAAGATATAATACTGACCTCCCTCCTCCCTCCCATTCAAAGTTGTTCCTCCACGTTTTGAGTATGGTCTTGTATTGCTAGCAACTTTGATAAAGGGTGAAGGGGGGATCACAAGCACAAGATCATGGACAGGCCATTTATGCCAAAATACCGTACAGTGTCTCAAGTACTTTTGCAACTGGGTGAAGCTTATCTCTTACCGTCAGAGCCATCTTCAGCCATCTAGTGGTAGGCACAACCAATTATAAAAAAAATATAAAAAATAAAAACAGTAAGCTTAACAGGTGCGATGTCATTGAAAACACTCAAAGGGTAGTAAAAAACAAAGACAACACACTATTAAATTTTCAAAACGTTATACTTTATGACTTTTATAAGGCAAAGAAATATTTTCCAGGAACGGTAGAAAGCCGGTTTTACGAAGTTATAATTGTCACTTACAGCTTCTTCAACAGGTCCACTTCGCTCACTAAAAAAATGTTTACATTGTATATAAATTGTAGAAAACTGTAAATGCAGAGAAGAAAGTTAAAAAGCGACAGTGAATTGTCATTTCTTCAAAATGACTTCGTGAAACAGACTTACCTTGCTTCAGCCATAGTTTGTTATCTAGAAGTGGAAAATGATAAGAAAGAGTTTCAGTGTTAGACCTCAATTCGTTTTAACAATCAACATACTTGTGGTAGCAGTCCAACAAATAGTTTTAAGCAAAGAAAGGAAGATGAATATTTAACACAAAAACTGAGGTACAAGCCACCCACCTTAACCTTCTCAATAGAGACCTTTAGCATCAGGTTTTTCGCGGGAAACCGCAAACTGCGGTTTGTGGTTAGCTGTTTGCAGTTTCAGGTTTCCTGGCTTTCGAACTTTAGCAAGGCGTTTAACTTGCTCTTGAAACATGAAGAATTGTGGGTAGTTTGGTCGGAAAAAAATGGCGGCTTCTGTAGCAAGGTTGGTATTGACGTGATTTATTTTCCTACCTTACATTGCTTTTGCCAAGATAATCCTACTTTTTTTTTCAGGCGAAATTACGACGATATCATAACTGTGCTAACGTATGGTGATAGCTCAACAAGGTCTGACTCATCTGATGAAGACTTACTCGATGAAATCTTTGTTAGTTCTATGGTCCCTGATTACAAAGTCGATTATCCGAGAACAAACATCGACGACTTAAACAAGAGTCAGTGTGTTGCAATGTTTAGGTATGAAGCAATGTAGCCGTCAATATATTTTGTTCAGATATGTAGCAAACGGTTACCCTTGTGCGTGAAAATTTGATTATACGTTTTGACTGGCGTTTCGTTATTTAGTCTTGTGTTTTCAAAGGTTTCAGAAGTGTGACATGTACCGCCTATTAGAGGCTTTGCAAATTCCAGAATGCTATATCTGCTCCCAGAGAACTTTTGTCACTGGAATGGAAGCCCTTATGATCCTTTTGCGAAGGCTTACCTACCCAAATAGATGGTGTGACTTACAAGCCATGTTTGGAAGGTCCGAATCTGAGCTAAGCTTAATTCTCCATAAGGTATTAAACCTAGGTAACAGAACTTGCCTTATAAAACAAGGGCGAAGTGGTTTGGTTAAAAGCCCCATTCTTTCGAATCAAGCACACAAAAACCTCCCTGAATATAGAGACTGGAATCTCCTTAAATCCCCGGCATGTGCAATCGATAAAACCGATAATCGATAACATTCGATAACAATCGATAAAAATTAGTAAATTGTATCGGAAATCGATTAAAATCGATAAAAGGACACGTTGTGAGTAATCGATAATTATCGATTTTTAAATTAATGTTATCGATTTTATCGAATTTCTAAAATGTATCAAATCTTCCATAAAAACACTCTTACGATTCAATGAATCAAGTAGGACGAATTTAAAGATTTATTTAACAAATCGATAATTGAATGAATACTGATAATCAAATAATATTAACACGATTCCCTGGCATGATTCAACGGGGAAACGCAACATAACATAACCGCTTTTTGTATTTACTCAGAAACTGTTCAAGCTAAATGTCGTAATGACATCCTACAAATACATGTACTACGAAGTACGAAGCTGCGTAGTTGTAATGCTAGACATTGTCTCCAGTAAATGTTTTGTCAGCAAAACCCTCGCCGCCGCAAAAATCATACTACAAATCAGAGCTAAAATCATTCTATAAATAAGTAAAACGAAGTAAATGATGAACTCCGCAACTAAAGCAGAAGAGAGGTAATGAAACAAAAATAACTGATATAAATTTGAAAGGAACTCAACATTAAGAAGCTCAGAAAACATGTTTGTAAATGCCAATAAAATTAACATTAAAATGATTATGGTCAAAATGCGCCTTTTCCTCTGTGGATCATACATGATCCACAAAGGCAGAGGATGCGTGTCATTTCTAAACTGATTCCAATAATTTTGGCGAGAGCGTTCTGAGGTTTTTTGACTGTGGACTGATTTGCTGCTGTGGGCATGAGAATATGTTGCTTCTCTGTGGCTCTCGCGGACTTCTTTTACTTTTTCCATTAGTTGGGCCTTTGTTGAATTGTGTTTAAAACTGACACCCATCTCCTTTAAAACCTCTTTCAGTAATGCCACACTCATCTCTTCTGGGGGTCCTTGTTTCTTTTTTCTTATTCTAGTTTCTTTCTCCTTTGACTCCTCTTCTTGTCTTCTTTTCTCTGTTTCTTGAAGTTGCGGCAGCATTGCTAATATATTTTTGACATCATCGCCATTTACTTCCAAAACATTCTCCCGTTCAATTAGAGTTAGTTCGGCTATAAGGGATTTCATTGGGCACCAGACGAAACGGTTTTTAACTTGTAAAATCCAGGTGTTAGTTTCAGTGTCTACCGGTGCTACATTAACACAACAGGTCACTGTGCTACTCTTGGAATCCTTACTATCACAAGTTAAAATAGGATATGCACTTTTTGCACAGGGATTGCAATACATTCGGATGACTTTACCAATTATAAGTCCTTCCTTGCCCATCCAAAAAGCCGCGAATGAGTTACAAATCAAGTCTTCCTTTTCTTGCGATCTCGATATTTTTCCAATGCTGTCATAATAATTTACCTTGGAAACTGCCATCCAGCGTGAATTTCTTGAGGTAGCTGGCATATACTGTTTACCTTGCTGTAGAGACAAGAACTGGGCTATGTGATAGTAGACGCCGTTGAACTCAACGTAGCACGTTGACATCTTCGGCATTCTGTATTTTCCATTCTCGTCACGTATGACACGATTCTGCTTATTTGCTGATAGTGGGTCCTTCTCCAGGATATCCTTGTCTTCGGTGCTGCTAACAACTTTCTTTTGAGAAGCGTAACCAGCCGAAGGGTGATCCTTACAGAAATAAGTATACGCTTCTCGCGCTTTGTCATTCGGAAATTTAAGTCCCAAACATACTTCGTGAAACCACTTGTTACATCCAGGAAATTCACAGCCAAGCCAGTTAGTTTCTTTTGGGGCACGGAACGTACTTTCTCTGTATCGGCAACTACCCAAACGATAGAAAACACAATTCGTGGGCGCGCCATCGTCATACTCTTCGTCACCCTCTTCTTCGTTCATGTTTTCATTATATTGTTCAGTATTTATGGTGTTTTCTTTTGCCTTAGCTGCAAGATTGATGAAAGAAGTAGTGATTTCGTTTTCACTTTCATCTATGGCGTTTATCAATACATCGTTTTCAATTTCTAGCAAGTCTTCTACTTGTAAAATGTTATTTTCGTCAGGTTTATTTGCGGTACTTAACGGATAAACATCTGTGGTAGGATTTATCAACACAACACCTCCTTCTTTTGTGCTTGTCACGACATTGGCCCTTTCTAGACTGGCGATCATTCCTAACAGTTCGGCAGTCTTGATCGCCTCCTTCTCGGCTTCTTGCAAACCCAAAGTCAGTTCTGCGTCCATATCTGTGGGCCACTTTTTATCATTTAACTGGTTGAAGGGCTTGGGATTCATTTCCTTTAGCTTCTGAATTCTCCTTGCAAAGTCTAATAAGTCTAACAACGTCAGGTTTGGTTTCCCGCGGCAAAATCCACGTAAACTTGAAAATAAAACCTCGCAAGAATCGGAACCAAACATCCAAGGCTCATAAGGAAGTTCCGGATAATAAATTGCATAAAGTTTCATTGAAATAATGATAGAGTGTCCAGCCAGAATAACATCGTCATAGGTCTGTCCTGATATAAAGTAATGGTCAGTAGGATATCCCTCCATCTTAAGCCAAGCTCTCCAGAGTCTTAAGAAAGTTACTGGGAGCCATGCACGCTTTGCCCTTTCACGAACGGACAATTCTTTTTCGGTGAACGCCGAAAAAAGACTTTCGCCAACCTTGAGGTACACTCTCGTTGCAAGTGAGGCCTTTTCATTCCAGATTTTTAAGTAGTGACGAGCCTCAGGTTTTAACAGTCGTGTAGCTGCGTCCACGTTCTGCTTATCGCGGACATAAACGTCGCTTTTCCACAGACCACACTCCAATTTGAAACTCAAATAAGTTTGCATTAAATGTTCGATCTGTGCGATGTTGCTTCCCATTAGTAAAATTCTTTTCACATTTAGTAATTGATTTCTCCATTTTTTTAAAATATGCCTCCAATCAGGAAACATCATTGTTTTACATATTCTGCAATCTTCCGTCTGAAATGTTCTTGCTGCAAAATCAAAGCCCTTGTAATCTAGAGTAATCTGCTCTTCTGATAGATCATCATTTCGTTTGTGCTCTTGAAAATAGTGCTTACGGAACTTTGAGTCTCCATCCGCGCCTATCCCCAAGATTTCGATATTGTGGGTAGATCCCATTTCCATTGTTTGAGTCATCCATCCTTTTACGGTCTGGTAGTCCTGTCCTTTCACTACGGGGCTTATACAGAGAGTAAAACTTGGTGCGTGTTGGACCATAGGAGATAAGACGAAAGCATTAGCCAGTTTTGCTTTTTCATATGACTCGGAGTTCACTATGTCAATTATATCTTGTGCTGTCGACACAGTAACTTCAGTCTCCGTTGCTAAGCCAATTATTTTATTTCCTCTTACGCGCAATGTTGCAATTAAAGTTGTAGCATCGATTGCAAGAATAAATGGCCCAGTGTAACCAATCTTTTCGTAAAAGACTCTAGCCATCGAAAAAGATTTATCGGTGAGGACCGTTGGAATGACATAACTGCTTCGGCTTTGCCTGTAGATCGTTGAGAGGTGTGGTCCACCCAATCTTATTCTAACAATTTTGGCCAGAGCTGCGCCCCCGTAGTTTAAGATTATTGCGAATAGAGACTTAGTTTCATCGGACCATGTTTTTGATTCCTTTCCTCTGTTACAGATCAAGTCAGTTAGAATTTTTATCAAAGGATCTGTTTCTCCATGTTTTTCAGTTTTCATCAAACAAGCCAGTTTTAATGCGACTTCTGGTACATGATCGTTACGGATTCCTTTTTGAATTAATGTCTCAAGTCTTTGCACTTCAATTTCAAAATTCACCACTTTATTTTGCAGACTTTCAATTTTTTGGCTGTAGTAGGTTTGCAAGTCGGTATAGCCTAGCAGGGCGTTGACATATCTCACTGCGAGGTCATCTGTTTGTTTCTGAACAGAAACGCCGTCCGCGATAATGTCCGTTACAGCAGCACATCGACGAAATACATCTGTATAGAGTTGGGTGTTAACTTTCACAGCCAAACAACTTTGTATCATAGTTTCCAAACGAGTTTCTAAATGTACACGATTAGCAGCATCTTGCTCTATTTTTCGAATCTTTTCCTCACTGGCGCTTTGAAGGATTTCGATTTCGACGTTTGTGAGAGCTGGGGCTTCTTTTTCTCCCCCAACAAGAGCATCAGACAATTTGCGTCCGAAGTGGGTTTCTTTTTCAATTACCGCTATCCTTGTAGCCTAAAAGAAATAGGTTGATTTGGAACTGAGTACTGTAAGACACTATTAAGCTACTTACGTTATCACAGGGAATTCTATCATAGCCTCGTAGAATGTAGAATTTTAAACAAAATCTTTGTTACCCGAACTTTTTTATATGCGTCCGTTCTGCCTATAAACGTCCTCATCAGTCAAACTATCAAAATAAAAAAAATATAATTCAAAACTAACTTACCTTGTTTATCAATTCATCTTCTACAAGACCTTCCGCTGCTTTTCGTTTTCTCTCCATCGACTGCAGATCCAGTTGGGTTTTCCTCGCCTTTTCACTAGTGCCTGTAGACTTAGTTGTAGGTTTAGTTGACGAAGAACTCCAAAAGGAAGTTATCTTTTTCGCATCTGCACATAAACAATGGGAAAGAAAAACGTCAAGCAATTTGCAACATTAGGTGATTATTATATATTGTCTCAGTTGGGAATTACTAACTGAAGTAAGAAAACTCATTTGAATACTTACTTCCGGTAAAGGTTTTGATGGGTTTATAATCAGCGGTTAATGTCCACCCTGATAGCATTTTATGCCTCTCTGTTTCGCTGTGACGACGAAGAAGCCATGCGAGCTTGGTGACATCTGTATATGTGACGACCTTTTGACACGGACGGCAGTACGACGAAGAAGCATAGTCATCATCTGACCTGAGTTGATCCGTAAAGCCTAAACCTTCCAAGTCAGTTATAATTTTGGAAAGTTGGGTACCGGAAACATAGTATTGTGTAACACAGTTCAAAAAGAGGAAAGCCCCTAACAAATAAGGGGAATACATTTTGACGTTGTTGTCTGGCTACCGCATTCCTTGAAAGTAACGTTATATCCACGTTTCAATGCAAATTGGAGAAGGTGACAAGCCAACCAGTCGGGTTTGTTGCAACTGTTTGAAATTGTACTTTGTACCACGCTGTCTGGTACCGGAATTTGAGATAACCAGATGTAAGGGCTTTTAGGACGGTGAAATATCTTTCATTTAAGATGGGATACCCTGGTGGGATGCTAACAAGCCAAAGATGTATTGTCAACAAGCAATAAAGAACGAAAAATCAGGTACAAGTGCGTATGTCAAATATATTATATTTCGGGACATTCCAGTGCATGTGGGTGTAAAGCATACAAATAACAACACAGTTTTTTTTTGCCTTGCAGGATTATACATGTATTTTATTTCAGTCGGCTTTTCATTAACAATGGTTCATTATGAAGACCACACAGCTTGATTCTATTCAGCCTGCACTCCAAGATCACTCAGTCTAGCCATCAGTAATTTCACTTCACTGCTGGTCGTATCACTTGCTATGACCTTTATCTGTAGATTTATTCCGCCTCCTTTACGCCACCTCCCTACGGGATCTGGAAAAGGACTTCCAGTAGCAATCCTGCATATGACCAAAAAATTGCAATATTAATAACTTAAGGTAAACGATTCATCTTTAATGTCAGGGATTACGACAAAGGACTATAAGAAGCCTATCAATCAATGGCTAATGAGATAAGTGTCTGTTTACCAAAATCTGGAATTTGTTCGTGCGCCACAATTACAAAAATAAAGATCAGAATCGACCTTAATCTTACCCTTTCAGCACAGTAGATGTTTTTAAGTCCCAAAGTACTGGTACTAGGTCTTTTTCCAAGTGTCCCACCCTTCCTTGGCTACATAGCACTTCGAAAGCCTTTCCTCTACTTCCAATCTTTCTGCGAAGTTCAAACACATCTCCCACAGAAATGCCAAAGCTACACTCGTGTAAGCCCTTTGCGGTCGCTTCAAACTGAAGAGTCTCACTTCCCGATGACTTTCCACAAACATCACTCCTGGAACTGCTTGACATTTTGCAACTAGCAAAAGACTGCGAACGATCTAAAAACGCTTGATGTTTACGGGCAGTTAGTCTAAACATGTACAGGGAAAGATTCTAATGCTTGTGTCGCAATATTTCCGCGTGTATGTATTGATAAGATAAGCGGCCATCTGACAGTGGTCAGTCATGTCCACATCACGTGTGTTTTAAAAGCGTGTTACTTGGATGTTACTTTGGTGGTCCTTGGTCACTTCAGACATCTCCTTCAGTACTAGGGAAAGTAGGGCTTAGAAATGAATTCTGTAACATTTAAAGTGACACTCGATAAGGAGGACAGAAGTGCTCTTATGACTTTTGTTCAAGAAAAAGGGGGATCTATCGAAGAATGCGCAGTTCAAGCCGCCCGCCCGCCCGCAGGAAGCAGAATCGTTGTTGATTTCCGAAGACAAGAATGCTGAAAGTAAGTAATTTACACCATTCCGCTTGGAAATATGGTCACCAGAATCTGTTTTTAAAATAGTGTGCAACGGACAGTCAGAAGTCCTTATTCTTGGCATTGTTTTGAATTTTTAGAAGACGAAAGGGAACCGGTCCAGACGCCAAAAGCCATAGCGGATGGTGTCATTGCCTGGCTAAAGAAGAATAGCGTAAGCCAGGCATTATTTGCTGAGAAAATTTTAAGCAGAAAGCAGTCAACACTCTCTGACGTTTTAAGACAGCCGCCGGCCGAGCTACCAAAAGGCCAAGGCAAATGGATCTACGAGAAAATGGAGAATTTTCTCAATGACAAACAGGAGCAGCAACAACTTATTGCTCTCAAACAAGGTATTTGGGTTTTATATCATTTTCGAAGTATATTCTAGGATATAATTCAAGACGGACATAATCTACTGAGGGGGGGGGGGTGAGCAAGGAAGGTCAATCCCTTAAAAGGGCTTTAAAAAGTCGGTATCTTTTCTTAGGTAAATGACCTAAATAGAGAGAAAAATCGGAAATTTAGGGTAGGAAAATGGACGACGTTTGCCTTAAGCCCAGCTAAAACAGGGTTAGTTTACCGTGGCGGACCGCCTCTACCCACCCAAGGGTATATCAAGTAACATCCCCTCCCCTTCTCCCAAAATGCCTTTATAATGACATGAGACTCTTTGTTAGGAAAGAGAAAAGCAGCTGTTAGCTCCGATGAGGAGGAAGTGAATGCTGCAAAGAAAAAGAGGGTCCACTTTACTGAATTTCAGCTGAGTGGACTAAACCATGCATATGGAAGGACAAAGGGCCGTCCGACGGCACAGCTAATGGAAAAGTTGGCCGAGAACTTTGACTTAGAGCAACACCAAGTAAGTGAATTTAAGATAGCTTTTTCCTGGAGATATAAAGTAAAATCATCGAGAGACCTTGCGAGAATATACCGGGAATATAAGAGTCAAAATGATTAACCGGGATACGGTTGCATGCAATAAACATATAAATTTGGTTTCTTTTTTTTTTTCCTTTTAGGTTAAAACATGGTTCCAGAACCAAAGAAACAAAAGAAAAAACAAAGAATGAAGTTAATGTGTTGACTGAATGAAATAAATCCTTGGTTGCTTAATGTTTCTGTTCATTGTTTTATATTAAATTAAAACGCTGTCCACATAGAAGCAGTTTTATTTTGTATGGTTTTTGATACTCCGTTAACATCGATTACTCGATAAAATCGATATCGTTAAATACGCGGAAGACTGTGAGTATCGATTTCTATCGATTGATCGATAAAATCGATATCGATTAATTAAAAATTATCGATTGATATCGATTTATCGAACGGTTTTCCGATATCGGTTTTTATCGATTGGTCATACCGGGTTAAATCACATGGAACTTGTTTTATTATGGTCACATACAGTTTTTATTTTGATTACCTAGATACTTGATGATATTCACGACAGATTCGGTCATCTCTTGGAGACCCTAGATCTGGTCTGGCTTGATCCTGGGATTTTTTCCCAAGTTATACATGAGAAAGGTGCACCACTTAACCAGTGCTGGGGATTCATTGACGGTACCCCAAGACCAATGGCACGCCCAACAAGAAATCAAAAGATTATGTACAGTGGACATAAAAGGACACACTGCATAAAGTTCCAGGTACAACAGCATGCTGTGCATAATATGGATCCAAGAAAAATTAGTTTGCCTTAGGACCAAAATTTTTTAAATCTTTCAAGGCAACTCTCTCCCACACCATGACACAGCCCTAAAAATGAACAGACAAGGAACTACTGCAACTATTGCTTCTTATTCAAGGGTATACATGTATATTAGAGCTAGTTTAACTTAAATCTCTCTGCCAAACAGCGGGTGAAATCCATGTTCTGGGCCCCCACCAGTGATGTACCTGGATCTGAGTATGAACAATTATGGCAATTTGTCAATCAAGATGAAAGGAAATTCAAAATGCACTTCTGGAATTCCTTGAATCCACTGGGGGCCCAGAACAAAGATATCAGCGCTGCTTCGCAGACATTACTAACCGAGGTTAAATAATATGTCTGTGACGCGGCCTATATCAGAGCCTGGCCTGCTGTCCTATAGTTACCAATGGTCCCTTACAGCATTTTTTTAACCTGCCCATGACTATTGTTGTATATTTTTAACATTATTTCCTAGTCAGTTCAAGCTCCTAATCGATTAATCGCCCACCTGTTTGGCCCTATAGAGGGAAAACGTCATGATGCTTTCATGCTAGGGGTCAGCGGTTTGGCTGATAAACTGAGAAGATTCCAGAAGCCAAATGGGGAACCCTATGTAATTTATGGAGACCCAGCCTATGGCCTGACAAGAAACATACTGGCTCCTTATAGGGGAGTTAGATTAACAGATGATCAGCAGGAATTCAACAGTCAAATGAGCAAAGTGAGAACCTGTGTAGAATGGGGATTTGGCAAGATTTGTCAGCTCTTTGCATTTCTGGATTTTAAGAAAAACTTAAAGCTTTTGCTCCAGCCCATCGGCAAGTACTATTTGGTGGCAGTTATACTGGCCAACTGCCATACTTGCTTGTATGGTTCTCAGACTGCTGCATATTTTGATCTTGACCCACCCATGTTAGAAACCTATTTGTCAAACCATTAAATTCCAAGAACAGCAGTGTGCAACAAACATGTATTTCTAAAGATATTTTGTAAAATCCAAGAAGTACAGGTACAAAGTTAACAAGTTAGGCTTAGACTTACAAACACTGGTGGTTCCAAATACAGTCATGTATTAACTTAACTCCTTGACTTCTATACCAATTCAAATTTAATGTAAAATAAATAAAAACCACTTTATGAGCAAAAATGCAGTATTCTCTTCCAACCCCATTGTAGCCAGTTCAAAGGGAAATGGCAAGGGAAGTTCCCTCCTCATTTGAGCCTGCTGTGCAGGCTAATCTGTGGTTGAAGTTTCTCCCTCTATGACGTTTTCTTCCAAAACTCAAGAAATACAAGTGCAAGGGTAACACTTTATGAACACTGGTGCTCCCAACTAAGTCTTGTATCAACTCAACTTTAGATTTTGTTAAGTACAAATTCGAATAATCCTGAAAATAATTACAAGAAAATCATTTTCCTTTTAAAGCCTGTTTTTCAACAGAGCAAGAAATGCCCTCTTCTCTTCCAACTCCAGTTGAAGTTTCTCCCGTCTCTCTGCTGCTTCTTCTTCATATTTCTGTTTTTGGATCTCAAACTCCTTTTTTCTTTGTTCTAACTCAAGCTCCTTGAAATTAGCCTTCCTTTCATTTTTCTTTTCCAGCATCTCTATGACCGACAGCTTTGATGCCCTTTTCTTCTTTTTGACAGGTTTTGCTTTTGAGGCTGGAAAAAGGAAAAGTCGTCTAAATGAACTTAACAATTAAAATTATTACAGTGCAATATCCATTAGTGAGGACAGTCCAGTGGAACACAAAATTCTGAAATGAAGCCTCTTTTTTCTCATAACCAAGTAATAATTGTTTCAAGTCCTTGAAACAACCACCTTTCAGGAAAAGCACTCGTGCTGTATTTTGGAATCACATTCTTAGTGTGTTGGCAAAGGCATGACAGATGAATATTACAACATAGGGGCAACCTAAGAAATTGAATCAAGTTGTGGCATTGCAGGGAAACAAAGTAATACATAGAGCAACTGATTGTCTAAAAAGGCAAATTATAAAGGAGAAATGCAGATATGTAGTAATCAATATTTCAGGCAATCAGTGTAAGTCGAATGGCATGTAAATTCTACAGAATCAAATGTCTAGCAAACATCCTTTCCATCACCGGCCAATTCCCCTTGGCTCAGCCTTCCTGAGCACAAAAAGAGAACCTGAATATTTTTCCATTTCTTTTTTTGTTCAGGAATTTGAACATGGAAAAGTGACTCTTCTAGAGTACATGCAATGGCAATAGCTGCACTCACCTTTCTTTCCTTTACTTGAACTGGCAGCACTGCTACATGTATCATCAGAGTGCTCATCGGAATCTTTATCTGTTTCGTCATCAGAGCTTTCCTGTTTTGTCTGTAATTAAATTTTAAATAATAAATTTGATATAGTTATTATTTAGCTTAAGACAACAAAAATGTTACATCTTTTATAGCCATTTCTATTTTTATATATGACTGCTCTTATTATTGGAGGGGGAGGGGGTTATGTATAAACCATGTAAATACATACATGTACTTTTACAGAGGGTAAATGTTGATGCTGTCATTTTCACCAGTTATGGTAAAATTAACAAAGTTTATGAACTTCCCTTAACGCTGAAAAATGACAACGATAGCAATGTTTCAGTACAAGATTATTCACAACATCCTAACAACCAACAGCAACAACCTTTATTATTACCTCCAATTTCTATTTTTTTTTATGGCTCATGGAATGAAAAAAGAAATTGTCGCATAAAATGATCAAAGGATGTATAGGAGCTTAATTAAGAAACGTTTTCACAAACGAAGTCACAATTTGTGATCACGATGTTTGTCCTCAATGTTTTGCTGACAGGCACTTTTTTTGATCACATATTTTTACGGTGTCCTCTATACTGGCTTCCTGGAAATCGTTTCAAAAGTGGTGGGACATTAAAGCTTATACATCTATCTCATTATCAGAAAGTCTAAAATTAATCATGCGTATGTATATATTGTACTTCAGCACAAATAACAAGTATGACACTTTGATCCAAACCTGCTTCATTATGTCAACCAAAAATATTTCAATAAACTTACTTCCCAAACTAAGCAAGGCAGCATCCCTCATTTCTGCCGCTTTCCGTTTATCCTCTTTCTCCTTCCGCTTTTTGTTCTCCTTTTCCTTCTTCTGCGTTTCCTCGGCATCTTTTCGAAAAGTGTAAATGTCCTCAAGCAATTGACTAAGTTCGTCATACCCCTCTTCCGTGCCAGATCTACCGACCAAAGAAAAACAGTGAAATTGACTGCGCATTATGAGCCATCTCAAGTAATAAACTTGGTATTTGTACTCACCTCTTAAGCGCTCTTTTATCGTCCTCTATATACTTTGCTATCAAGCGGTCTAAACGCTCTCTAGAAGCACGGCCTGTCAACTTTACTTCCCTCTGTTCTGTACTGAATACAGCCGAGAGTATTTTCTCGATTTCCTCCCAGTCGGCTGGACATTGGCGTCGTCTGGCAGCGGTTTCGGTCGCTAATTTGAGATCATTCGAAGCAAATGGCCATCTAAAAGTTGCCATATTCTGCAGAAGGCCAGAAGAAAAGAAAATTTAAACAGGCATAAGATTGACTTCTAATATTCAAAGCACGTGCTTGATGCCGCTATGTTGTTTTTTTGTCAAGTGGAAGTGTATCACTTTGATCGCCCAAAAAACATGAATACTTCATTCATTCGAGTTCAAAAATCTAACTAGCACCTAGAAGGTGGATATAGAAAGCTACTTCATGCTATTAAACGTGAGGCTGTACAATTTTTAGTGGCAAAAACCTTGCCGTAAGTTACTTACCGCTAGAGGCCTCCTCCGCGGTTAAAACGTGAACTGCAAACCGCAAACGTGACGGCAAGACAGTGGTCACGTGATATTTTGCGGTTTGCGGTTTGCCGTTTCTCATGAAAAACCTGATGCTAAAGGTCCCTAAAAAGTTAAAGCCGCAACTGGCCTGGGCAGTAAAAACTAGGGCTTTTATACACGCGTTTTCCTGCCGTTTTCGCTGCTTTTAACTGTATATTGCCAGTATTCCCTACAAATCCCGGAATACCAATTTGCAAACCAGTTTTCAAGAAATTTATAAAATTTATTATTATTATTATTATTATTACTAATACTCTCACATAAAGGTGTCAAATACGGTTTTCATCTACTCCGGCCAACAACCATCAAGAAGTATCTTTTACTTTACTTTTGCTCAGCCTACATCTCCAAAACTTTCCTAAGGACCCTTGCTGACATTAAAGGGCATATTTTGGAATAAGTTGAATGGATGTGTCGACACCTATGGTCCTCTGATTTTCTTTTAACCTCAGCAGTATCGTCCCCAATGCCCCCACCACTATGGGCATCATCATTGTCCTTACACCTCACATCTTTTGATAAATTTGTCTCGTGAGATTTTGGTATTGTTTTACTTATCCTCTTTTGCTCGGACCCTTCCATCTTTCATTGTCCATAATTACCACGTCTATAATGTTGCAGTTGTTCCTTTTTTTGGTCGATGACCAATAGATCCAATCTCCTAGCCTCAATTTCATGGTCTGTTCGTATACTGAAATCCCTCAGCATCTTGTAATCCTCATTTTCAAGTACGCTGTCCGACACATGCTCATACCACCTCTCATTTCACTGAAACCCATATTTTCCTGACAGGTCCCAATGGATTTTTTACAATAACTGAGCTAATCCTCACACGCTGATTGGTCGAGAGCTATGGTCCGATGATGAGAGTATAGACCATGGAAATGACATAACCTGTCATGCAGTGTCGGCTGTTTTGTTTTTGGTTTTTGTAAAAATAATTTAACTCCTCAACATGGACAAAAAAGAACCAACTTTTAACATATGGGGAGAAATTTCTGACAGTGAGTTGGTGCTTGAAGCTGCAAAAGTAGAGCAAAAAATACGCAAAACAACAATAAAAACGTCGCAAGAAATTAAAAATTAAATGTTATTGTAAAAAACAAATCGACCACAATTTTTCATGGTCTACACTCTTGTAGACGGTAGAAATGATGCCATAAAATGTTCAAAACTTTGCAGTGCGATTCGTGGTTCCAGTTGAGTTTTGAACTTGTTATGACATAATTTCTATGGTATATAAGGGGGTGTTTACATGAGAAAACTCGCACCGGCGCGAATTTCCTACCAGGATGACTTTTTGATTTTGTATCCATTTACATGATAACTGGGTCATTTTATATCTCGTTATTTGAGGGTACACTTCATGTGAATAAAATATGTGTGATTCAAAATTGCAAACATTAAGCATGCGCTACCTGTTCCAGTCCACCGGCAGACCGATTTCACACCGCAGCAAGTGGTTGTTTCGCGTTTAGATGATACTGTTGGGAGATTTTGTACCGGAGTGAAATTCTCGCCGTGCTGCAACAACCGGGGTGAACTCACGCTGGAGTGACTTGTGCCGGCATGGTGGTATCATGTAAACAAATGTAGAGCCATGAGAGGGAACCGGAGTGAACTTGCTTCAGGGCGAAAGTTGCCCCAGTGTCATGTAAACATGCACCCCTAAGAGTGTACACCATGGAAAATTGTGGTCGATTTGTTAAATAGATTGCTTTAGCTATTATTATTGTTATTATTATTATAATCATAACTATAACAAAATTCTCAAATCTGATTGGTTCTCAACTGCCCTGATTTCAGCCTTAATAGGACAGTTTAATAGGACAGTATGCGTCATGCCTAAGTAATTGGACAGTACGCGCCATCACGCACGCGCTTGGATCCAACACACTGACAACACTAACAACCTATTTACTCGATTTCTTGCACTTGGAATATGCACAGGCTGCCCACGAACTCACAGAGAAGCTTATTGAAGCAATGATAATTAAATAATTATGACCATGAAGGAAATATTTAACTGTTGTGATGTAGTTGACTCAGTTACATAACATTTGGTTTCCAGATTTATATTCAAAGTGTTAAGCGAAGGATTTATAAATCCACTTTTTGGAAAGAAAGGGAAATTTGACACCATTTCCAAGAGGAAAACATCAGACTTTGATTAGTCTCCCAAGCAACTATTTTTGACTCATCAAGCAGCAAAACGCTTGACAAATGTGGTTGCGTGGTAGACTACAACTTGATACCAACTGGCAGGTATCAGTTAGGCTATATTGTATTATCGTTATTATTACGTAATGAAATCGGGAGCTCCGCTTTTAGGCTTGGCTAAATATATATATTAATGATGAAAAAAACTGTCCGTTGCCACACATATGCAATATAGTTTGCCACAATTTTCAATGCGATATTGTTCAAAAAGCTTACGTAAAAATTCTTCTAAATTAGGTTTCGTTACAATGTTCTTGCAAGTATACAAGTATTTCTTTTGCAGTAAAACCAATAGACCAAGTTTGCGTTGAGTTGAAATTGGCATTTGCATTGGAAGGGAGTCATCGAACGTGTCAAATAAAAGTTACTTGTTCGAGGAGGGTTCTGAAGCAAGTTTCTCGATGAACAGACTGTAATAATTTTTACAGCAGAATGTGGTTAAGACTATTGTTCTATCTTCTATTTGACAGTACTCTGAGGAATGGCAGCAATTAATTGAAAATAGTGCAAATAGTTAGCTTTAATTTCAAATTTATTTTGAAATTCTTCGAAGGTTAGAAATTTACCATTTGAGTTCATTAAATCGCTAATGAAAGTAACACCCTGATCAAACCATTGTTTCCAGAAGACACTATTCCTTTCTATTGTAATTCTTCTGTTATTCCAAAGAATGAGGTCATTGTTTTTATCGTATTCTGGGAATTTCGTTAGTTCTTGTAAATAATCTAATAACTCACGGTAAAATAAAGGTAGATTGTTGTCAAGAGTTGCAGTATTGTAGTTGCACTTAAGAAGGAAGGGCAGGCCGCCATATTTGTCCAAATAGAAATTTGGTATTGTCTTTCAATTATAATCAGAGTTGCTAATCAGTCTAGCTATCCAGGCTAGTCTCAAAGATTTTACCATAATTTCAAAATTTATAAAGCTAAGGCCACCATTTTCAAGTGGCTGGCATACAACATTTCGTTCAATTTTATCTTTCTTATTTTTCCACACAAATGAGAACAGGAGGGTTTGAGCCGCGCATGTTACTGCATCAGGGAAAGTTATTAGTGAAGCAGTGTAGATTAACTGAGAGGCACCAAACGTTTTGGCTAGAACTAATTTGCCAAAAAGCGTAAAGTCACGCGTTTGCCAGAGGTTCACTTTAGTTTTCATTTTACGAATCTTGCTGAAGAAGTTGGCATCATTGTTCTTGTCTGCATTATACGAAAAGTGTGCCCGGAGTATTTTAATGCGGTCTTTTATGCTGTGAAATTCCAATATTTTGCTTTTTTTATGTTTTAAGGAGTTAATCGACATTGCTTTGGTTTTTTTCTTATTTAGACATAAACCAGACATGCTGCCGAAACTTCCGATGATCTGTAACGAGAATTTTAGAGAATTGGTGTCTTTAGATATCAGAGTAGTGTCATTGGCAAATTGTGAGATTTTAGCTTCTTGCAGGTTGGGAAGACGTATGCCTTTACAGTATGGCTCTTGTCAAATTTTCAAGGCAAATAACTCAACGGATAATATGAAGAGGAATGGACTCAGCGGGCACCCTTGATGAACTCCTTTTGATACAGTGAAGTAATCTGTCATGTAACCAGCGT
Organism: Porites cylindrica; assembly: GCA_964035525.1. NCBI lineage: Eukaryota > Metazoa > Cnidaria > Anthozoa > Scleractinia > Poritidae > Porites > Porites cylindrica. The sequence continues at coordinate 19,379,634 of OZ037777.1, forward strand.
TCATCACTGCTGCTCGGAATTATATTATTGTAAAGAGTTGAGAACCATCTTGTTATGAATGGCCTCAAATTAAACAATTCTAAGCTTCTTTTTATAAAGTTCCACTCTATGGAATCGAATGCTTTTTCAAAGTCGATAAAAAGTAAAATTCCTGAAATCTCCTTCACATCCATGTATTCCATGAGTTCATTCAAAAGTCTTCCTTTTTGACCAATAAATCTATCCTTCAGAAATCCTGTTTGGTCCGAATGGATTAGTTTGGGAAGGAAAGGTTCTATACGCAATACACTTTGCCAGGATTTTGTAATCAACGTTAAGCAGCATTATTGGGCGCCATCCAGTGAGCTCTGACAGGTCGCGGTCATTTTTTGAAATTAAAGAAATTACTCCTCTTCTCTGGGATATTGGGAGACTGCCTTTCTGAAAAGCTTCATTATACGAGTCAAGTAGATTCTTTTTTAAAAGGTCAAAGAAAGTTGCATAGAATTCTTTGGAGAAACCGCATTCACCAGGAGTTTTATTTTTCACAAAGGTATGTAACACATTTTTAATTTCATGTACAGTTAACTCATGTTGAAACGTCTCTTGTTCCTCGTTAGACAGACGTGGAATTTGCAAGTTTTGAATAAAGTCCTTAAGGCCTAATTCCTGCTCAGAAAGCGGGACATCAGTAAGCTTGGATTTGTATGTTTTCACCATTATGTAACTTTATTTGAAGCAAGGTTTTCGTTACATAGTGTTTCTTTTCTACATTAAAAAAGTACTTTGTTAGTTTTTCGCCTTGTTTTGTCCACTTAACTTTGGATCTAAAAATTGCCTCTTTACGTTTTGATGGTAAGGGAACTGTGCAGCCGTGTCCAACAAATGATGCTTAAGTCATTGTTCTCCTACACAATGAAGCCTTGAATGGTCGGAAAGAAGGCAAGAAGCAATCTTTACAGAGGGCATTTCCTGTCAAGTTAAAAGGTGTTCATCTGCCCACTTTCTCAGGGGAAGACAAAAGAACCTGAAGGCTGGAAAGCAGTGTTCATGTATATAGTTGACCAATAAGATATTCCTGTAGGCGAGAAGACGCTACACCTACTAAACAGTTTGAAAGGAAAGGCCTCGACACTTGTGAAGGACTTTGGGTACTCCACACTTGCGTATAAGAGAAAGCAACAGACGTGCTTGGTGGAGAGAGAGGTGAACAGATAAAGAACTCAACAACACTGCACACACGGCCAAGGGTTAAGCGCCAAAGTCTTGGAGACATGGAAAAATTCCAGGCCATATAAAAAAAGGGTAATGATAACCCTGCGAGACAGTGGGTTAGGCAGGAAGCCATAAGGACAACGCTTGAACCCTACAGCCAAGAGAAGCTTTCGGAAGAGGACGGTCATTCGTACAAGTTATTGGCTTATTGACCATTTTAGTTGCACAGCAAGGGCCACATACTGTACACATAATTTAGTTACACAATGTTTGACAGACATTCTTAAACGATCTTTAAATACTTTTAATAATCAACCTATTGGCTCTTTCAATGTTTATTACAACCCTTGCTTCTTGACAGGACCTGCAGACTAAAATCATGCTCTTGACAATGGCTGATTGCCTTAAATTGAAGAAAGCCAGATGCACAGAGGGAATATCATGGTCACGAAGCACTTCTCATATTTCTTAAATAACTCTCGTGGCCCTCTCCAAATCCAGATTCTTTCCGAGGCGTCGGGTATCACATCTTGTTGCCTGTTTGCCAGGCATCCTTGTGAACGTGGTTTTTTAGAGGAAACTATGACCCAGTGCTGCCTTGTGTCCACTGACCAGACAGAGAGACATCTCGTGGCAGCCCAATAATAAGGTTGACTGCCGAAAATCCTTTCATACTCTTCCAATGCTAGCGTAACTTGAGGAGATACCTGGGATGTCATTGATGTTGCCAATGCTCCCACTCGCATTGTTGACCAGGTGTTTTGAACTGACACTAGTGTTACTGTACATGTACTAGCAGAGATGCCATTTATGACTGCAGTACAATCAGTTCATGTCAACTTTCATGTAAACTCATTGTAAGAAATTGACCGGTTTGGAAATTCTGTACAGTTAACTTAGAAAAGAATGTGGTAGTAATTGTAATGGGCGGTGATTAGAAATGGCAAAGGATGTTTTTCTGCAAAGCAACATTCCCACATGGGATTTTTCGGAGGCTGTACGTAAGCTCTTGGACCAACCTCGTTTCCAGGGTTCTCTCCTACCCGCCCTATGGAACGAGAGAGAGACCCTGTAAAACGCTGGTCAAGTGTCTCCCAGAATCTGAGAGATTAAAAACAATCGATTTGGGGGGCTGGTAAGCGTGAGATTTGTCTCTACAGAGCGTAGACAGGTCAGTGCAGCCGTGACCTGATCTTGAACGCCGAAAATAATGCACAAAATTCTTTGACAGCGAAAGCGCAACTTTCTGCAGAATATCTGGATGTTAATGGGATGTTTATCAGCAATACTTTCATTTGGCATATGGAACGGAAATCACGGGTGCCAAATCGCTAAGAAATCAACGTTTGTGCAGTCAAAAATAATTTAGGTATGCTGGTCTGCGCGGTAGTAGTATTCATACCGAAACGCACCAGATTTGAACTGCCGTATTGTGGAGGCCACTTTAGAAAACAAATGTAGAGTATGTTACTGGATGTGTTTTCAAAACTACTAATTACCCAGGTTATGTTGTCTGTTTTGTCTCTGTTTATACTATTTCCTGTTGTCTTCCACGTCGCGTTGGTATATAATTATTTTCATCTTTGATCTATTTACCACTTTTCTATTGCCGCATCATAACAAAGGTTAGGGGGTGGAAAATGCTGACATTTCAGGCTATAGCTTTCCGTGAAGTCACTAGGTCTAAAATATTACTTTCATCATAAATGTATTAACTGAATTCCTTGCTCTCAATGTAACTGCCATGTTTTGTCACGCCAAACCGCTAAGACCACAAACGCTGTAGCCTTTTTATTTGGCCCAATTACCAGCTGCTGTCAGACAAGCATTGAAACTCTTAATATAGAAGTTCAAGATACAGGGATTTTGCCTTCAAAAAATTAACTCACTTGTGTATAACTCAAGAGCGTAGATTTTTAGCGATTGGTGTCATCGGTTAAACCGGTGATGCTAGTTTTTGATTCCTTCTGTGGTAATTCACTTGTTTATCTGATAGTTTTGTTTAGGCAAAAATTTCCCGTAGTTTCAGTTATAGTTGTAGTAGGGTTAGCAAATCTATCTTGCTGTTGCGATCACTGCGTGAATGTTGCGAATAAACCAGACAAAAAAATGTGAGACAAAGGACTCCTCCCTCAGAATTAATTTTGTTCTGGAGCCACGTGACCGGCGTTTTCCAGGATCTCTCTCTCTCTCTCACTTCGTAGGGCACGTAGGAGAGAACCCTGGGAACGAGGTTGCTGTTGGACAAGGGCCGGAGAAAATATCGAAACATCTATTTGAAAGGGGCCAGCTTCTTGTGGGAAAACATTTCTAGTTAATCTGCTGACGTCCACCTTCAAGAAATTTTCTAATCCTGCTACAGCCATGTTTGCATGGGTGGGGGCCGAGGATGCTAAAATCCTGTGTCTGAATGACTTTAGGTGGTCTCCACATATCATTCCCTAGTCATTGCAGATGTTTCTAATGCAGCAACCAACGTTATTGGAAGTTGTTTTTCCACCTCATGCTGCAAAGCAGATATATCTGTTGGAATTTCTGGCTAACGTTTCATATGAGAATGAAAAAGAGGATAGGGACGAGCAAGCAAGGGCTATGTTTGAACAGTATCTGCACGAAATTGCCCAAAGAAAGGAAGGTATTTATCTGTGTTTGTTAAGACCACTTAGCCTTATGAATACTTCTCGGTATTTTTTAAGCGCATTTTCACCTCTGATCGCCAAGAGTTTAGAGAAACCTGCTGAGACATTTTTTAATATACAAGGAAACTATACTAAAAACAGTGTCATTAAGTATTATTAAAATGTTTTAATTTTTCGAGGTTGTTCTAAGTTATTATGATTTTGGCTAATTCTAGCGCCTATACATTGTTAATTACAAGCAGCATCAAAAAGGCAAATAACAGAGAGTAGAAAACCACTTATTAGGGTGCAAAGAAATCAGCTTTACAGCCTGCCACTAAGGCAGGCTGTAACTAGCGTCATATCAAAGTCATATGAAAGTCATATCAAATTAATAGCCCCCAAAAGGTTAATGAGCAGGATTGGTTACAGTTTTTTTCTGTAATTTGAATTCCCCTAAAAGGTTCGCATGCCCATTGCCCATTCATGAACAGACTTCACTAGCCCGATGGCAGAAATTCTCTAGCCCCAAGGTATCAGGTACTACTTTCTTTGCATGCTAATTTATCTGCCTAGTATAATCCATTCATAGACATACTTAGAGGTTTACTGATTGTCTTCAGTCGTGTTCTATTTTAGTTTAAATACGTGGCCCATAATGCCCATAATGTCTCCCTAATCAACATCGTGAGGAACATCACCAAATGTCCATAATAGGAAGAAGTCTGTCAAATAAAATGACTGAAGAACTACAGGGACTAACTTTAAGTATGCATTTTGGGGAGGTGTTAGTCTTAGCTGCCTGTTAAGAGAAAATTGACTGTAGTCGACTGGCAGCAATATGCTCTTTCATTTCGTAGGTGAAACTAGGTTGAAGGACTTGTGCTGTTCTGGACTGGCTGGGATTTCTTTCCTCCTCGAAGAGACGTCTTGATTGCTAAGTTTAGTAGCAACAAAAACAGCAAGTTACCAACATCAGAAAGATGTTTTTTGTCTTTAGTGCTCCCTGTGGGCCATGAGACTTACCGAGACTTCCTGAGTGCCATAGACACTGCTATCATGTGTGGCTCCAGGGGATTTGCATATGCATGGATATCTTCTTTAAGTCTAATCAAGCGTTTGCCAGTTGTAACTAATTGTCAGCTTTATGGCATTCAACTTAAAAGCCTGTTGTTGTGTTTTAAATCCTTATTTTGTAAGGCTTTTTGTTTAGGATCTTTGGCCCATTCAGGTCTTGTTAAATTAACCATATTTAAGGTGTTCTAATGTGTAATGAAAAAAACTTCCTGTCTTTTATTGCTGTCTGAACAGATTAACAAAGTGTATGATCACATTGTCAGAGGTATACAGTTACTAATAGGAATAAGACGGTGGTGTCTTGTACATGTTCATTGTTACAAATTTTTAATAAGATAATCAAAATCGAAGAATTTTGATGATTCTCATAGTGAGATTTCCTAGTCTCTACAAAAGTTATGTTATGTACCACAGGAAGAAAGGGTTATAATTCATTCCCCAAATTTAATGGAAACATCATTTCAGAGCTTGACTACAGTGATTTCTATAGATGGATCAAAGACAAACTTAATAATTGAGAGAAAATGTATGAACGTTACGAAGCCAATTTCAAGTTGTTATGGCTTGTAGCGCAGATTTGTTTTTTTGGTCAAATGGTTCATCAACAATTTGACTAATCATAACATTGTCTTTAATGATTTGTACAATTCAGAAGCACTAAATTAGTGGCTTTGTGAATATTGTATTAGTTAAATTTGAGGCTTACTGGCAATCCTTCTCAGGTCTGGCAGTTTCATTTTCCTCACAAGTCTTTTCAAATGACAATGGCTGTTTACAGTCCTCTTGTTCATAACCGCACTTTCTAGGACAGTTTGAACTGGTGTGACAGACTCAATGTCAACATTAAAATGTTTGAAAATTGCATTACGAATGCATTCATTTGCTTTAACAAACTCTTGAATGTTTAAGTCACATTGTGCCAACTGGTGACCACGATAAATTGCAACATCATGCGCTTGTTCTTCATTTCGGCCAGATCGTCTATCCGACAATACATAATCCACCAGACATCTTTCAGGACCAGTAAGGACGATGTACTTATGATACAATGATTTTTCCTATAATATCGAATGCATAATCAGGAAAAAATGAAACAAACATTTCCAGACGTTTGCATTGCAGGTAAAGGTATTAATGTTATGCATTATTATTGTTATTATTTTGTTCCTTTTTTTTCGCAATGAAAACAAAAAATATTCTTAGTTGAAATGATACTCTTCTTTTAAAACAATCGGTTTAATTTTTTTGGTTGTCTTTGACCGAAAGTCTGATGATAAAAAGGAAATACCAAATAAAATACCATGAGAACTAATATTTAAAACAAAAGACATTAAAATAATATGAACCATGTTCAATGCAAATAATTATAAATCCCTAAAAAGAAAATAATTGTTTCCTCCACAAAATGAGCGAAGCATTGCTAATGATCCGTAATTTTCCTTCACCGCATTTTTCCCTTCCTGGTACACTGTACCCTTTAAAAAGTGTAAATGATCGGTGGTTAAAATGGGGCAAGAAGTGCAGCTGTAAAAGCCAACAAGGTATCTCCATCTTCGTTATAGAATTAATAGAAATTCGATTTACTGATCAAATAGATCTTCAACATGTTAAATAACTACAATAAGGACTGAAGAACTTGGTACACATGAGTTCGATTTTAGGATTATGGTCTCCTTAGGGTTATGAAATTTTAGACTTGCATATTTTATTTTAGCTTGCAGCGCATGGCTCTGATGAAATTAATTGAGGCGACGGCCTGCCTTTCTTCAAAAACGCTTGCTTTCAATATTTAAATTTGTGCCTCGAGTAATTTATTGTCCTCTTAACAGTTTTTTAATAATCTTTTGGAATGTATTGTTTGCCTGTAGTCTGATTGATCAACTTTCTCGTACAGTAGTCACACTGTAAAACTAAAAGAGTGCTGTAAAGTTATCTGTTCTGTATAGGTTAATAATATGTACAGAAGTTCTTGTAGTATTGGGCAGATCATACTACCATCAGCATCTTATTCAAATCGTACTAAGATCAACAGAAATTTGATTCAATTAAAATATGTTGACCCAGGTCGATAGCTTCTGATTTCGCTATGTTCTGAATTGATAAGCAATGAAGAAATATAGTGTACATGCATAAAATTCAGGAACACGCCTCTAAAAAACCTAGCCAATTTGCTTGTATTTCTAGTAAAATCCCTCATGTTTAGTCATGTTTGCATTTGCTGAACTTTGATACCAGATGAAAATGGCATAATCTTAAATAAAGGGCCATGAGTCAACTTTCATTTAGTAAATCAGGACTGAATAAGAACTCTAAATAAGTAATGAACATAAACAATTTCAGCAACCGTAAGTTAGAGTTTTTAAGTACAGGTTTTTAAATTAATTAACACATTATACTTCTAATAAAATGTTATTTTAAATACTTACGCGTCCTTCAAGTAGGTGTTTGTTATATTAAATTATATTTTCAGTTGTATGTAATTAAATTTTGTCAGTGAAAAGCCTTTCTGAGGAGAGTCGATAAACTATGCATCCATTAAGAGTACTTAATAACAATAATAATGGAATTACATAGCGCTTATACATCGCTGTTCTAAGCACTTTACAATGTAAAAAACAACATAATATCATAATCACAAGCTTACATTATCACTATTGTACATATTGGGAAATTTATACCATACACATCTTAACCCATTCGCTCCTGGAGATTTTGCCGAAAAACGCGTTTTGAAGCTAGTCGAGTGGTTTTCTGGTCACTGTCGTGCTATAAAGAGGTAAAACTTACCACAAACCGGTTTACAGGTCGTACGCTTGGCGGCCTTCTGATCCAGATGCATAATATCAGCTTGCAAAGTTCGGGCGTGCGCAGGGTTTAAAAGTGACACAGCAGTCTTGACTTTTACTTTTCGCTTTCTCTCCTCCCTTCTTTTTTCGCTTTTCTTGCCTCATTTTTTTTTCTCTTGCTGGGCATTTAGTAGGCTTCATTTTGGTGGGAAGAGTTTTTAGGAAAGCTTTTAGGATCGTACGATTAGGTGGAAGGAAAGGTAGGTGGGTAATGGAACAAGATTTTCATGGATATTTTCAGGTCCTTGTCACGTGGTTTTTTTCTTCTTTCTCCGGTGTCCTTAACTGAATTGTGCTCATTCTGGTATGGTTTGAAAGATCTCTTCACTCTGCACAAGTTAGCGAAGAAAGTTGTCCTTGACCGTTAAAACTGATGACGTCACAAAGGTTAGAAAGGACCTGGATCCGCACGGGCGGTTACGGGCGATTCAGGGGCGAATGGGTTAAAAAGGAAAGAAAACAAAAACAAATTTGATGAAACTAAATGTCATATACCTTTTTACATTACATCATGTGTTGTGTACTTTGATAGCAAATGAAACTGTTGTTCTCCCTCATAAGGGGGTTGCGCCTACTATACTAGAGAGTTAGATCCGAGTTTACAGCGAAGCTCTAACTGCTGAAGGTCACGTGACAAGTCTTTCGCATCACGTTTGAGGTTTACGACGTGCATTTTCAATGTGGGGAGGTAGGTTTTCACGTAGGTCATTTACCTGAAAGCTTTTAGCATATAATTCTTGTTTTACCCCACGTAATGATACAAAAATCTTGTGGAGCAAGTCTTTATTCATTAACAGGGACACAAATTCGGGCGAAATGCTAAATTTGATAAATCCTATTGGATCTTGAAAGCAAGTGCCATTCCTGGCTGCTGATTCAAAATGAAATTTGGAAGAAGAACTAATGTTAGAATTTACAGCTCTTTGCTGCTAGATAACCAAGTGTTATTGTAAATTTCTTTTATTTTCACTGATTGATATTTCTTCTATTTCTAAATGGAAAAATAAACCAGAATCCACTTCTTTAATCCACCACCAATCTAAATCGAATTATGTTTGAACGTCGAACCGCAAATGGGTAACCGCAAACCACAATTAGGGGTTCGCGGTAAACTTGGATCTAAAACTCTCTACTGTACACATGATCCTTAAAACTGGTCCTAACGACGACTAAAATAATAATAATAATTTAAGAATTTATATTGCACAGTTTTCGTGACTAGATGATCAACGGCGCATTATAAGAATACATAGAATATAAGAATTACATCATGTGTTGTGTATAATATCAAAAAGCCTAACTACGAATAAAAAGCCTTACTAAAAGTTACATCTAAAAGTTTTGCTAAAAATAAATAAAGATTACATAGTCATATCTGGGTATGAAGTGAACCTTACTAAGAATGGAAAGCCTTACTAAAAAGGTGCTTCTTTAAAAATTTTTTTAAGTGTCCACAGATTTGGCCATATTCTAATTTCCAGAGGTAAATCGTTCCAGAGTTTAGGCGCCGAGGCAACAAAAGCATGGTGGCCCAGGGTTTTTTAAGTTTTAAAATTCGTGCGAGAAGCAGTATTCTGTCGTTAAATCGCAGTCTAAATCCTTAGTTTCAAGGCTCAAGTTTAACAAGATCATTGATATAGGACGGTGCTAATTCATGAATGGCTTTGAAAGTTAAAAGTAAAATCTTAAAATTAATACGAAATGAGAAAGGAAGCCAATGCAGCTGATGGAGCACTGGAGGTAATGTGGCAGAATTTGCCCAGCATAACGACAAGTCTGGTGCGTGCATTTTGAACTCTCTGCAACTTGTCAATACGGCACTTAGGCACATCATATAATAGACTATTACAGTAGTCGATTGGGCTACTAACAAAAGAGTGGATAAGAGTCGCAGCTGCATCCATTGAAATGTTATTTCCGGATGCGTCTAATGTTGTGTAAGTGATAGACAGCAGCACTGCATATTTTTGGAATGCGTACAGCCATAGTAAGTTGATCATCGAACCACACACCCAAATTCTGTACGACAGAAACTTTGCTTACATCGCAATCTCCTACCCTGATAGTGTTGACAGCGGCCTTTTTTAATAGATTTTCTTTTTATGTAACAAATCTGTATGATAATCACGGAAGTACGACTTATCATGGGTTCCACAGTATTGTCCAGAGCTAAATCACCCAATAATGCAGTGTAGCATGACTGACTATTAACTCATGCTGAAAACGGCTCAAGTTTCAAGACTTTACAACACGTTACACTAATGTCCAGACTTAAAAGTGTCAATGGTAACAGTTGAAAGGTTGCCTGTACAAAATAATTTTTATTTACCTCATCATTGCTTTCCATCCAGATTTTACCAGTATTGTTTATGCTCTTGGTATAAAAGCCCTCAAGAAACATTTCCAGATCTTTGGGTAGCTAAAGGACTGTCCAAATATAAAGACTTGTGCCTCGAGGGCATGGGCCATGTTTCTGGCAAAGGCGTTGAGTTGGACTAGTTTTCTGGTGTGGGCTTCTATTGCCTTTGTATGCTTACAATCTCCATTTGACCTCTGAGAAGCCCACTAATGGAATTGGCCACATACGCCTCATGAAAAACCCCCTCTGAGAATGCCTTTCTTTCCAAGGAAATAGTAGTCTCGAAAAGTTCCACCCAATCCATGTCTGATATGATCAGTATTCCCGCGACGAAGCATCTGACTCAGGGAAACGGGTGGAATCAATGACCATTTCAATGGCAGAGAGATGCCAGCGTCCTTGTACTAGTTCGCTGTTGTGACTCTTGCATTAAGGTGAAGACGAACCTTCCAAAAACCGTTTATGTAGAACTTTCCAATTCTGGAATTTTTTTCTTTGTCTTTAAAAGGAAGGGCCTTGCTCTCCAAATCCATGTTGAAGTGCAGCTGGTGGCTCTTGGTTGAGAGGAACCAGAGTAAATGGCCTGTTTCTCGAGTACTTCTGGCATTTGCCTTCTACCTTGTCAGAGAGCCTCGGAACTGTAACCACATCAAGCCCTCTAGTGGCAGCAGTTGGCCCTTTGTCGTTTGGTCTTTTTTTGGTATTCCTGTTTGACTGATAATGCATCGGTCTTGAGGGACGCAATGTTTATTTTCAGCTCAGATAAAAAAAAATTTCCTCATCTTTCATCGTTTCGGTATAACACGAAATTCATGCGTGATATAATCACGACTAATGACATGATGTAACAATCGTTGATTAGTAAGATCATTACTGCTAGTTGCAAAACTTGAGAGACACCAACGGGTACGTGAATATTATTCTTATTTACGGTTTGCTTTAACATTTCTTGACTGATTGTAGTTCCTGTTGATATCTCTACGTAGATTTCGAATTCTTTATATCTTCTGTATTTCTGTACATTTTGGACGAAATACACCATGTGCAGTATTTGAAACCTTAGCGACTCGCAGCTAGGAGTACATTCGAAATCGGTGTAACTCTTGTTTTCGCACTTCTGCGTATCTTTAGGGCGTTGTCTGCCATCTTCGTCCTAGGATTTCGAATGTATTGCTGGCTGCGAGTCACCAAGGTTTCAAATACTGCACATGGTTTATTTCGTCCAAAATGTGCAGAAATACAGAAGATATAAAGATTTACACGGAAAAAGAATGAATTCTTCAAAGCAATAGCAGAGAAAAAAGATACTGAGATTCTCAAAGAAAATTTGACGAGCTTACCGATGCTTGGTCTACTGTTGAACGTAAGCACGATATTTACCTAATGTACCTCAACGAGGAAGAAATTACGGCAAATGAAAAATGGGTTGAAGAATTACAAGAAGAATACAACGAGGCATCGACGGTATATAATAAGTATGACAATGAAAGAAAAGCTCTTGAACTGAAGGAACAAGAACAATTGAACTGCCAACATATAATTACATTAAAAGAAGAAGAATTTCAAAGGATTGTTCAACAGACAATTATGAAGAAAAAATCCACGGAAGCAATCTTTGAATCTTTAATTGAACATGTTAAAAACATAATTGAATCAGATGTGGAGAGCAAAAACACAATGATGGCTTTGCGCAAAACTGAAAAGGATATAGAACTCACACTGACAGACTGCAAGAGCGCGCACGCCAAAATGCTCGAGATATCGAATGGAACATCTGCTGAAAATGAAATCGAATGGATTCGAAAAATTCAAACGCGCTATAACGAAACAAGTGAAAGAATTGAAACTTTCACTGCTAGGATAGAGGATGAAAAGAAAACTAAACAAAGCTTCCCTCTTCGCTTGGAGAAAGTCAAGATGCCATTTTTTGACGGAACAATAAGACAATATCCTCAATTCAAGCAGGACTTTCAGAAACAAGTCATGCCTACGGTGAATAAAGAAAGCGCGTGCTACATTCTACGATCTTGCCTGGGAAAGGAAGCGAATGACACAGTGAAAAGCATAGATGACGCCATCCAGGAGATGTGGAAACGACTAGATGAGAAATATGGAGACCCAGCCAAAGTTGCTGACGCTATTATCAATACAATACAGAACGTAAGACCCATCAAAGAAGGTGAGAATAAAAAATTCATAGAACTTGTTGATACAGTAGAGGACGGATACAACGACTTAAAGAAACTTGGATTAGAAAGAGAGATCACTACAACCAGCTCAGTAAGCATAATCGAGAGAAAACTGCCTCCTGAAATAAGAAAAGATTGGGCCAAACTGGTCAGCGCAGACAACAGTACAGTAGACAAAACCAACAAATTTCCAAGTCTCCTTAGCTTTCTCCTCAGCCGGAAAAGAGCCATAGAATACGACATCGCAGAGCTACGAGTTACCAACAATCCGACAGTAAAGGGCTCGGTACACTATACCAATACAAGCAAAAAGACAGAAGAAGGCAGCAGCAGACACACTTATCAATCGCACAGTAAGTGTCTACTCCACAAAGAAGCAGATCACTGGACAAGCGACTGTAAACTGTATCTGTCAAAACCCATTGAAGAAAAAATGAGACTATTGAAAGAAAATGGAGCTTGTTGGTCATGTTTACGAAAAGGACACAGATCCTTAAAATGTAGAAAGAAAAAACGATGCGGCGTAAACAAGTGCACCAAATGACACCGTAAGACACTTCACCAAGATGATCAACTTAATAAATCAACTGAGGATACCTCTGGATCAGCTAGCTTATGCAGCAATTCCATGATTGATTCTTGTCTATTACAATTACAAAAAATTCCTACAAAGCACGGATGGGCCAACGTCCTCTGGGACAGTGGAGCATCACTCTGTTTTATCACAAACACCAAAGCAAAAGCTGAACATTTAAAAGGAACAAAAGTGGAGCTCGCTGTAACTAAAGTAGGCGGCAACAATGAAAAAATCACATCTAACAGATACAAACTTTCGCTATTTGACAAACAAGGTCAAGAAGTTCAAGTCGATGTATATGTTATCGATAAAATTACTTCTGAAATACTAAGTGTGGACATAGATGGAATAATCCCATTATTCAATAACATCTCCAAAGAAGACATATTACGACCACCAGGAACAGTGGACGTATTAATCGGTTACGAATATGCAAGCTATCACCCCCAGAATGAACAGAGCTCAGGACATCTTGTATTATTAAGAAGTTGCTTTGGAAGATGCATTGGCGGCACACACCCGACTATCAGAGAGCAATCCACAAGCCACCAACTCCACCAAATAAAAGTTAATACCGCAATCGCCAGAATTGAAGATTTCTATAATATAGAAAACCTTGGAATAGACCTCGCTGTGGTGGATGTAAATGCGGGAAGTGCTCACTGGGAAGTAAAAACTTCACAATTAAGGAAGAAAAAGAACTAAAACTAATCGAGGACAAACTAGAATACAACAAGGAAGAGAAGAGGTGGATTTCAGAATATCTGTGGATCAGAGATCCACCAGAGTTACCCGATAACAAAAAAGCGGCAATGGGAATGTTGATATCGACAGAAAAAAGACTAGCGAAAAATGCCACACATGCTGAAGTCTATCAAAAACAAATTGAAGATATGGTTGATAGAGAGGTCGCAAGAAAGCTCACCCTTAAAGAGTTAAAAGAATATAAAGGACCAATTCACTATATCTCGCACCATGAAGTCTTGAAACCAGATTCCAAATCGACACCAGTAAGAATTGTATTCAATAGTAGTGCACACTACATGGAACATGCCCTAAACGACTACTGGGCGAAAGGACCGCACCTTCTCAACGACCTCTTGGGAATACTCATAAGATTCAGAGAAAATAAGATAGCACTGATTGGTGACATAAAGAAAATGTACCACACAGTAAAGACAAAGACAATTGACCAACACACTCATAGATTTTTATAGAGAGACATGAACATTAAACGACCACCAGATACGTACGTTATACAACGAGTTTCGTTCGGCGATAAGCCATCAGGTACGATCGCCACTGTTGCATTACGAAAAACAGCTGAAATGGGACAACACAAATATCCTAAAGCTGCGAAAGTAATCGAGGAAAACACTTATATGGACGATGTAATAGAGAGTGTGGCTGACGAAGAACAAGCGAAGGACCTCACCCAAGATATTGAAAGTTTACTTAACGAAGGAAGTTTTAAAATGAAAGAGTGGATCTTCACCCATGATAGTAAAGAACCCTCTAAGACCTTGACAATACCTACTGATGTGTCATCACAAGTGTTAGGAGTTTTTTGGAACCCCATTAAAGACGACTTCGAGTATAAAGTTCAGTTAAGAACCACTGCTAAGGGAAAGAAGAAGTCTCGTATCCTTTCAAATGCAAATAAGCTGGGAGAAATCGATGCAGATAATCCTACCAAAAGAATAATTTTATCCCAAGTAAACAGCATTTATGATTCTCTCGGATTAGCTGGACCTTTCACAGTCGGAGCAAAGATTCTGAGACAGTTATGGGGAATGGAAGAGAAGCTAAACTGGGACGACCCTATTCCGGACAAGTACACTTGAGACTGAAAACAATTCTGCCAAGATCTACTGGAGATGAACGACGTTAAATTCAAAAGATGTTTAATCCCAGAGGATGCAATAGATGATCCTATATTAATTATCTTTAGCGACGGATCTAGTCATGCATATGGGGTATGTGCATACTACAGATGGAAACTCAACAACGGACAATTCAAATGCAGACTTATACTATCAAAAAACCGACTCGCGCCGATAAAAAGATTATCAATTGACAGAATCGAACTGTGTGGGGCTGTATTAAACTCAAGACTGAAAGCATTTCTAGAGCGACATTGCAGATATAAACTTCAGAAGTGTTATCACATCGTGGACTCTCAAATAGTACACAACATGATTCAAAAGGAATCATATGGATTTAATACCTTTGCAGCAACCCGAGTAGGGGAGATACAACAGAACACCAACACTGATGATTGGTATTGGACAGAAAGCAAAAACACCATCGCAGACTGGCTTACTCGCGGCAAAAAACCAAATGACCTAAACTCAGAAAGTATTTGGCAAAGGGGACCCGATTTTCTTGAATTACCCGAAAGTGAATGGCCAATTAACAAAGCTTTGACCAAAGAACAACTTCCTGATCGACCAAGTCAAAGTAGCATACAATATAACGCAGACCTGCCAAATTAATAATACAGACACACTTGCCTCGAGACTTAACATGGAAAGATACTCAAATTTTGACAAACTATTAAGGGTGAGAGCCCGTGTATTATTACTGTACCAAAGAACACCAAAACTTTCATTCAAAAACGCAGGAAAACCACTCATACCTCCTGAGGTAACAAAGGCGGAACATTTCTGGATTATGGAAGCACAAAGACATATGCACGCAGACATCGAAAAAGGGAAATACAAACTTCTGTGCCCTAGAAAAAATGAGCAAGGAATATACGTGGTTGGAGGACGAGGTGAAAGATGGATTGAGATGAGTCACAATAAAAATGAAGTAATACTGTTGCCCTATGACCATAGATTTTCCCGTCTCTATGCTGAACATATTCACAGACAAGGACATCTCGGTGTACTCTCCACGTCCAGTAAAATACGCACGAAGTTATGGATAATTAAACTATTGAAAATGGTGAAATCCATCCAATACAACTGCGTGATATGCAAGAAATTAGACGAGATTAAGCGAACAGATTATGGGAAAGTTACCGGTGGAAAGACTGAAGCCATCACCTGCATGGAGCTGCACAGCTATTGATCTCTTTGGTCCGTTCAAAATTAAAGACGAGGTGAAGAAAAGAACTATTGCGAAGACATATGGTGTGATATTTAACTGCTTGGCTACCCGTGCCGTTCACGTAGATCTAGCTGCGGATTACAGTACTGAAAAACTTATCATGGTCCTCAGAAGATTCGTATCAATTAGAGGTTTTCCCTCCAAACTTTATTCAGACAATGGCCCTCAACTGGTCGCCGCAAACGAAGAACTAAAACATGTAGTTAAGGGTTGGAACCAAGAGGAACTCAAAACGTTTGGCGTGATGGAAGGATTCACGTGGGATTTTGCACCAGCCGATGCACCATGGCAAAACGGAGTTTCTGAAGCATTGGTTAAGTCCATAAGACGAGCAATAACAGCAGCAATCAGTGATCATGTTTTGACATTTTCCGAACTACAAACTGTTTGCTTTGAAGCAGCAAATCTTGTGAATGAAAGACCAATCGGAAGACACCCTACCTCACCTTATGATGGAACGTACCTCTGTCCCAATGATTTATTGCTAGGAAGAGCGACATCAAGAGTACCAAGCGGACCCTTTCGAGAGACTTCAGATTTCCGCCGTAGATTTGAATTCGTTCAAAGTATCGTGCGCTATTTCTGGAAGAAGTGGACCGGAGATTACTTTCCAAGTTTACTTATTCAGCCAAAGTGGCACACTGCACAGCGAAATATTCGTGAAGGCGATGTAGTGCTTATCCACGACGCAAACCAGATAAGAGGACAATGGAAGCTTGGGACTGTGCTTAAAGCCTTTCCTGGAGGAGATGGTAGAGTAAGGAAAGTTCAAGTGCAGTACAAAAATCCAAAACCAGGAGAAGCTGTCAACGAGTACCATGGCAGAGGTTTCGTTACCGTTGAACGAGCAGTAAACAAATTGCTTGTTTTGATACCAAAGGAAGAAGATAAAGACACAAACAATTGAACTACTACTAATTTTTCTGAAATTGAAATACTCTACGTGAAACTGGACTTGAAATAAATTTTGTATTTTTAATGTACCTTTCCTTTTCGAGTGGTGGGGGAGTGTTTTGAGATAACACGAAATTCATGCGTGATATGATCACGACTAATGACATGATGTAACAATCGTTGATTAGTAAGATCATTACTACTAGTTGCGAAACTTGAGAGACACCAACGGGTAGGTGAATATTATTCTTATTTACGGTTTGCTTTAACATTTCTTGACTGACTGTAGTTCCTGTTGATATCTCTACGTAGATTTCGAATTCTTTATATCTTCTGTATTTCTGTACATTTTGGACGAAATACACCATGTGCAGTATTTGCAACCTTGGCGACTCGCAGCTAGCAGTACAGCCTATTTCTCGAGTACTTCTGGCATTTGCCTTCTACCTGGTTAGAGAGCCTCGGAACTGTAACCACATCAAGCCCTCTAGGGGCCGCAGTTGGCCCTTTGTTGTTTGGTCTTTTTTTTGTATTCCTGTTTGACTGACAATGCAAGCGTCTCGAGGGACACAATGTTAATTTTCAGCTCAGATAAAAAAAATTTCCTCATC
Source organism: Porites cylindrica (assembly GCA_964035525.1). Classification (NCBI taxonomy): domain Eukaryota; kingdom Metazoa; phylum Cnidaria; class Anthozoa; order Scleractinia; family Poritidae; genus Porites; species Porites cylindrica. Next base: position 19,397,113 of record OZ037777.1, read on the forward strand.
TTTGTTGTATAATGTCGCCTGTAGTGATTTACACTTCTCTGTTTAAAAAAACGCTTCGTTGGTAATATTATCTTGGTTTTGAGGATTTATCGATAAAGATCTTGTATTAGCCTCCACCTGCTTCTCCAATATTGTAAGACTGTGTTTAATATCCTTCTTTTCAGCTAGGAAAAAAATTTTCTGCCCCAAAGTTTGTTCATTATTGGAGTTTGGCAGGTCGCTTAATGTCCCTGGCTTGTCTTGAATCAGATTGACCCATTTATCCTTAGAAAACGGGCCCACTTTTTTTTTCTTGAAAAGTAAGAGTACACTGCTTCTTGTGGTACCAGGTTAACATAAGCTTACTGTTGCAACTTTTAAATTGCTTAGTATTTTATCTGTTTTATTACAGATCATACTGGAAGCTATGTACGACCCAGTTCAAGCGAACATAGAACTTTGTAGTGAACAGTGCGGAGCACTCACCATTTGTATGTGGAGGCAAACACCATGAGTTGCCGAAAGTGTTTCAAAAGTGCAGGTAAGTGAAGTTTGGTCGAGTTTTGCTCAATAATAGGGACCCTTAGCAGTGACGACGAGCACGTGAACGTCAACTAGCGGAAGTTGGAAAACAAACCATGATGCTACCACGCATGCCCAAACGAGCACGAACTCGTTGTCCACACCTCGTTGAGGACGCCATTTGCCGCTATTTGCCGTCCTGTGGTGAACTTGAGTATTTTCTTCTATTTTCTGACTTAATTTTGCAATTTTTTGAATCCCAAGGTTTTTCTTAGTAGATAAGACAGAAGCCGTGAGTTATTCCTGTTGCTGGGAAGTAAAAAACCCCGATTTTTTCGATGTTGCAGGAAAAATTCGACAGTCTTAGTATAACTGCACTCGGTCAAAGAAGTGATGGATGCAGCAGGAACATCAGAGTAAGTGTCAAGCGTTTTTATAAATGTAAGTTGTATTATTTAAACCGCATTTGATAACAGTTTTTGTAAAAATCCTGTCAGGATTTTTATGAAGTTTTGTTCGTCTTTGAAAGTTTAAACTATTCGTGTAAATACATTTGAGGTAAGAATCCACCTTTATAGCTAAACTCTGAATAAACTTACCTCAGTTTTTTGCCGATATAAAAGCCCTCTCAAAGCCAAGTTGTTGTAGTCGTTAATTTTTGCGCATGAAGATTTTTTTAAATCGTTCTACAGTCATGTTTTACGCTGCACTGATTTTCACCTCGAGAAAAAAAACTTTATTTACAAATAATTTTTACTGCAGCACAGAAATCGTTTTAGGCAATTAACATGGAATCAAAAGTTTGTAAGCTTACCAGTATTAACACTGACTGTAAAAATATAATTTTTAGCACTTTATTTATATTCAGAAATTATTCCATGAAGTGGTCAGAAGAGCGCGATCTCATGCTATGCAGAGAAGTTCTTGTCATGGAACCATTCAAGCACCCAAAGCAAAGTAGAGAGTGAGGAGAAATCTGGGGAGAAATAGCACAAAACTTAAATGGGCTCAGTGTACCCAAATTCACTGTAAGAACGCGCTCACTCTTTTGCTGAGGAAGTACAAAGAAAAGGTGAGAAACGAAGAGCAGGGTTCTGGCATGAAATGTGACGAGGAAACAGAAGTGGAGACGGCATTGTGTGAAATTATAGAAAAAGAACAGGCAGCTGATTTAGAAAGGAAAGAAAACACTAACACTCTTACCAAGACAAATGAAAACGACAAGGCGTCAGCCAAAGAAAGTAGGTTGAAGGCCTTGGAGCGCCTGGGCCAAACAAAAAAAAGGAATGCTGATTCATGTGATGAAGTTATCAAACCAAAAAGCAGAAGAAGTACCACTGACGCTGTGCAAATTCTAAAAGAAAAATTTGAGAATGAGAAGGAATTCCAGAAGGAAGAAATGGAATTGAAGAAGAAAGAGCAAGAAAATAAAGCAGCTCAGCATCAAATGCTGATAGATCAGCACACGCAGAACCAGCAACAGTACCAGGATGTAATGAAGATGATGGCTGAACAGCAGCAGAGGCAGGAACAGCAGCTACAGAACTTTTAAATGCTTTTCCTGCAGCAGCAACAACAACAGAGTCAAATGTTAATGAGTTTACTTGAGAAAGTAATGCTCAAATCCTCATAAGAGCTGGCAAAGGCAAAACAAAAGTTGAAAATCAAATTGTCAACCTTTGGCCCTTTCAGCCCTTTAGAGCCAGGTTGTTGTTATCATAATTTTTAACTGATTATTTTCCAACTATAATTTTGTCTCTTTTTTTTTTCTGGTGACTTTGCCTGTCCAGCTTGGTGATTAGTTTTTCTTCACCTCGACTTCAAAGGTTGATGGGTTGTTTACACCTCTGGAGAAAGGAATTTTCTTAGTGCAGTGTGTACAGTGATCAAAGATACATCGTTGAAGCTAAGTAACCCCTTTCACTCACAAGGATATAGAAGTTATGAATTAAAACTTCAAATTAACTATCACATGGCTGATAAAATGCTGCAAACCTTTGCAGTAACATCACATAAGAGTGATTGCTGCTAGATAGGTGGCATAGTAATTAAGAACATGGTCTTAAACATCGTCGTGAGAAAGAAGTAGTACATTGATGTTTAGACACTGGGAGTGAAAGGGTTAAATTAAGCTGTCCTTTGAAATTTTAGAAGTTAGTGTTAGGATGTGCTCCATTTTCTTACATTGAAGCATAGGTTGAGCAAAACATTGAAATAAGAATAAAATACACGTACCCTTACCCGTACCCTACGGTCGATTGTTTTTAAAGGTCAGGATTGTTTAATTGTTTTTCCAACTGGCTACGGGAAGTCCTTGATCTACCAAATGCCACCATTACTGTACTGTTTGATAAAATTAGTGCGAGGAACCTTTCATCGAAGGACAAGTCAATTGTCATTGTTGTTTCTCCTTTGAATGCCTTAATTGATGGCCAAATAAATAAACTTAAATCAGCTGGTGTCAATTGTACAAGTTTGCGTGTTTGTGGTGACTAGGTCGATGGCGCATTTGAGGAGAAAATTCTTGAAGACCTTTTTTTACACACCCCGAGGTAGCAGTAAGCAACAGGCAATGTAGAGACCTTTTTTGTCGGCTTACTACCAGAAAAATGTTAGGGTTGTGGTGGTTGATGAAGCACATTGCATCATTGAGTGGTAAATTATGATTATCATTACTTTTTGTTGTTGTTTTTCTCTGTTTGGTCATTTTGTTAATACTTTTAAGGCTATAAGCTTCCTTCATGTTAGGGCTAAAAATGGCCCCTACACCTATTGTTAAGTTCCTGTTTCCTAGACTCAAATTTTTGGGTTACATGATCACTTTGCCACCTCACACCAGAAAGGATTTAACATAAAGTTAGTTTTGTAGTCAGTCAACCTTAATTGCTGCTTTATGAAGATTTCACAAAGTTTATGAATTCAATGTTCTCACACCGGGATCCAGACTCCAAAATTTGAACTATACAACGAAACGCAAAGTTTACTATGTGTATTTACTTTGCAAGGACACAGTGAGCTGTTTCTATTCTTATCATTGCGGTAATGATATTTATTGCCTTATGCAATGTACATGCTAGGTCAACTAAATAAAAAGGTTTTATTATGTCCAAAAGCAGTTATCTTGGTATTTCAATTGCTTCTGATGGGTGCATTGATCAGATCACCAACAAACTAATAGTCATAGACCTGTTGTGCTTGTAGACTTTTTTTTCTCAATGTGTAAAATTTTGATGCTCTCAAGAGGTATCATGTGATGGGTTTTCTTAAATTTAATGCCTATCTTTAAAATTTGAAAGAAACAGTTCGGTTCTCCAAGTATGATCAAATGACTTATATTAAGGCAACAAAGCACACAAGCAAAGAAGTCTTTAGAAGGTACAAATAACTGTTTGGGTTCATTTAAGTAGCAACTCGATACTTATCTTCACCTTTTGTTTTCCAGTGCATATCTGTGGCCAGTTCAAATTGAATGTCATTCATTTGTAGTGCAACTGTGTGTCCTCCTTTCACACTAGTATGAATCTCTAACTTCCCCAAGTATTCCATTACCATGTTGTTTAACAGCGACAGTGAATGTTTGAAACACACTATAATCTAACTTTAAATTAATGACCCAAGTCCATGACAGAAAGCTTGTGGGAAATGAAAGTAAAAATTATGTTCAAAGCAATATGACTGGGAATTCTAAAATAATTTGTTGTCCAAAACTTTAAAAAATATGTCACTCTTAGAGCTGCTAAATTCCTGGATGATGCCATTTTGCTGACCTTGAGCAGCTTGCATTAATATTGGCATGAATGTTATGTGATAAATATTATTTTATTGATGTTAAGCAGGCTAAAAAAAATATTTTCAGTTACATCACATACTAATGACAGAAAAGTGAACCTTGAACCTTTAAGTCCCAATAATGACCTCCAATCAAGCAGAGGCCAAGAGTGGCTAAGCTTCTTGATATTTCAGCAACCTCTGTATAGCACTCTAGGAAAAATGTACACCTAAGAGCAGTTAAGGGAAATTTCATCACTGGTGGCTTAAAGGGTGAAAAGCCAATATAACTACATGGCCATATTGTTACTAATAACAAAGTTATTGCAGCCTTTTTCTTCTTAATTCGACCCTACTATAACGGCTTAGTTACTTGAAAATCCCCTTTCATGTAGTCATTATCCGTAATTCCTGTGGCCAAATTCTCTTATTCTAGTGGCAAGTATAACAGCAGTTGAGTGTATCACTACAGCATTTTTACTTCGTGTTTTATTGTTTAGGGGGCATAACTTCAGAGAAGACTATAGAAAACTAGAAACACTTTCCTCAGTATTCCCCACAGCTAAGATTGTTGCCATGACAGCAACAGCAACAAAGGAATATCAAACAAGCATTATGAAATGTCTGAACATGAAAGATCCCAAACTTGTACTTACAAATCCTGACAGGCCTAACATTTTTTATGAAGTACAGCAAAGGCCATCCTATCTTAAACAAAGTAACATTAAGCAGTTTGAAGAAATTCTTTCACCCATAGCAGATGAACTCTTTATTGCCAATATTAAAATGCCTGTTACTATTATTTACTCATCATTAGAAATGTGTGGAGTTGGGTATGCCTTTTTGGAGAGAACGCTTGGGGATCACCAGTTCTACCCTATTGGGGTTCCCCAAATTCCTCAAAACAGGCTTTTTGCTCAATTTCACTCGCCACAGACAGACAAAATGAAATTTCAGAGTCATGCAAACAGAGAGTAATATTTGCTACAGTGGCATTTGGCATGGGGGTCGCCTCTCCTTGTGTTGAAAGGATAATCCATTTTGGTGTGCCCCGAACTATGGAGAGTTTTTTTCAAGACAGTGGGTTAGCTGGAAGAGATGGGAGACCTGCCACATCAACTCTTTACTTCAACAACAATGATATTGGTGCAAATGTTGAAGGAATGCAACCTATTATGAGAGATTACTGTAAAAACCCTCAAAATGTCTGCAGAAGAAAAATTGTGCTTAGCCACTTTGGTTTTGGCATTCCAAGTCTTCGAGACAAACACAGCTGCTGTAACGTATGTCGAACTGACTGTGAGTGCTCTGAATGTGTTGAGCTACATCAAGATGTTTTGGCCCTTGAAAACATTTACATCCCTGATAATGAATTTCTTTTGTCTGGAAAACAGGTGGAAGATATAAAATCAGAGCTTATAAAATACAAAGAAGAAATTGAGACCAGCGATAACTATTTGAATTTAAGTATGTGTTCAGGATTAACAATGACAGTAACTGATGATGTTTGTTCAACACTTCAAGAACTCTGTTCTCTTGACAGAATTATGGAAAAACTACCGGTTTGGGGAAAAGAACATGCAGAAAAGATTGTACATATTATAAGTAATGTCACATCCAAATAGGCTTAAAAGCCTCCTTAAGAAACTCTGCAAAACATTAGGTACCATAACTAATTCTGATAATATTTTGTTGTGATAATTTAACTGAAGAAGCCCATTCCTTATAAGCCAAGTGGCTTCCTTTGGGCTTCCTCACCATTAGCTTTAAATACTTCAATTTTCTTGTTTTTTGTACATCCTAAAACTATAAATTGAACTGAACTGAATTCCATTTTAAAGTTCCTCCTTTTTCACGCAGTAGATGAGGAAAAAATTCTACTTTTGTTACAACAGGTGTACTTTACTTAGTCATCTGCATCAGACGATTCAGATTCTTCATTTTCAGGAACTACGGATTGACCTCTTGCAAGCTGTCTCTTGTGATTTTCAAGCCAATGCAAGAATTCACCCAAGTCAATCTTCTCTCTTACACTCTTCAGCATATCAGGGAATGAAGGATGAGGCTCATGCATTGGGTCGCATTTGAATGGCCTTAGCAACCTCAGATCCCCCGGCATAATGACTTCATCTCTATCAGCACTTTTTTTAGTGTGAGCAGTTGACGGTGGCTTGACATTTGAACTCTCATCATAAGCATGCAGGGATTCACTGACTCCAGTGACTGCCATTGAGCTAGTCTTATTTGCCCCCATTGAAGCTATCAGATTTTTTGTGCTCTTGATGGTATGCTCCATTTCTACATCATTTGCCATGTTGACTCCAATTTTCCCTTTCTTGTTGGTCTGTCTTCCCCAAATCACACGTTCGGACACCTGGTGGGTCAGCATGCACTTTACTAAAGTTAGGAAGTACATCCCTTCAATTGCATACTTTGACAATTTGTTATTGGCTTTGAAAACCCACAAAAGGTATTAATTAATTAATAACATTTCTATCTCCATCACCTTCATGAATTGTGTCATTCAGTTGCATAAGAACTATGAACAGTTCAATCAAAGAGAGGCCATAATTCTGGACTTTGTCATCGACTGTCACACCCAAGTGGAAAACATGGTAGTCAACAAACTTCTCAAGCACCTTATCAAAGTGTTCATTCTTTGCCTCCAAGCTTGCATTTTGTTCGGGCATTTTTTTTGTAGGCTCACTTTTAGTGTTTTCCACACCAAGGAATTCTAGGAAAGCTTCCACTAAGTAAGCCCTTCCAACTGACACAAAGACCTCCTCATATGCATCAGGGTTGTTTTTGACAGTTGTTGGAACATTTTAGCGCATAATACGCTCTCTAAAATACTACCGTGTACCAATTTTACGTGTTGAATTCTGGTTCATCAGGACATCATTAATGAGCTGAAAATAAAAACAAAACAATAACAATTATTGTTATTTAACTTATGCATTTTATTTTGCCAAGTAGACTCCAAACTCCACAATTGAAAAGTGGGCTATTAAATGTCCCTCAGCCTTTTCATTCAATGTGTTAAGAACTGTTTTGTATGAAAGAGCTTTTGATTAAACTCTGCTTTGTTTTATATACTTATATGAAGAAGAGATGATTATTACTATCATTACAATATAGATATAGTATTAGGAAACTTGAAGAATTCAACTTTCTTTTCTGATCAAGTGTGTCATAGGCAGCCGGATTTATTAAATCCAGTTTGTACTTTTATGCTCAACAGTTCTTGAACAGAAAAGGACTAGATTAAGTATAAAAATCCAAATAATAGTACGTAACTCTTGCAGTCACCATATATATTACATATGTTGCACAGCTGTACTTACAGTTAGGAATGCTTGCTTTGTATGAAAGAGCTCTATAACATCAGGCTGAGAATGTTCCAGTCGGTCCTTAGAAGTGTGAGCTCCAGCCCTTAGTTTACGCCCATATGTAAAACGCACTCTTGTCAACTGATCGCCACCAGATGGACAGTTAAAGTCAGCTGGGATGTAGGTTTCTTGTTCAGGACCTTCATTATCTGTAGCTGCTTTAAATATTGTTTCAAATGTGGCTTCATGGCTAGCCAAGATGTCTAACACATCTGCATATTTTTTTTCATCTTTGAATTGAATTGGCAGTGGAAACACTTCTGACTTCGAGCTCATTTCGTTAGTGTACCTCTGCAGAATGTGCTGTGATACCAGCTTCTTAACTGCTGCAAATTGAGGATGTTTGAAGAATTCTAAAAAGATTCTCCCCACAAGAACTTTGAAGTCTGACTGAAGTTTCTTGATTTCCTCTGAGGTAAGGAGGTAATTCTCATGAAGAAAATTCTGAATGTCACCAAGTGGCCTGACATTGTCCAAGTGGCTGGAGTCAATCCTCTCAAAAACAACAATGCTTGCAAACCAGTTGTGCTGCTTGTTCCTGTGATCTGCCCTCATGTTCTTCACTGTTGTTTGCGGTTCAAATTGTCATTAACAGTGTAGAATTTCTTTCCAGCTTTGACCAGTTCAACAATTTTCAACAGAATGTTTGTACTGTAGTTAAAAAGTAAAGTGTTCTTCATTCAATATGAGGTAGATAAATAGCAAGTGACTAAGTTGGGATCGCAAAAATTACAAATTGGCCCAAAAGTGACTAAGCTGGGGTCTATAATTGGCCACAGAATAGACTATAATGGGGTAGCGACTCTGAGAGGTAGCCCCCCCCCCCCCGGGAAAAGAACCTGATGACATGCATTATTTTATATGTGATCCTCTTGTTTTGATGGGAAATTTGTGCTACAGGTTGACAGAGTTCAAGGTATTGCTCAAAGAACATAAGGTCTAGCAATTGTCAATACGACCAAAAGTCAGTAACCATGCTGAAGAGTCCAAAAAAGGGAGAAAAAAAAGCTGTCCATGGCTGTGTAGGGTGAAAAGGCTGTGCATTGGGTAATAATCTGAAATCACTGTCTCAACATCCAAAATTTTTTTTTAACTATCAGTAACTCAGTACAGATTATTCCGACACTGGTACACTGTAACACAATGTATGCCTCAGACATTGTTTATTTGTCAGATAAGAAAAGAAACGTACTATCTTCTCTGCATGCCCATGACAAAGAACCAAGGTGTTCATTCGTTGGACCAGGCTGAGCTGTTGGTTAGACTGATGCATCATCACTGTATATGCCAGACCAATTGCTGGTATCCTGCTTTCTCCTTTCTTAGTTTTGTTTACTGTCTCCCGATGTGCTGGTGCACATATTGTCAAAATGAAGTGAATGACATCAGGACACGTCCTATGACCTTCCTCTACAACTTTTAGCCACGAAAAGGTACGTAAGGCCTCATAAGTCTTGTCTTTGAGGACCTAAGGCTTCCCACCCTTTTCAGTCTTGCCAAGATTTTCACACTGCACTGCAACATCCAACAGAAATTTCCTATTTAAAGAATCTCTTAAAGATGATGCTCATATTGCATCTGTTAGTACCTGGGCGTCCCTCAGTGAAAGAGCAATGCTTAGCTGGGATACTTCACCCTCCTTTAGTGTTAGGTGACGACTATTGAACTAGGGAAATAAATTTTGGTGAGTGAGAATTATGAAGATAAGAATAAGCTTATCTGTACAAAGACCACTAATGTATGTGTAACATTGTGGTCTGTGTTTTTTCAATGACTTTATTATGACAGAGAAGAAGAAGAAGAAGAAACTTTATTAATTTATGCCGCTCAGGGTGGCCCCTTCAGACGCAAAAAGCTGTCTGTTATCAATGGGAGCCCTGAGCAACAACGCACAAAAACTACACTAGACAGATAAACATTACACTAATACAGGTAATAGTATAAATAGAAAACTATTTCCAATTAAAAGATTAAGAGATGTAAAACACGAAATATCATTAAGATAATTCATTAAAAAGAGTGCAACCATAATAATAGAAGGATCTTTTTGCAATTTCAGTTCTCACAGCAGGCGGATGTAAGAGGTTGCTTTGTCTAGTAGCGTGCGCATGGATTGTATTATTACGTTTAAAATATTGTTTAAAATACTGGGGACATTGACCTTGTAGGCATTTCTTAACGAGTTTAAAAACAGATTGACGTCGGCCCTCCTCCAAGGTGAGCCATTTCAGAACGCCCAATGCCTGCTTGCTGAGCACAGTACAAGCCACCCAAAAGATCACAGTGCCTGGTGCAAAAATTAAGAACGTGCATCTCTAACTGCCATACACGTCTATAGCATATTGTTGTGAAGTATTTTGAAAGTTATTTTTAAGACGGATTTACCTTCTCTTTTCAGTTTAGTTTTTGTTTCATTAAGTCTTGTTTTTGTTCACGTACTGTTTTCCTGTTTTGATCTTTTGTTTTACTTGTACTTGAAGTTATGCTTAGCTCGCGAATTTACTTATTGCCATATTAGGAATGTTACAGGTGGTCGTGTTTGTGGTGTTAGAGCTGACCTTCGTTATTTGGTACTTATTAGCTGCGGCTGTGCGTAGGCTAATCTATTCCCTGACAATAGCAAACCTGTTGCAGTGTTAGCGATAAGAAATACAACAGAAACTCTTCCGGTCAGCTAACCCAAACATGTCCAGCTTTGGCTATTAAAACCGCTACTATACTAGAAGTTGAGGGTTATAGATGTAGGAGAAGTAGAGTAGAAGTAAAGTAAGCAGAAGTTGTAAGAAGATTGAGAAGAATAAAGGCCAAGATGTAAATCAGATTCCTGGTACCTCGTCGTGTAGCGAGCGAGTTGCTCGAACACACCCCCACATATTTTGGTGGAGAACCCGTTATTTTGGAGGAGAACGCGTTATTTTGGTGAAGAGTCCGGAGTCTGTTTGGAGGAGAACTTTCTTATTTTGCTGAGCATGGTTTGGTGAGAGCAAGTGAAGAGTACAAGATCAGCCCCTGGAAATCTGTAAGTGCTAAGAACTTTACCATTGCAAGCAACTGAGAACTCTTTTCCAAGTTTAGTCATATGTAGAATAAGAGTTATATTTAAAACAAAATAATAATGCCAGAGTCTCGTTTTTAAGTAATGAATAGGCCCGTTGTTGAGTTTCCACTATTTTATGGCGACGAGAGAGAAGATGTTCGTGAGTTTCTTGGCAATTATAGACGCGCCGGTTTGTTAAATGGTTGGGACGAAGAAAAATTAGGGCTTGGTCTTCCCCTTTTTCTAAAAAAACACGCTAGCGTGTGGTTTAAAACTTTAACAGAGGCCGATAAAAATGAGTCTTTTCAAGTTTTGTCACAAAAACTAATTTCTCATTTTGAATCAAAAGTATCTCTATGGCAGTTGAAGCAAAAATTAGAAGAACGTCGTCAGTTGTTAGGGGAGACTGTTGCCGATTATTATTACGATATTCTTTCATTCTGCTCTCGTCTAAATTTGCCTAAAAGTGAATGGCTTTATTGTTTTGTACGTGGTTTAAGGCCTGAAATACGTGAACATGTTATTTTACAACAACCGCCTGATTTCGAGTCTGCGTTGAACATTGCAAAACTAAAAGAGTTGGTAACTCTTAGCCGTAAATCGAATAATGGTCAAGAAGTCAAGGATTTTGAAGAATTACAGTCTAACTCCTCAGAAGAGGAAATCAAACAATCTGTCGGGGACGAATTTAATGTTTGGAGTACAGATGTCCAAAATAATGGAAATTGTCGTATTAATCGCAAATTTCGATCGGGCAAACTTAATTGTTTTCGTTATGGGGGCAGCGTTTTCAGAAAGAATCCTAAATTGGGCAGTTATGGAAGTTCGAAACCCAACTTTAGAGGCCTGTATCGGAGAAACAATATGAAGAATGCTTTTCACAAGGGAAAAATGAGCGCTCAGTTAAACTGGCTGGCGCCCCTATCGTGTGTGGTAGTGAACCCGTGATGGGGGCGCTTGAAAATTCTACAAGTAATAACCATTCTTCCGTCGGATCTAGTTCTGATAAATGTGCTTTCAGTAACTCAGGAAATTCGGCCGAGAGTGTTACTAAAAAGAATGTTCAAGAGTTTAGCCATGTTTTGTCTAATCCCTGTGAGCCTATTGTTACGCCAAAGTCTAAAATGTTTAAACCTCAAGTTTCCGTCACATGTCAACATGAGTGTTCTCAAGATTGCCAACCTCAAGATGTCCTTAATGAAAATATTATGTTTGGAGTTATTAAGTGTCTTTCTCAGGTTATAACAAAATTTGATGGTGTAATCGCCGGGTCATCGCCAAATGAAAACGAAAATGCTCATTCGTCAAATGTACCTATGTTTTCACTTAAAAGTGAAGTCATTTATGAGAAGTCTTCAAGTGAAAATTTATCTCGAGAAGTCAGTATAAAAGAAATTGAAAAAGATGAACAGTTGGTGCCTGAGTCTAAAAATGAAGGAAATTTAGAAGTAAATATCGTTGGGGCTAAAAATAGTATTTGTAGCCCTGAGACAAAGGCATATGTGACTGACGTGACTGACAGGGTTTCTTTGCCTGCCACATCCAGTAAAATTGATTCTATTCATCCTTTCCAGAGGGACAATTTTAATGTAAGTGTAACAATAGAAGGAAATAGTTATCGTGCTCTCTTTGACACAGGAGCAGCTGTAACAGCAATTAGTTCTCAAGTTTGGGACAAGTATCTTAGTCACAGAAATTGTTGTTTAGATTCCTCGTCGACCAGTTGTGTAACTACTGTAAGTGGTTCTCCTCTTAGCGTTCTTGGTAAAGTATGGCTCAATTTTGTTATTAAGTCTGATGTTTTTCCTTTTGAAGCCTATGTTATCAAAGATTTAACTCATGACGTTGTTTTGGGCAGAGATTTTCTTCAAAAATATTGTTCGAGAATTGATTTTATGGAGAACATCATTGAATTTTCCCACCCCAAGGATCCCCTCCCCTTTGCTGATTGCTTTGGTGATGATTTGGATGCTGAGGTTTTTGATAATTGTATTTTGTCAGTGCATGCTGATAATTCTTTTACTATTCCCGCTCAATCAGAAGTCGTTATCGTTGGTAGATTAAGTTCAATGCCGAAAGGTGTAAACACCAGTGCCAGTGAAATTTATGGATTGGTCACGCCTAAGTCTGATTTGCATCACCGTTACTCAGTTTTTGGAGCGTCAGAGCTCGTAAAGGTTTCTAATGATGTAACTATTCCTGTTAGGATGGTAAACCCCTCCGCTCAACCAGTTAAAATTTTTCGTAGGACTAAATTGGCAGATTTTGAGCGTGTTGACAATGACGTAGCAACATTTGAGATTGGCAAAAATTCACCTTCTTCGGATGCTCAACATAATTCTTCAGATGATCTGCAACAGCCAAAAGATTATTCAGAGTTTCCTGATTTGTCGAATAGTATTTTGAATGATGATGAGAAAGTAAAGTTTAAGAATTTGTTTAATAAATATCGTAATGTTTTTGCTTTTCCTGGGGATCAGTTGGGCAGAACATCCCTTGTACAGCATGTCATTGAAACCGGTGATGCTATGCCTATTAAGCAAAGGCCGTATAGAGCATCTCCTGATGTTAAGAAAGAGATTGACCGTCAGGTGGAAGAAATGCTTGAAAAAGGAATAATTCAAGAGTCTGTCTCTCCTTGGAGCTCTCCAGTTGTTTTGGTAAAAAAGAAGGATGGTTCATATAGATTTTGTGTTGATTTTCGTAAAGTTAATAGTCACTAAAGTAGATAGCTTTCCAATGCCTTTAGTTGCTGATGCGCTAGATTCTTTAGCTGGTGCAAGCGTGTTTTCCGTGTTGGATCTAAAAAGTGGTTTTTGGCAAATACAAATGCAGAAGGATTCGCAACAAAAGACAGCCTTTTCTACACATAATGGCCTTTATGAATTTCTCACAATGCCGTTTGGATTAGTGAATTCAGGAGCCAGTTTTCAAAGACTTATGGGTCATATTCTGAGAGGCTTAGAATACCGCTTTGCTTTGATTTACATCGATGATATAATCATTTTCTCTAAGTCTGTAGATGAGCATTTAGACCATTTGGAGGAAGTTTTTAGGAGATTGCGTGACGCCAATGTTAAGTTGAATCCAAAGAAATGCAGTTTCGTTAAGCAAAGAGTGGAGTATCTTGGTCACGTAGTTACGCCAGAAGGGATTAGTCCCAACCCAGACAAAGTAAGGGTGGTTCAGGAATACCCCACCCCCACAAATCTGAAGGAATTGAGAAGTTTCTTAGGCCTTGCTAATTATTAGAGACGTTTTGTAAGAGGTTTTTCACATATTGCCAACCCTTTGAAAGCTTTGACAAAGAAGAACGTTCCTTTTGTTTGGACTGTAGCTTGTGCCGAGGCTTTTGACAAGCTTAAGCGTGCCTTAGTTTCTGCACCCATTTTGGCGTATCCTAATTTTCGGGAACCATTTTTGCTATTTGTTGATGCTAGCTCCACCGGTATTGGTTTTACCTTGGCACAAATTCAAAATGGAAAAGAAGTAGTCATTTCTTACAATGGTCGTGGTTTGAATCAGGCAGAGCAAAATTATAGTACCACAGAAAGAGAAGCTCTCGCATTAGTTGAGGGTATTAAGTAATTTCAGCCTTATTTACACGATCATAAGTTTACTGTTGTTACTGATCATAGTTCTCTTCGTTGGTTAATGAATGTTAAAGATGCTTCTGGTCGTCTTGCGAGATGGGGCTTACTTTTGCAACAATATGAGTTTAATATTGTTCATCGCCCTGGTAGAATCCATGGTAATGCTGATTGTTTGTCTAGACGTCCTTATGATTCTTGTGAAATGAGTTCGCTTAAGAAAGAAGAACCTCGAACGCCTCACACTCAAGAAATGCAAAGAAGAGATCCTGAATTAGCTGTAATGATTGATTTTCTAGAGAATGATATCCTACCTACTAACGATAAAGATGCACGCAAGATTTTACTCACAAGCGATAATTTTTATATTGGTCAAGATGGTTTGCTTTACCACATTGATTTTAACCGAAGGCGTAATGCTCGTGAATCTTTTTCTCAGCTTGTTGTCCCAGCTGCATTACGTTTTGAAATTCTCTCTAATGTACATGATCATATTGCCGGTGCTCATTTTGGCTTGAACAAAACTTTTAGCAAACTTAAGCAAAGATACTGGTGGAAAGGTATGTTTAAAGATGTAGAACATTGGGTCAAGTCTTGCGTTGAGTGTTCAATGAGGAAGTCTCCACGAAATTCGAAAAAGGCACCTTTACTTCCGATTCCAGTCGAGGGTGCATTTGACAGAGTGGGTGTTGATGTTTTAGGTCCTTTTCCACCTTCTAGTAAAGGCAGTAGGTATATTGTAGTTTTTAGTGATTATTTAACTCGTTGGGTCGAAGCTTTCCCAGTACCTAGTGTCGAAGCAACTGTTATTGCACGTCTTTTGATCGATGAAATTATTTCTAGACACGGGGCACCACGTGTGTTGCTCTCTGACAGAGGAACTAACTTTTTATCTAAGGTCATTGCAGAAGTTTGTAAAATATTTCAAATTCAAAAGGTCAATACTTCTAGTTATCACCCACAGACCGATGGTCTTGTAGAAAGGTTTAATTCTACCTTGTGTCAGTCGTTGTCAATGTACGTTTCCAAAAACCAGAAAGATTGGGACGAGTTTATACCGCTTGTTTTGTTTGCGCATAGGACTTCTGTTTTAGATGCAATTGGGGATTCTCCTTTTTACGTTCTTTATGGGCGAGAACCACGCTTGCCAATTGACATTAAGTATTTGCCTCCTGCGGCTGATGATTTGAGTACTTCGGTCCTTGACTATCGAAAACGTGTTGTCGAAAAAGTCGAATTGGCTCAAAATTTAGCGAGAGAAAATTTACAACGTGCACAACAAAAAATGAAGGATTATTATGATCAAAAGACAAAAGAACCTGTTTTTGAAGCTGGACAACGTGTTTGGGTTTATACCCCGAGAACTAGAAAAGGGTTATCCAAAAAGTTAATGCATAATTGGTTGGGTCCGTACAGAATTGTTGAGAAATTGTCATCGGTTCATTTTAAGTTGCGCACGATCACCAATAAAAAAGTTGCTTTTTCGTGTCACGCAAATCGTATAAAGCCATTTGTTGATCCTAATTTGAGACCAATTGACCCTCCGCCTTTTGATGACCCTGCCGAGCCGTACATTATTGAATCTGATATTCCAAAAGATTGTTTTGAGCTAATTTCTGCTGAAGCGGATCCTAAAGACACTGACTTAAATCCAGTAAGTATTGAGACGCCACTGTCACCACAGCCTCAAAAAGAGAACGAGTCAAACAAAGAATCATACCGCGAAAAGACAAAAAATCAACTTCAAAATGCAAAAGAATCAACTCCGGAAGCAATTGTTATCGACAATGAAACTGTGTTTAGTGCAGAAAAAATTCTAAAACACCGAAAGAGAAAAGGAAAGGTCGAGTACTTGGTCAAGTGGCTCTTCTTTCCTAAGAGCCAATCAATGTGGGAACCGGAACACCATATTTTGGATAGACGTCTCATTGATAATTATCTTCAATCACAAAAATAATTCTAGTTTTTGTACTCTGCCTTGCTGCTTGGCTTATATTTCTTTGATTTTCTCTTACCCATGAATTGAGTTTAGTAATACCCAAAGGCAAAATATTCTTGTCCATGAATTTATGAACGCCTTCTCTCCGTTTTTCTAGTCTGTCTATAATCGTTTTGTGAGTTGTTTACAATATAATGAATGTGAGAAGTTTTTGAAGTCAGAAGTTCACCATCTGTTATCAGTCAGTTTTCCATTAGTGTCTGAAGTGTTACTATAAACACAGTTATTAAGTTCTTCATTAATCAAGTTGAGTAGTTGTTCAATGGTCAGTATCAAGTTCTGCATGTAATGGCTTTTTTTAAAATCTTTTGATCTATTAGCTTCTATATTTATGTTTTGTTTCTGTGGCTATTTTGTTTAAGTCGTTTGTGTAAAATAGTTATTATAACCTTACACGTCGGAAATTAGATAATTAGATACATTACGTGCTTTGTAATAGTTTTATTTTGCAAAGTTGCTTGCATTGGTATTTCGTCATGTATTCAATCACCGATTCGTCTGTTGTTCTGCGATGGTTTGCCGGTGAATTTTACGTCACCTTTGTACTACTGAAATGGATCTGAGCATTACTCGATTGTTTGTCTCCAAGAAGTCTAAACACACGTTGATTACTCCGCATGGCATTGGCTACTCAGTTTGGTCGAGTTTGACCCCTTCTTTGTTACGGTTAAGCAGAACTGTGCTTGTTGATTCTTAACATTGGTCAGTACATTCTGTCTTCATCAGACGAGTTCACTTCATTTGGAGCTGTGTTTCATAACAAGAATTATTGGTGATTTACAAACAAGATAGCCTTGTCTTCCAAGTATGCGTTGTCCGCTACATTCAAGTTGAAATGACATTTCTAGCAACCGATGATATATGCTGTCAATTCTTAACGTTTTCAAGTGGTTCTCTAGTCAAGTCCTTCACAAGAACACTCTCATCAATTTATTTAGCTCAAGTTTTCAAGTCTCAAGATTCAAGGACAATGTATTGAACACTGAACTATTGACATTGAACTGTTGACATTGTTTTAATTAACATTGTGTAGTGTGGTAGTTTTGTTTTGATATTTTACGCTCTTATTTCGCATTAATATGTATTACGTCCTTTTGCATCGAGGACGATGCTTTATCTAAGGGGGGAGGAATGTTGTGAAGTATTTTGAAAGTTATTTTTAAGACGGATTTACCTTCTCTTTTCAGTTTAGTTTTTGTTTCATTAAGACTTGTTTTTGTCCACGTACTGTTTTCCTGTGTTGATCTTTTGTTTTACTTGTACTTGAAGTTATGCTTAGCTCGCGAATTTACTTATTGCCATATTAGGAATGTTACAGGTGGTCGTGTTTGTGGTGTTAGAGCTGACCTTCGTTATTTGGTACTTATTAGCTGCGGCTGTGCGTAGGCTAATCTATTCCCTGACAATAGCAAACCTGTTGCAGTGTTAGCGATAAGAAATACAACAGAAACTCTTCCGGTCAGCTAACCCAAACATGTCCAGCTTTGGCTATTAAAACCGCTACTATACTAGAAGTTGAGGGTTATAGATGTAGGAGAAGTAGAGTAGAAGTAAAGTAAGCAGAAGTTGTAAGAAGATTGAGAAGAATAAAGGCCAAGATGTAAATCAGATTCCTGGTACCTCGTCGTGTAGCGAGCGAGTTGCTCGAACACACCCCCACAATATCAAATGACTGTAGGATATAGAATTCACATGCAATGAGCAGGGAGAAGTAAAAATGGTACAATTTTTGAGAAGATGTACGTAATTGACAGTATGCATACATTTTTTTCGTTTTATCGCAAGAAATAAAGGAAAGAAAAATAATTACAAAAACAGCTTGCAGTAAGGGACTGATGATTATTTAGAGGTAGCCAGGGCTGCTGCAAATAGGGAAAGGGTTCATGATTTGGGAAAAAGGGGGGAGGCAGACAAATTTATGCATGTATCTAAGCAACATCAGAGTCATGGAGGGAGCAAAGGGTGGTTGGTTGGTTGTCACCATAATCTTTTACAAACAGAGTTACCAGCACACGAGAACCTTTCTCTAAAGAAAAAGCTTGCACCAGTTGGGGGTTTTGGTGGGCTGGATGGTCTATACAAATAAAAAACACGAAACAATAAATTAGCTGCATATTTTTGGCAATCTTTTCAAACTGATTTATTACTGTACCTTTGGGTTCTTAATGCCTGCCATCTGTGAAGGAACAGTTGAAACTAGTTCGATTTTGGTTGGCTGGTTGGATGGAACAGCCTGCAAAGTACATAAACGTAATTTAGTTGATGAGTAGCTAGAAATCC
>OZ037777.1:19428176-19463176 GCA_964035525.1 Porites cylindrica
TGCCGAACGCTACGGGAGACAGTTTCTATTCCGTAGCGTCCGGCCTGGACAAACCACTGTTCGCAGGGTAGTTACCAGGATGAATTAAGGATGAATTCTGCCACTCCAGATCGCAGCGTCTTCCATTTCCTGCAGTATTATAAGCATCCCATTTCACTGCAGTAATACAGCTTTCAGAGTTACAGAACCTATCATACAGCCGCCAAGTACAATTTTTGTGCTTTACTATCTTTCCTTTCTTTCTCGAATTTCACGCCAGAACTCGACTTTCACCTACAAAATTCCATGAATTTTAAACCACTAACATAGTAGTACAAATTCCTCCATCTTACCACGTACAAAAACTCCAAAGGCGTCTATAATGCATTGACAAAGAACATAAATAAAACACGAACACAAACCCAAAGAGGAAACTCCTGAAACTCTACAAACTATTTCCATTTTCAGCCGATTTCTAACACATCAAGTCTGAATACTCATGGATAATACAAACTCTTTCTATTATCCATGAACTACCCAATCTCTAAATTCAAACTTACCTTTGGCAAATTACAAATGCGACGTTACATTTCGCACCTTTAACGAATTTTACCAACTGTCACGTCCAACTCAATTTTCAAATCCTTTGACATACACAAACATTTCCTTTCCTAGTTGCCATTTTTTACCGTGAGTTCACTATATGACACATACATAAAACGAAACAACGAAACGGCCAAAGAGAACTGTAACCAACCGCGAACAACAAACATGCCCCTTCACGAATGTTCACGTCTTTCCCAAAACTTTTCTGAAAATTTCTTCACCCACTCCTCCCATCACAGCCTCTAGAAAAATTCACAAACAAATACAAGACACACATTCTATAAAATATCTTGCTTTGAGACACTTCTGTCCTTCGGACACCACATGTCAAAATATCAACTGCTTTACTTCCCATTTCCAATATCTAATCTTTCGTTGAAAATACTCGCCAACAACGTGCTTCTACGTACAAAAATGGCAACTTTGGGTTACCAAGAGAAATGATTATCGGCCCTTAATCTAAGGTAAGATCTTCAACTTAATCTTTATAATCGCAATCCTGTCAACTCTCCCAGATACATATAGGCCACTGAGGACACTCCAGACTCCAGATCTTGAACCGTATCTCCTGGTCTCCAGATTAGAAACTGAAATCTCCAGCATAATCCCCCAAGTTTGCCATTTCTTGTCCTTATTTTCTAATTCATCTACTTTGTTGGCTTGCATGGATAATCCACAGTGACAGTTACAACCGTACTTGTAAAATGCCCCGGGGGGGGGGGGGGCACTTGGGCATTTTTTTGGGTGGGTATGTGCCGCCCGGGACTCCACATTGGCACCCCGTTCTGGAAAATATTTCCCCTAAAATTGATACCCCGTTCTAGAAATGGGCCAATTTTTTATACTCCGTTTTAAGGTGCAACAAGAGTACAACGGTTTGCTTGTTAACGCATTGAACCGTATTTTTAAAAGCAATCTGTCCATGAGTAATTTCAAATGACTGCTTACAAAAGTAGAGCTTTCGTGCGTTCGAAATATTATACCCCGTTCTAGAAAACGCCTTTGAAATAGATACCCCGTTCTAAATCAGGAGCTTCAAAATCACGACCCCTTTGGGCGGCACATACCCGTATAGGTAATGTATGGGAGTACCCCCCCCCCCCCCCCGGGTAAAATACATGGTGATCACAGAAATGAGCGGTATTACTACTGTATATGCCTCTTGGTACAGCATTTACAACACTCTTGGCACTCAACTAAAACTTACTCATTTTAACTGTGGGAATTATTGGTGTTTGCTATCTACACCATTGACAGTGGCGGATATAAACTATTTTGATTCCCATACTAGAGATATGTATGGTACCAGTCATAGTGATCGGACATGTCTATCGTTCAAAACACCGTCTATGCATAAATGAGTTCAATATTTTCACACTCTATATAGCAATAAGGATAAAGATCTACTTCAAGGTATACATATTGCCGCCTTTAAAGTTCATCTTTTCTCAAGCAGTGTTGAATATTGTAATATACCACATGTCAATAGTTACAAATCTTCCTGTAACCAGTGCTCCACTATAGCAGCTTATACAATCTATTACTCTCTTATTTATCCTTGTGGATACTAGACTTAACGAACTTTCTCTACCCTTGTTAGTAACCAGAATAAATTGTACAGTGTGATTGCTGTGAAAACACACATGTCAATCGATCTTCCTCAAAGTGTCAGCATCAGTGGAGCTGTGATAAACCTTACTCTCCAGGCTATAACCACTGATCTCCCATGTTGCAATTTTGGTCCAAGCATCTCTCCATTGAACATGTGCATATTTTCAAACATCATAATGAAATTACTTGATTTTTGTTCTCAATTGGGACATACTGTATCAGCTCTATGGATGAGCCAAGAATTAGACTAACAGATTTATCCTCTCTGATAACATATCATTACAGTACTTTAGCTGGAATAACCAAAATTCTACGTATCATACCAGGAGTACAACCACGCCCAAATATACGCTCCCACAGCGTCTTGTTTTTAAACAAGAGCTATGAATGTACGCTTGACTATGAAGATGACAAAATGTTGATTAAATGTATTGTGATGTACGTATGGGGTAAGTAACTCTACAAAATGCTATTTAAAAAACCTTCACACTTGCGTAAAGGTAATGTACTAATCCAAAATAACAAATATAAAGTTAGACAATTAAATGCCATTTAAAACTTATCACAAATGATGCAACTTATTTTACGTTAGAAAGTTGATCGTGTGGTTGCAGGTTCACACCAGGGAAAAATTTATACCGTTCTTGCTTTAATTTGCAATCACCTCTGAAAGACTTACCTCTTCAGCATGTACATCTAAAGATTTTGTAGTGGGCGAATGTAAGCCAATGCTTGCCCCAAACCTGATCCGTCTCTCAGAAATTTTATTAAGTGACCAACAGACACTGGTGGCCTAAGAACAACTAAAGATTTTCCTGAGGAATAACCACTGCAAAGAATTTCGAAACCACCTCCATTTTGATATGCTTCCTCTAATTTTTTCTTGACTTGTAAAGCACTGTCCTTTGAGCCAAATACAACCTTGTTCCTTCCCAATTCGGCAAACTGTACTTCCAACTTTTCTTGTCGAGAAGGGGAATTTTTCTCGTAATGTTGGCTTCATGTATTTATTGTAGGGGAACTTCTACTTCCTCCAAATTGGCACCTTTTTTGAGAAATGTTATGGTCGCATGCACGAGCTTAGATCACTTATTCCAAGTGCAATCATACTATCTTTAACAGCAACTGCAGCTAGAGAAACAAAACAAGCAATCTTGGACGTCCTTGGTATGAAAGACCCTTAAAAAATTGACGAAAGCCCAGAGACGCCCAATGTTTCTTAGGTTGTAGAATATATGCATCATGATAAAAGCCTTTGTCATCAGTTCGAATGGTTAGTTGAGGAGATAAACAAGAATGGTCTGCCTACTGAAAGAACTATCATTTTTTGTCAAACAATCCAACCATGTAACCATATATATTCAACGCTGAAGTCAATGCTAGGAGATACCATTTGTGCAGGAAAACTAGGTGACAACAGAAATGTTTTACTGGAGAGATCTTTCGCGTGACTTTTCAAATGCTTTGTCTTGAAGGACACCATTACTTTTGCCGAGTTGTTGCGGGTGGCGGTCGAAACTTCTTTGGAGAGATGTTAGTGTTCCAGGCTCTAATTCTTTACCACTTAGTTTTCGTGCTTTAATGAACAAATGACACAAGATTTCCAAGTTCAGTGGGAGGACTTTCTTTACTGGCCCTTGTTTATTTTATGGCTGCGCACTATCGTTTCCATACATTAAGGTGAGAATATGTCTACTTTGTTACAATTTCGATTTTCGTAAATAAACAAGAAAATTTCATTGTCATCCTGATGGTCGCTTGTATCAGCGAACTTGTTTTTATCAAACATTTCAAAATTTGGCAGACTCTTGTTTTCTTCGGAGGGGAAAGTAGCGTTTGCAGCCATTTTTTACCTGCTTATGCAAGATTACATTTCTGAAAAACCAGTCAAACCGGTCTTCTGGAGTACAAATACTGTGAGAAACTTGTACTCGTTTTGGGCGTTATTTACACTCTACTGGGTGCAGTTGAATAATAAAGAGAGTGTAATATCAATATTCTGTATTGGACAGAAAACAAGGTAAAGGGGCAGAACACTGGTAGTGGATATGGTAAACATGAGAGGGAAATACGATATAAATAGGGAGATTCAACCCCTCTTTCAACAACGACTTAATTTTAAGATCTGCAAAAATATAACCTCTGTTTATTCAATTTTAAAAGAATTCCAGGAACACTGGCGTTTGCAATCAAGTGACTCTTGCATTGTTTTAGAGAACCCGTGATTGCAATCCCAGGAAACCAATTTGTTTGTTGATGAACAGCAAGTTAGCAGAAATGTGTAGATGACTGGTGCGTGTTCTTTCCATTTTTTCATGTCAACATTTATGAGACGAAGGAATAGAGGAACTGGAGGTAAATCAGTGAATAGTGCAGGATATTCACTGATTGAGTAGCCAATCATAGCGTGCAAAAAACACTATCCTCTGTTTTAGCACATACTAATACTGGTTAAACTTTACGGTGGTTGAATGTATCTGGAAACAGCCTAATTTGCTGCAGGTTTAGATGTTTAATTATCATTCCTACTGAAGACGGGTTTTCACGTATTTTTTTTAAATTGTAACTAACAACCTGGATTTCAGCCTCTGCCAGGATCCAAACCAGCAAACTGATAAAACAAGTCAATTCACTGGACTCAGCACCTTGCTGTCTGTGATAGGGTCATAACTCTTTGCAGGGATCATGCTGCAGCAACAGGCCAAAGAAAGAAAGCTAACAGATTTAGAGTTATCCGAGTTGCTAACAGTGAAGAAAGTAACTTTGCTGTTGAAAGTGACTTCACTCTCGTGTCAAGAATAATAGTGTAGTATTTACTTGCTTTCAGTTTTTTAAAGGACATTGTAGTCCACCATATCCCTCATCAATATTTATGTGATCTCAAATTTGTTACAGGTGAAATATCCCATGCATCCACTGACTGACTATTGTGATCTGGTAATGGATTTTACTTTTGAATTCAAAATTCCCCTTTTCAAATTGCACACAGTCATGTTGCATGGATAAAATGTTCTATGATTGGTTTATCGGGCAAGCAGTGACGTGCAATATTAGTGTACATTAACTAGAACAAACCAATTGTTTCAACTGCAAAAATGTTTGACTGTTAGCAGAGAAAGGAACACAGGAGCCACAGAGGGAATACTGAATTTGTTTAGCCTACATTGCTACTGTAACTATGACAGAAAACTCCACACCTAGCAAATAACTGCAGTTTTAAGACCATCAAATTCTTAAAATTGGAATGAATTGTCAATCAGAGAGACAATCTATAACTATTATTCTCAGTTTAAGAAACTCCTCTATAAATGGCTATCTGGTCTGCAGACAAAGCAAAAAGCCTAATTGCTAACAGGTTTTGCAAGAACCATAGAAAACAAGGGAAACATATTTGCTGGAATTGTTTCTTGAACACAGAAACACCTCTGTTAATGGTTATTGTGATCTATTTGGCCCCACAGTGAATTGCCAGGTCTTGAGGTATTAGCGACGATATTTTTACAAGTGTCAACAGCGATTTTAGAGAAAAACAAAACTAGATCTAGCACTGATCCAAGTTAACCAATGAAACAAATTGTTGCAGATCTCCTTTCAGAAATGCTTTTGTTTTAAACCTGGAAGAGAGTTTTACACTTCATTTTCAAAAGTCAGTGCAACTGGATGAAAACACGATTAAATGAATGGGCAAAATATACGAACACCAAAACTGAATACTCCCATGAAGTTGATTGACGTAAAACTATGTTAAGCTACTTTCAAATACAATATTGTAGGAGCAGCATTTATTTTCACATAATAATAAATTAATATTATTATTATTGATAATAGTAACATCACATTATCTTCAGCATTCAAAAATATTGTTTAATAATCCAGTCTTTTATTCATAACAGGGAATTGCTCATACTCAGGTCCTGACTGAATGTATTTGACAACATAAATATTCGTCATGTTTTGACTGTTGTGCCACAAAATATCTGTGACTTTAAGTGTACTCGGCGGACGGCAATCTATGTGGAGATCCATACCTTAACCCAGCGACACGTGACAAGAACAACAACTTTTCACACAGGTTGATATCTGGATATAACCGAAATTCTCTTAATTCATGTACAAGGAAAGTAGCAGCTAGAAACGAGAATTGCTTATCAGATCTTGGTAGGTAAAGGGTTAAATAATACAAATTCAATATTGGAGACTGCTTCTTTTCCCCTTGTAGTTTGTATATGGAAAACCATTTTGCATAATTACTGGAATTATTCAGTGACAAAGTTTTATTTCTTATCTGCATTTACGCTTTTTATCTCAAAAACGTTATGGCAAGCATTGGAAAGTATTGCAATGTATTACAAAACAAAACAAAACAGTGAATAAATAAATTACACTACAAGCAACAGCAACAAAAAGACAGGTGATCTAACTTTACACCAAAAAAAACATGATTAGTATATATTTAAAACTTATAGCAAGCACACGAGAGGTTTCCATAGTGCGTGGAAAAGTAAGCTACTTTTAGAGTTGCTGTCCTTTTTCTTTCTAAGTTAAATAGCAAAGCCTTAATTGGTCCATGAGATGTAGTTGTGCCAGACTCATCCACTAAATAATCAATAATTTAAAGCTGTATTTTCAGTTGCCCTTAAATCAATGACGACAGCATTTAAGGTCATTTTGAGGCCAACGGTAACTTTTTAACTAACTATAAAACCTTGTAACAAAAGAAAGTCTTGTACAGAAATGATAAATAATAAATAGCTGGACCACACATCCTTTCTCTTAAACCTTGAAAGACGGAAATAACATTATTCTGTTTGGGGCAGAAACACTTATGTGAATACCTTTCTCATTATTTTTAGAGTATCTGTTACAGCTTAGATGTCTGTATTTAGACTTGTGCTTCCGATTTATACAGATGGAAGCTCGGGATTGTCAAAGTCGCGGTGGGAATTGTCAAAAAATTTTGTAAAACGTTGCTCTGTCGTTAGTTACTTTGGTAGAACTTGCCATAATACTGTCTAACATAGTTATCAATCCTTCATCACTTTCAATGTCTCCAAAGATATCTTGGAGGATACCTAAAATAAAGCATGCTGGTCCAGTTGACAAAACTGGAAGACTTTGTAGTACATCTTCTAAGGTGTATACAATTGGAGCATTTCTGATTAGGTCTTTTAGTAACTGATCCGTGAAAGCATGAGTTGTCCCTAACAAAGTTATTGTCTCTGAATGAAGACATTCTTGATACTCTTTCAGTGGTTCCTCCAAAACCCTTTCATCTTCCTTGCTGACAGTCCTTGCAGTCTTAGGCTGACAAACGTCCATAATTACAGTGAATGGAAGTTCCTCAGCATTTCAATCTAGATCATTACACAATTTGAACAACAAATATGGGGAAGGGATACTGTTTCAGCTTCTACACCAAGAGGTAGTTAAAAGAGCCTTCCTCAGGCATTCTTTTGACTTTGCAAATGTCTTGATGCGAGTCTCACAATGTGAAAGTTTGTAACCATTTGATATCACAATGTTTTAAGCCTGCTGCCCATCGTGCCCTGCTCTTCCTGCTAGTTGGAGATGATCCACAATGCTCCTTGCTGGACCCAGGTGTATAACAAACCCAATGTCGGGAAAACTGACACCCATTCCTTGGGCAGTAGAAGCAAGAACAATTCTCTAATTTCTTGTGTTGGTTTTGAATAAATCCACCACTCATCCTTGTATTTTTTTCCACGTCATTGTGTAGTAAATGCCAACCATTCTGTTAGCTGGTGGCTTAGGCTGGCCTGGTGCAAAATACATGGTCACCTAACATTCACAGTAGGTAGACAAGCACTGCAGCAATCTCATTGTAAGTATTGCAAGAATGATTGTTTTCGGAGTTTCTGTCCCTTTTTCTTTCACTAGATTGACAATTTTTCCATTTCTTCACCTTTCTTTACTTGTTTAACATGAAACATGAATTTTTTTCTTTCTGGGCTAACCAGAATTTCGATTATGTCTGTATACATACACAGGACTTTCTTTATATTGCTTGCCATCTTTTTCCCAGAAGTTCATGTGAGAGCTACGGGGGGTGTCCCTGTGTATTGACAAACATTTGCAGCTTTATTATCACACTATATTAGGGAACCGAACCACCGTTTTCCGTAAAATGTCTGTTTAGGACAGTTGCCGTTTCCTAAGGACCTTTCCAATTAGTACCTTTCATACCTTATGGTCAGTTATCGTTCCCTCAAGAGCCTCTAGAATTTGTATATTTTAATTTATCGTAAGGAATATAAGTCACTCTGGTGCTGGTAACTAGGTCCTAGTTTAAACCCAACCAAACAAGCACCTGGGTTGGGTTCCATAGTGATTTGGCGGAGTTGGCAACAAACCCTGCACTGTTTAAGGATGATTGCACAAACAATGAATTTTGCTTGGCCATAGGCAGTGAATCCCCTTTCCCGCACCCATCGTCGAGGAACACAACAATTTTAATCGCGTTAGACCTCCAAAACTTAACGAGTGGTCTAAGACACTTGGTGAAGATGTATGGGCTGAGCTAAGACCAAACGGTACCAGAAAAAACTCAGGAGAAACCCAGAAAAGTTTGGTGATCCGGAAAAATATCAATATGGTGATATCAAGACTTGAGATCGAAACTGAAAAGGTAATCGCACTTATTAACATGTGATAATAAAACTCTCCAATTTCACACCTAAAATTCTGTTTCCAAATGAAATGATTGACATGGCGCAAGTCCAGAATAGGTCTCTTCTTGCCTGAAGACTGTATCGAGACAGAGAGCGGATTAACGACATGTGGAATAAAGGGCACCTCAACAACGGCATGAATGTGGACTAATTCATCGATAGCTGACTCCACGAAAGACGCATTACAGTGGAACCTCGATTGTCCGGATATCTCGATTAACCAGAATTTTTCTCTGGTCCCAATTTGGTCATGAATATTTATTAGTCACGATCAAGGTCCATGGCACTCAACTTCTTGTCAAAACAATCCTTACATAGAGAGAACGCAGATGCTATATCACTGGATTCTGAAGACTGGATTGGTACTGAAGCTTCGAGAAATTGAGACAAGCTAGAAGTTTGTTTAGGAAGCGAAGGCAAAACTTTGCTGCTAGGAAAATCTGTGTTTGCTGGAGTAATGTCTTCAACATCAGACATAATTTTGAGGGCGTAGGGACGGTCATAAGACGCGAATAAATATAAATGAGAACAACTCAAATATATAGCCTACCGATAATGAAGCAATAGGACAGCATACCATGATAAATACATTTCTCTTTTATCTACATAATTAAGTATTAATTAACTATTTGTAAAATAAGCCACTTTTCAGCAATTGCACAGCTGTTTCTTGGCTGGAATGTGTATTATTGTGAAATGTAGGTAATTGCAAGTATGTAATACTTTTCCCTTTTCCTCTCCTTCTGTTATTACAGTTGATTGGACTTTTGTAATTAGTTTCTTTTTAATTAGTTCTTTATACTTAGACTAATAAATGTCTTGAATTTAAAATAAATGTCTCAACCGTGTGGCATTCGTCAATGACAACCAAAGAGATGGTATGTTTTGTGTGGGGTTCTGCTCCTTTTGGATCTCTGTAAACTTCTTGCATAAGCAGTCTTCAGCTGAAGCGAAAATCATTTGAAAATGTTCCTTCGATATATCTTTCAAACAATCCTCACTCCCAGGTTTCAAGTGAGGCAATCTTATCCCAAGGCCCTTCATTTCTTTTGCCTGCTCTTCCACAATGCTGTTGAGTGGAGAAGTAATGGACTTAAGTTTGTCAGCCATTGACAGAAAAGTTGGTGTCGAGTGTTTTTTGACAGATGTTGTCTGATTGCCACGGAGGAGCCAATCAGGGTTATGTTCTGCTTTAAGAACACATAAGGTCAAAAGCTTGGGCTTTGTCTGTCGTCCCTCATTTTCCTCTCTTCCTGTCAATCTTGCCTTTCTCTCACGTGGTGACTTTTACGAGTTATGCTCGTTCTACTATGCCTGAGGAAAATAGGGACTACTCATAGTCTAAAGCCTGGTTTACACTACAGAAAACGTTTGGCACAGCTCAAGTGAAACTTGCACGGTTCCCAAAAAAAAGGGTTCGGCTCAGATAGAATTGGCAGTGTAAACAACCAGTCCGTACCAAATTTCATGCATGCTAAACCAAAATTTTTACCCATGCTGGGACCTTCGGCGAAGTGGTCCTAGCATAGGTGAAAATGGTACAGGTGCCGAAAAAAAAGGCACGGTGCGGATAGAACAAGTAGTGTAAACACTTTGGCGGGCTAAATTTGGGCCTTAATTCATTCTTGCTTATATTTCAAGATGTCTGCTCTTTCCTCCACCAAAATCACGTGGATGTTCGTGGAAAGAAAGCAACGTAAAAGAATTACTTACAATTATGAAAGAAGCGACCAAACGCTCCTATTGATGGGTGGATTTGTTAACATTGACGCAAGAAACAAAAAGATTCCTTGATTTATTTCTTTTTTAAGGTAAAAGATTCTTGCCAGCACGTTTTTGCCAACTTCGGTGTCCTTAGTTGAGCTTTAAACTTTGTGAAACGTCTTTCTTCAGAGATACAGCACAAAGGCTTCGTCGTCCATCTTTGCTTCTAATTGAACTGCACGTTTCTAACAGAACTGACACAGGTCCAACATTTTGGGCATGGTATTTTTGGTATGGTAAAAATGGTGTAGTGTAAACGAAGTTTGCTGAGCTTCGTTTGGCACCCGTGCCAGCTTCACCTGAGCCGTGCCAAAAATTTTCTGTAGTGTAAACTGGGCTTAAGTCAATTCCCAAGTAGCATTGTTTACATTTGTCTCATGTTAGTTTTGATATCGCTTTGTTTCCTTTTTTGTGCCTAGTATACGTCACGTGCTCAGGTCTTTCAAATCTCTTGTAGCTCAGCAGAGACTAGGACTGGTGATGAGGTAGAATTCAACGATACTTATGTTAAGTTTATGTTTAATGGGAATTCTATCTCATCACCGATCAGGAAGGAAGAAGTTACATACCCTTCTTTGATGCAAGGGTACCCTACCCGAGATTTTGGATTTATATGGGCTCAAACAACTCATAAATGAACCAACGCATGTTATAGAATACCCATCTACACTAAACGCCTTCTCTATCATAATGTTTAAACACGGCATTCGTGGAAATCAGGTTTTCTTTAAGTGGCATATTGTTGTAAGTTGATATAATGCTAGGATTAGGATTTTTTTAGGTTTTAGGACGTTAGTCATTGTATTAGAATTCATTGTACCTGATGAATTTTTTACCGTGTATAAATAACGATTAAAGATTAAAGAAAGACCCTAACTCCTTCATTCCTCACACCCTGTTCACGCTACGGTTTTTAGCTAGCATGCACATGCTTCTCGTGTAACTCCTTCCTTCCTCACTGGCGAAGAGATAGAATTAACATTCCCATCAAACATTGACTTAAGGTATGTCTCCTTCGATTTTACAATTTTCAAAACTCCAGGTATCAACTTGCTGCGTGCCATTATTAATACTACAGTCTATTATAATACAATTAGTTGTAGGTACAGCATATCTGTATGAGCAGTCTGTTGTTCAGCAGCTTCAGGTACGGGCTGGGAATCAGAAGATGTGGTAGTTGACACATCAGAACACCAGGATCTAAAACGTCTGCTGCAGTGTCCCGTCTGAACAGTCTCTTGTTTAGCAGCTGCAGATAATAATGAAATAATACAGAAGTAAGATTTGATTCCCCACCTTTGAACATGTGAACCTTTTTCGGATTACAAACAACACAAAACTCCAACCTTTGAAAGTCAGTCAACTTTAGTACTTACCATATCTTCTAAAACTTCTGATAAAAACAGCCTCAAGCATGGAAAAGTGGATCAAATTATTGCAACCAATCGCAACTCATCATCACATATTAAAGAGTTCAACTTATCAACACTGTGCTAAATTAAAATTGACTTTGCTGACACCAAGATCAAAACCTTCCAAATCTGATAATTCAATAGCAAAATGGGCAAAACGTTCGTGCTTCATTACTTACACAACTGTAAACTGTAAAAATAGGGGAAGACTCACCATTCTCTTTCTCTGATACTGCAATGTTTGCACTTTGTGGAACATGTGTAGCCCTCACTAATCAAGACCATAAAAGGCATTATATCCATATTGTGCACACAATTTTTGCAAAGGCACTGTAGAAGCAAGACGTCCATCTCTTAGAGTCTTGGCGTGACAAACAGGAACAATGCACGCATTATTTTAGCGCGAATGTGATGGTTTATTGGTAATAACTGCTGAAAAAGGAGTAACGTCCTCGCTAATGAGTTTCAATCCTACAAAGACTTTTCTTGACCTAAGAGGGAAGTGGTATTTCATAGCTGAGGCCTAGAGAAACAGCAGAACAACCTTTAAACAGAAAAATTGAACAGGTTTTAGTCCCAGATGGCACCACTCTTTTAAAATTAGAAGATATCGTTCAAAACATCAAAGGAAAATGAGGCTTCTCAACAAACACTCTACCCAGAAGTACAATCCCTACAACCTGAGTGCCATCAGAAGCAACAAAGAAAGAGTAATGTTGAAATGGACGGAAAGATAACAATAAAGGCTGGAAGCCAGGATGATACAAATCCATGAGAACTTTCGCTTTTGTGCTTTAGAAATGCCACTGTGGATATAGTTGAAACTTCTTTGCATTCATTTTGACGGTTGGCAAGTGAACTTTGATACCTGGCCAATTCCATTGTCACAATTTAAAAATATTATCATCGTTAAAGTTTTGGAACACCTCAAAGAATCGAGTTGCACATTTATTGTGAATGAACTATGCAAATTACAAGGCGACCTTAGTGGAACTTGCAGTGTTTTAAATGAAAGGTGTAGATTTTTCATCCACCATAGCAGACGAAATCCAACTGAAGCTGAAAATCTTAGCATGGTTCAAAAAGATGACGTAATTTTCCTGTGATATGGGTGATAGCATTGTTAGACATAAGTTGTGTACACTAGTTTTGTATGAGAACATAAATTAGAGGAAATAAGCATTGTTGATATATAGAGAGCTTCTTTCTATTGTGCGCACCTAAACTCATGACTCTGATTGGCCTTGCAAATTCCCACAGTACAAATATTTGACCAATGATGAAAAAGGATATGAAAGCTCCAAGAATTGAATATAGATACTGTTCTGCCCAGGCTGGAAACCCTAGGGTTGAAAGAATTCGAGTAACGTTTCAAATGTCACTAATCCCCGCTACAAGTTTGTCAGACAGCAAACTCAGCGAATGTGCAGTGCAAACAGTTTGACATCAGAAAATATTAAAACAGAAGATTGCTGATTTGGTTGATAAGTCACCACTAGGGCTACAAACAATAAAATGCACTTTGTCAAAAATTAAATATCTTTGTCGTGTTGTGTGGTTCATTTGTGCTCATATGGTTCATACAGTTATTTTTCAGATCTACAATTGGCGACAAAATTGTTGAGACACTTTCCTAAAACGAGGTGTTTTGAGCTAACCTGAGAAAGGGTCCCCCCCAACCCTCCCCCCATCACATTGTTGGGTCGTCTCTGAGTGCCCACAAACCTTAAGGCCAGCGGTACAACACTGAATAGGGGGAGTGGGGAGAGGGTACCATTGAAAGGTATTTCACACCTTTTTAAATAAGAACAAATAAAACCATGCTCATGAGATGTCTCTTTTCCGGAAGTGTCTCAACTAATTTTGTCGCTGATTGTCTGAGAGCGGGAAAAGGCTCTACACCCCCTATTATAGCTGGATAAATCGGGAAAGTTGGTGGATATTATGGTATCGGTGTGAGGTTTTTAACAGGTAGCGTATATCTCCCGCTTCTGAAAAGTTGTCTTCAGGAACAAGTAAAATCACTTTCTTTAGGGGAGGGGCGTGAAATTTGATGACGACGTCACATGTGAGGAGGTTGTTTTCCTCAGGACTCATCGAGTCACGTTTCTTGCTTGTATGGTGTCACTGAGTTATTACGACATGAATCTCATAAGGGATTACGAATCTGACTCATCTTCTTCAGAGGGTACCGACCATGCTGGTCAAGCTGATTTGGACTATTCAAGTAAACCAGCTAATCCCAATGATGAAATCGATGTTCGAAGTGTGCGGAAAGTTTATCTGATTACTTATAGCCAGGCCAACGTTGTGTGCTTTCCAACACGACATTCATTTGTAGAGGCTGTTTTGTATTCGTTTCATAATACACCAGCGAAAATCATGCACTGGTCTTGCTGGTTGGAAGAACATCCTAAGTCCTGCGGAAGTCATTTTCACATGGCCCAAATACTCGACAGAAATCAGCAATAGCTACCAAGCAAAAGGTTTCTTAACGAATGCTGCGGCATATCCGTTCACTTTTCAGCCATTCACAGAAATTATCTCAGTGCCTGGAAATATGTGACCAAACAAGACAAGGAGTTTGTTCAAAGTCCTGGACATCTGGATCTCAGTGATGGGCCCCCTAAAACTACGAGGGCATCATTCGCCAATAGACCACATTCAACTGGAAGTCATGGCACGGAACCAGTTCCTGATGACTCCTCGGATTCCAATGAGGAAAGCAGCCAAGATCACAGGCAGGAAAAGAACACAAAAACTAATCGTAAAAAGCGAATGTCTTCCTATGAACTTGCCGAAATTGTAGTAGCCAAAAGAATTAAATCGTATACCGAGTTACTTGCTTTTGCTAGAGAGCAAAAACTTGAAGGCAAAACAGACGTAGCCGAATTTGTTTTGAATCGTGGGTCGAAAGTCGTTGCGGAATTTTTGCAAACTGCATGGGACATGGAGAATTCCCAAGAAACTCCACCAAGGCAAAAAAAGTCCCAGTTACAGTTGCTTTATGATGCTCTACATCAGGAATGCGTCCCTGATTGTCATGGGCAGTGGGTAAATACCGCTTTTATGAAGTTGAGAGGTACTGGCCACGAGTAACCAACTCAGTTCTAAAAGATAATGTAATTAATTTTTGTTGGTCATTTACACGGTTACTCGTGGTTACTCGTCAAAAATCCTCAAAACTTCGCATAACAAAGGTTTGAGCGGCTGTTTTCCAAAGGGAATTATCAGTTGTACTCGCTGTTAGCGGCTAATTGTTTTATTTTCTATGAAACAAGTTGTAAACACATCAGCATTTATAGTCATGTTACATGTCACGCGACATTAATTCACGTGACTTTATTCCAAGCCACAAGTTCCACGTTTGTAAGTTCAGAGATTAGTTATTTACAGGACGTGTTTCAGTTACTGAAACAGTTAATATTTAGTACGCTGTCCGTTCTTTTCAATGATCAAGTCCATTCTGTTATTCATACTTTCGATCGTTTTATTAATAATGTCAGTGTTCAGATTTCGAATAGTTGTTTCGACCCGTTCTGAAAATTGCTCATAAGTTTCAAACATTATGTTATACTTAATAGCATCTTGTTCCAGCAATTGCTTAACGATGTGAAATAGATTTTCTACACAGTTTATATTGGGACTCCTTGGTGGGATAGATAAAAGTTTTGCACCCATTTTTCGCCAGGCCGCGCGAGCTAAAGCACTGTTTTGACTTGGGTCACCATCCTGAAGGAAAAATCTGCGCCCTTCTTTGTCCGCGATAGTGAACATTCTTGGGAATTCACGTTCGACCAAGGACTGAAAATACCTCCCATTTAATGTCTCGTACTGTTCACACAGTATGACGCCCTTTCCGTAACTAACAGCTACCATGAATTTAACTACCCTTCCCCCGCTTCCACAATGGTACACCCATAAGAGACCTTCACGTTGTTTTCTCCAAATACGTCCCTTGGGCGCCCGGGCTTGATCAAGTGCATTATATTTATGGATAAAACTGACACCATGAAAAAAAACGAGATGCTGTTTTGCCATACATGCTGATTGTAGTCCTTTTTCATCTTTTTGGCAAATTGTTTCCTTTTTAGGAGATCTCCTTCCAGTAAGACCCCTTTCTTACGCACTTGCAAATACTGGAAACCTTCCCTGCATAAAAAACGCTTGACAGTGCGGTTAGAGACCTGTAGTGCTGTTATTCCAGATTGAAGCATAAGTCTTTTAACCGTGAACTGACCTTCCTCTTTCCTTAGACGTGGAAGTTCCCGGAACAGTAGGCGTTCCTCGCGTGTTGTTAATTTTCGAGGGCGACCAGGTTTTCTTCGTTTTGATTGACATTCATTCCTTGGCTGTCTGTTGGAAACTGTCTTTATGACGAATGCGATATAGCGAAGCCCGGGAAATATGCGTTTTCTCTAATACTTCTTTCACTGACCAACGTTTGGAATTCAAGGTAAATCGCACAAAAGCTCTTGTCTCCTCGGGAATCTTTTTACGGAAAACCATCCTTTTTGCTCGTCTCCTGACAGTCAAGGCCTCTGTTACATCACCATAATGGAATAAAAAATTACGATTCTCAACGTTCTAATTCCTGCATTACCTCACATTGCGTGAGAAACTAATAACCTGCATGCTTTGCACTTGTTATTGCCAACAAACCACATCTTGTAACCTTTTTCGACACTCTAACATCAATTTTGTTGTTTAGACAATTGGCGACAAAATTGTTGAGACACTTTCCTAAAAAGAGGTGTTTTGAGCTACCCTGAGAAAGGGTCCCTCACCCCTCCCCCTTCACATTGTTGGGTCGTCTCTGAGTGCCCACAAACTTTAAGGCCAGCGGTACAACACTGAATAGGGGGAGTGGGGAGAGGGTACCATTGAAAGGTATTTCACATCTTTTTAAATAAGAACAAATAAAACCATGCTCATGAGATGTCTTTTTTCCGGAAGTGTCTCAACTAATTTTGTCGCCGATTGTAGCTTGATCACACCTTTTTCACAGTCTTACTTGACAAATATCATTTCCTAAAGAGACATCAAAGAAAGTTGCCCTTGACCTGTTGCCACAAGAAAAGGATGACTTACTTCAAAGGTACATATTTAAAGCATATTCATTATCCTTGTCATGCATGTACTCAAAGCTAATGATAAGTGCTTTTTTGTCACCAATGACCGCTTTCACCCCTCTAGTCACACCTGATGCACACGCGCGTGCGCGCGCGTGTGCATGCCAACAAGATCTTCCCCGTCCGATATCTGAGTTTTCAGTCTTTGAGAAACTATCGGCACTTAATACGAACAAAGCATCTGGACCTGATGGAATCCCCTCTTGGGTATTAAAAGAAAACGCGGACTTATTGGCTGCACCAGTGGCAGACATCTTGAATTCTTCCTTTTTGGAGCGTCGCCTTCCAACTTCGTGGAAGAAAGCGGACATTACACCCCTCCCAAAGACTTCACTTGTTAGCGATGTGAACAAACACCTGAGACCCATTTCGTTGACTCCAATTCTCTCCAAAGTCGGGGAAGAGTTTGTCGTTGACGGCTACATCAAGCCTGCCGTCCTTGCGAAGATTGACCAGAACCAATATGGAACTGTTCCGAACTCCAGCACAGTGCATGCCCTAATCAGCATGCTCCACAACTGGTATAAGAATACTGACGGCAACGGTTCTACAGTGCGCGTGGTGCTCTTTGACTTTAGGAAAGCATTCGATCTCATCGACCACGCCATTCTTATGGCTAAACTTACTGACTATGAGCTACCACCTTGGGTGCTGGACTGGATTGCAGATTTTCTTACTGACAGGAAGCAACGAGTGAAACTCGCCCACGATTGCTACTCGGATTGGGGATCTGTCAGGGCAGGTGTCCCGCAGGGAACCAAATTGGGACCCTGGCTCTTCCTGGTAATGATAAATGACATCAATGTCAATGGCGTCAACCTTTGGAAGTACGTCGATGACACATCGATGGCCGAGACAGTCCACAAGGGCCAACCAAGTGGAATCCAATTTGCTGTAGACGACCTAGTTAGGCAAGCCGAAATAGATAAGTTCCAATTGAATGAGACCAAGTGTAAAGAGTTGCAGATAAGTCTCTCAAGGTCTGTAGATCCTTTCGAAGCAGTTACTATTAACAACAAACCAATTGAGGTTGTAACTAGCGCAAAACTTCTTGGTCTCACAATTTCAAACAATCTAAAGTGGAACGCTCACATAGAGAATGTTATCAAAAAAGGAGCCTCTAGGCTATATCTATTAAGGCAGCTTAAGCGTGCAAAAGGAGATCCTGCGCAGCTACTTTGTTTCTATACTACGTGTATCCGGCCCATGTCTGAATACGCCTGCCAAGTTTTCCACAATGGTCTGCCTGAGTATCTCTCTGAAGAGCTAGAGAAAATTCAGCGCCGTGCACTTAGAATTATTTTCCCAGATTTAGGCTATCAAGAGGCTCTCAAAGAGTGCAATATTACCACCCTCCATCAACGGCGCCAATGGCTGACAGAGCGCCTATTCAATGAGATTAAGGACAACAGCCTCCACAAATTACATGGCCTTTTGCCGCCACGTAATCTTAGTACTGTAGCCTTAAGGAGAAAGCGCGCTTTTAACGTGCCTCTTTGTAGAACAAGTAGACTGATGAATAGTTTTATCATGCATAACGCGGCTATTTTCTAATGGTTTTATTGTAAATTCGCGGCTATTTTCTTAAATTTCATGACGTAGTATCTTTGTTCCTTTGTTTTATTTATTTACTGTTATTGATTTATAATAGTTGGTCTTAGTATTCAACGTATTGTACAGTCCGTAATCCAGCCCTTGGGCTGCAATGGATTTTTAATAAAGCTATCTATCTATCTATCTATCTAAGTGAAAACGTGGGGAATGGTGCCATTTTGACAATTTTTGGGGGGCGTTGGGTGGGGGCATTGTTTAGTTTTGGAAACAAACGCTTCAATTTGGTTGACATTGGTCAGTAAATCGTTTTCAAAATCTCAGACGAACAGCTTGCTGCAATTTGTATTCCATTTCTTGGATCTGTTGCATGTTTGTTTTTCACCATGCTGTTGCACAAAGTGTGGGATGTTTTACCACGAAAAAGAAAGCTGGTATTGCCAACAGTTTCAATGAATACTTTTTGAAAGGTGAGCTAAATTCCATTTCGTCAGATTTCATCGTTTCCAAACATACATGTTTAATATTTTTAAAACAAGCATGTGCGAGTTTTAATAACCTTTATGTAAGCTAGTTGTGCTTTGCATATATTTGTCTTCTTGATATTTTATTAGAATCTGTAGCTAAAAGAAGACTTGTGTAAATATATATT
The DNA here is from genome assembly GCA_964035525.1 of Porites cylindrica. NCBI lineage: Eukaryota > Metazoa > Cnidaria > Anthozoa > Scleractinia > Poritidae > Porites > Porites cylindrica. Next base: position 19,447,573 of record OZ037777.1, read on the forward strand.
TATAAAAGTGTAAAAATATATATTGGAGAAGATGGAGACGAAATTGACAAAGACACTATTAGTGCATTTGATCCTGGAAGCACATTTATTTGCGCAGTGGGAAAGGAAATTTGGTCACCATCACCTCAAGAAAGCAATACTCCAGCAAGTCCGTTGTCTTCAACAGAGGTTAACACCACCCAAACATCGCATACTGTAACAGTGGGACACACAACTAAAGTAAGATAAATATACTTAAATAAGATTTAAGTATATTTAAGTGTGTGCACGGTTCACCTCTTAGATTTTTGAGACATCAAATGACAGATAATTGAAATGTGAATTTAGCATTGATTTTATGAAACGTTTGTGGTTTATATAAATATCACAATTTTTTCAATGTCTAAAATGTTACAGAATCAGCACAGATGACTCTGGTATTTTCTGGAGGGAATCTTTCGTTACCAGTCTGTCGTTTGCCATCAAGTGAAATGTGCCGTACCTAATCAATTTCTAGTGTGTTATAAAGTCCGCTTCTCACTTGCTCTGCTGGGCTGTGATGTCCTGTAACATTCAGATAAGCTTCCAGCTCGGTGAGGCTGTGGAATTCCTCCATGCATTGAGGATTTGGACATTCAACTGAGTCCTCATCCTCGTCATCTTTTTTCTGTTGATTGGTTGTTCTGTTCATTTCTCTTGTTGGGGTTGGAAAGAACGGTGTTTCCTCCATGAGGCTTGTTGCTTCCTGGGGACAAAGTCTGATACTCTCCCATGAAATCAGTTTACCAGCTCCGATATTGTAAGTTTTCCACACTCAAAGATCATCAGAAGTAAACTCAGACTTGTGTTGAGAACTAGAATTAGCGATCTTTTTCATTTTCATGTTTTTTTTTCTCTTCGTTAACACAAAAAACTGCTGCTGTTGTTCCCTGAACTGGTCTTTTGTCTAGGGCAATCTGCATATCATGCGTGGTAATGATATTGTGGCCTTCATGGCAATAATGTCTAATTGCGACTTTCATCGGACACAAAATTTCTGTCGCAGAAATCTTTCCCATACTGGGGCTCAGAATGATGACACCTCACGATCTTAATGCCTTGACGATCTCCAATATCTCTTAAGGATGCTATGAGACTGCTGTTGTGATAGCAGCCAGCCTCATCTGATCTCATGTAGGCCTTTGTGATACCTAGGTTGCTTTGTATGATGAGAGACATTAGATTTTCGATAATCGATAGTACTGAGAACCAGTCCTGAGTACAGCTGTTAAACAAGTGACCATATGAGGTGACTTCCAGCCTGTTGTCTTTCCTGCTGATAACACAACTTATGTGCCAGTCAATCCCTCTCCTTCCAATTCCTTCCGACTGCTTTTCATGAAACTTTGGTTGTGTAAACTTCATTGCCCAGTCTAATATTATAAAGACTTTGTTCTCCTGTAAAGAAAGAAAAATATTTTGTTTCCTTTCTTCTTGATTCTGTGCCCGCATTATATGTGCCTTCCTTTCCTTGACCTTTATCTCCGCAATGTCTGCTTCACATCGAAGATTGTCCTCTTTCCCTTTGTCGTTTATCTTAGAGGAGTGCTCAGAAATGGAGCATTGGATTTCTTGAATTACGCCCTGTAGCACCTCATAATCTTGACATGCATGGTCATGCTCATGGTTACAGACGGTTTGATAACCAGCATCGCTCAGGGCATGACATGTCGATCGAAATCGATCATCGGAAAGCTAATCGATAAGTCAATAGTGCTCGATAATTGGCGATTGATTAGTTCAATTTGTCGATAAAAGTCGATAATCACAAAGTTCTCAGGGCTGGCTATTGATTTGTATCTACTTTTACTGATTTCTATCGACATCATGTCAAGGGAACGAAGATGCTTTGTATAAACATCGTGAGTGTAAAAAGTCGTACGGTGCTGATAATGACAATAAAGCTGAATAAAGTTGCATTAAAACCTGAAAAAAGCAGATGTCAGCGTGTTCAATCCACAACCGAATGTTTACCTCAAGAAATCTGAAGAAATGCACCTTGGTTTGCACCACTCGCATTCAATATCACTTCTGTCGCTTCGTAATTTTTTTCTGGTCCTGCACCGCAATTGTTTTGGTCAGCACCGGTACACACCTTATGTATATATCTTTGAAAGGGCCCTGAGATGGCGGGAAAATGCCACGATACATAAGAAATGCAGACAAAGTACTCAGATGTAATTACCTTTTACTCAATTATTTCCGGTTATTGTTGTTCGCTGGATCCACCACTATTGTCCAGGCTTATACAGGCCCTGCTTTGCTTTTCTCCTTTGGTTGTTGAACCAATCTGTAATCTAGAACATAAGCACATAGAACGATCAACTTTTGGTATAGATACCAAGTTCTCATTCGTTCCTTCGTTATCTTAGTGCAACATACAAACAAAGATACAAACATACCAAGATACATCACCCGACCACTGACTTACGAGCTATTTTGTAAAAAATAGCTCGATAATATATAAATAAATAAATGAATAGGTAAATAACAAAAAAAAATAAAAAATGTAGAAATACAGCTCCACATACCTTCGCGTGACCTCATCGCGTAGAAAAAGAAAATTTTAACAACTGAATGTAAGCTGAAGCTCATTTGAAATAATAATTTAAAAACATTGTATACAAAACAGTGGCAAGAAACATCTGCAAACAAATCAGGCACCTCTGTGGCTTTACAAGGGGCTTTTTTTATTATTGCTATTAGCGGGTGTTATATGATAGTTTACGCGTTGTTTTTAAATAAGATAATCACGGGAATAATACCTTTCATTTATAGCTATTCGCTCGGCTATTTTTTCTGTATTTTTTTCTTCCACCAACCTGCTTCTCTTCCAATTTCAGCGCCTTTGCTATGGTTTCAATGACAGCTTTTGAAAGTCTCCCTTGAGAGCTTTCAAACACTGTGTCCAGAGTTGTCAGCTCTAAGTCGCTGAATTGCTTTCAAGGGTTAACAGCAATGGTGTTTAGACGTAAATGCTGAGGCTCTTGGGGCGACGCTGCCCCAGTTAGAAAAAGTGGAAGAGAAACAGATACGTAAGGAAGAAACTTCAAACAAAAAAGGAAGAGGAAAAAGAAAAATGGGCCCACTGGAGGATATGACGGTTCGCCTCCTAAAAGAAGTCCTTGACGACATGAACCTTACCTATAAGACCAAAGAAAAGAAAGCTGACCTGATAGAGAAAGATTGTCATGCTAGAGTGAGTTTGCGTGATGAATATTATGACCAGAGCAACAGATGTCACGTCATTTCATCTTCTGAGTACCAGTCTCCATATGAAAATTGTTCCACATGTACTTTCATCAATGGCCCAATCTTTCTGTTTTACTATGATGAACAAAAGGAGTGCCTTTCGTAACTCCTTTTGCACATATTTTTTCTTCTGGAAGCTTTTGCAATACACTTAACGTAGATGCCATCTTTCTTCAAAAAATTATTTCAGCGATCATCACAATTTATAGCATTGCATCAAATGAAGAGTTCTGTATCACAATCATTCAGTTACTTGAGGTTTGGATTGCACTGGTGTCTTCATGGCTAATCGTCCAGGTGAATTTTATGACATTTCTTTGTGAGAACATTTCTCACATTTATTAGACTCAGCCCATGAAAACTTATTCAGGACAAACTGATCCTTTGATCCTTCACTGATGATGAGACTTGGGTCCTCAAATTGACAGCGCTAGGGTAATATTTGTGGATAGTTAAGTAGTGACTTTGCAACACTGTATATTTGTTTAGCTTACAACTCGAAAGCATACGTTCTGATACACATAAACAGAGCTGAAGAAATTTTGTATGTTTTGTTACGAATTACTTTATTGCATTGATAAGCGTAGGGATTCGGAAAGAGTGCAGCGTGATGATGAGGAGCAAATGGAGTACATCTCCCAGTAGTTTTGTGTTCGACCTCTAAATAATTTTGTTGATGCATTGGGGTGAGTTGTTTCATATTGGAGTTTTTACTGGGAAGATAACAGAGGCTACTAAGAATAATAAGTTCGCTTTGTTGTAGCTCTCTACTCAGCTCTAGTTACAGTGCAAAATAAAACATTGCAACATACATAGCTCTACCTATGATCGTTTTTTATCTTTTGATACTTTTCGATTGAAATCGAACTCTAACACCAAAGGTCGATCAAAATCGATAATCACAAGAAATTTTGTGATCGACTTATATTGATTTCCGAGAATTGTTGATTAATTAGTATCGACTTTTATTGCCAACGATAGATTTTTATCGACTATTGAAATTATCGGCATGTCATGCCCTGATCGCTTAAAGCAAAAACTCTACAGTGATCTGGAACAGGCGCTTTCCTCTCGACAGTGATCACTGTAGGTTGTTTTCAAGTATAACTTACTCACTTTCAACTTTTTCCGTGTTTGTAAAGACCATTTATCCGCTCCTATTTCCTCCAACGGGTCTACCATCTTGTTGAGTGCTTCAAAGCCTTCAGCACTGTCAGTGGCCGTGTTATTAAGCCCTTTTTAGAGACTTCCTTTGAGACGCTCCTTGGACTTCCAAAATTCGCCACATAGTGGGGTAAAGTTTTTTTGCAGAATTCAAGATACTAGTTGATGATGGTACATCTTGCAACAGTATGCACTAAGTTTGGCATCACCATTTCTTCACCACATTCAAGTTTTGGTTCTCGGCTCCCAAATGCCACATCCTGATAGAAGTATGGGCGCGATGTAAATTCCATAAAATGATCCAACTTGCCACTGTCTAGTCGGAGACGATGTTGTGGTATCTTAGTCAATGGGTTAAGAGATCCTTGTGAAGAGCTTGCTTTTTTTATTTGTTGACCACTGAGATTTTCAAAAGGTCTATGAATGGCTTTCAATTCCGTTGCTGTAAACCTGTTAACATAAATGCAAAGGATCTGTGTTTTAAGTGCTTTAGATAGAGCCTTTTTATAAGCAGTAACAAGAACCTCTAAGCCAGTGTCCCTAGCAATGCGAACATTTTGCTGTTGCTGAACGACTTGAGGTGCTATTACATGGCACACCAACTGACAAGCCTCTTTAGCAGTGCGTACATGTTTCGCTTTCCATTTCACTGCAATCCTCCGAAAATTCTGACTTTACTTACCAGCACCCTGTGCAGGATTCGACAATGAAGAATTGAAAACGTCAAGAACCCTACTGTTTAGTCTTGCAAGACATTCACTCTCAGATTCACTGTCTTGAAAGTCATGTCCAGCACCAAAACCATGAGTCCTTTCTGTGTCTGTCTAACTGGGAATGCCTTGAAATGCAAGGTGTTGAGTGGGTATCATCAAGTATGGAAAAAGCGGCTGTAGCAACCACTTCAGAAGCCCTTACAAACAAACACAGGAAACGTTAAGAATAATCTGGCCTCTCTCTCCCTCACCATCACTGCCACTCTTTTCTTGCTCGCCATCACTTTCAGGAAAGAGGACATTTTCCTTCGTTTGGAGAGAGAGATTCATGAAAATGCAGTGCTACTTGATGGAATACGAAAAAATCAAACAACAAGAACAAAAATGGTCATTTTAAAATAACCTCTGGCCCTGTAGCCTCTCACTCCATCTCCTTCAGTGTTCACAGTTAACATAACCTTAGGATTGAGTTAATACCTGGCGGGCGGAGAACTTCTAGTGTCTATGCTTTTTTCATTCTTCACAGCTTCATCAAAACGCCGAGGGGAGTGCTCCACAGGAGCGTTGTGAAAGGTCCTGCCTGCAGTTGCTGCAAATTACTAGAATGAGAGAAATACTAGCAGTTTGTATTGAATGAAAATTTAGTCTAACAGTTAACAAAAACACAAATGAGTACCAACTTCTTCTCGATTAATTCCAAAGCACAAATAAAGTGCTGTGGATTGATATACTGTCCATAATTCTACGACTGCTTAGTTATAGCGGTTACAGCACACTTGCCTGCTCCATTTCTTTGGCAACATATCTATCAGAACAGTGGAGCTCCACGCACATGCAAAGCGAGCACATGCGGAGTCCCATAGCTAAGTAAATTTATCCATCCGAGAAAATTTGGTAATCACGTGACTGACACCGCTCGAACGACCGATCGTCCGTCTGCACCACAGGCAACCCAAATGCAACGGAAAAAAATCCCATGGCTGCCCAGACTTTTAGAGAGGAAAAAAAAACAAAGTCGTGCCTTTGGTCTGGTTACTGGCATGGTCTCCTCTATTTCTAGTGTTTTCCTAAGGACTGGTGATGCTTTGAAAATATCATCTTGCTGAGTTTAGCAGAAACTGGCAATTCGAAAATGCCTGCTCTTGTTAGACTAAGTTCATGCTCTGTTAACCTTTCCCGAGATAAGTGGCACGAGTTCAAATGGCTTGAAATGTTGTCGGTACAATCTTCGAGGCAAACATATTCTGTTACACCTTTCGAAGTACCACATGTTCCTTTATACTTCGATAAAGTGGACAAAAAGGACGCTAAGTCCATCTTTGATAATTTAGGGTAACTCACATAACAAAATCAACAAACTCCTGATTTCCTGCACTAATAAAATTAGTTTCTTTTTAGTGCTTATGTCCTTGATTTTGTTGCTTCTACCTTTTACGCAAACTGTAACCAAATACAGTTTGTACAGTTTGATCAATCGGGCTGTTGCGCACTAATTTAGAATAGAATTTATATTTGACTCGTACAGTCCCAAAAAAATAATTATTTAGAATAGCACCTGTCGAGTGAGTGACATGAGGAGCTTTGCTCAAGAAAAAAAATCTCAGCGGGCGCCGGAAATTGATGTGCTGGTACGCGATAGAAAGGTGTTTGCTTGGTGTCATAAAATTAATTAAGACCGGAACATAATAAGTAAACCAGACACCGAGTATCCGCGAGAGACGCCTCATTTGAGCGCGAGGCAAGGCGAGGAGCCAGCATCCCACGCAACCGTTTTATTGCGGCGTGACTTTTCTGTTTAAAATGAAAAAGATTTTGATCATTCGAAATGTATCTTAAAAATAAAAGCTCGCGTCATCTACCCGTATAAAGTAATTTACATGATAAACAAATCCAGATCGGACTGCCGGTGATTTGGACGGGGCACGCCAGGGTTAAAAGACATTACGTTAAAGCATTTTATATTTCCTTTGTCACTTTGATAAAATTTTTGAAGGAGCGACCCGTATTTCATGTGGAAATGTGTGACAAAGTGCCGCAAAAACTTGTTTCCAGTGCCGCTCAAATGAATGGACGGCAGCGTACATGTACGATTTTTTTTGTTTTTGAGGGTCAGGCAGCGATCATGCGATGTAACCGAGTTAAATTCTTACTAATTAATTAATATTCTACCTAAGACTTTCAAAGTTCAAAAGCGCTGTGGTTTTGATTTCGAAACCATTTGAAGTGAAGGCGATCGTCGACGGTATGAGTCTTCGTTTCCCATTTCGAGTCTGTCGAAGGTTACAGCCCCCAAAAGCATTGGCATGCACTCAAAAAAGAAATATGTGGAGTCCGGCCGACGGGTTTCTCCAAAAATGAAATATTTAGGAGATTTCCTGATGAAAGACGTGGCAACGCGGGAACTTGAACCCGCCAAATCGGCCTATGCCGAAGTGGAATTCAACATGATGCCAGCTACTGTGTACGTCGCTTCCACGTTCGTTTGATCACTGATGTTCTTCGCCAGAATATCATTCCACCGGATGGCCTTGTAAATTCTGTTACGGACTTAAGTTACATATTAGTGATATTAGACTTGAGGTAAGTTTGTTTTTAGTCAAATTATTCCCAATACAGTGAGGTATTTCTGTTTTCTGGTCACTTCAATTTAAAGAAATCATTTAGCTTTATTATTCTGTTTCTCTTCGGTAGTCAGTTTATTTATGGGCTTTTGTTATCTAATGGCAAAATCTAATTTTTATCATGCTTATTTTGTACTAACTGGTTTTGTTTCTCTTGGGTAGTCAGTTCATTTATGGGCTGTTGTTATCTGATGACAAAACCTAATTTTTATCATTATTATTTTAAACTAACTGGTACTGTTTCTCTTGAGTAGTCTGATGACAAGACCTAATTTTCATCACAGTTTTCATTTTGTACTAACTGGTTCTGTTTCTCTTGGGTAGTCAGTTCATTTGTGGACTGTTGTTATCTGATGATAGAACCTAATTTTCATCACAGTTTTCATTTTGTACTAACTGGTTCTGTTTCTCTTGGGTAGTCAGCTCATTTATGGGCTGTTGTTATCTGATGGCAGAACCTAATTTTCATCACAGTTTTCATTTTGTACTAACTGGTTCTGTTTCTCTTGGGTAGTCAGCTCATTTATGGGCTGTTGTTATCTGATGGCAGAACCTAATTTTCATCACAGTTTTCATTCTGTACTAACTGGTTCTGTTTCTCTTGGGTAGTCAGTTCATTTGTGGACTGTTGTTATCTGATGACAGGACCTGATTTTCATCATTTTCATTCTGTACTAACTGGTTCTGTTTCTCTTGGGTAGTCAGTTCATTTGTGGACTGTTGTTATCTGATGATAGAACCTAATTTTCATCACAGTTTTCATTTTGTACTAACTGGTTCTGTTTCTCTTGGGTAGTCAGCTCATTTATGGGCTGTTGTTATCTGATGGCAGAACCTAATTTTCATCACAGTTTTCATTTTGTACTAACTGGTTCTGTTTCTCTTGGGTAGTCAGCTCATTTATGGGCTGTTGTTATCTGATGGCAGAACCTAATTTTCATCACAGTTTTCATTCTGTACTAACTGGTTCTGTTTCTCTTGGGTAGTCAGTTCATTTGTGGACTGTTGTTATCTGATGACAGGACCTGATTTTCATCATTTTCATTCTGTACTAACTGGTTCTGTTTCTCTTGGGTAGTCAGTTCACTTGTGGACTGTTGTTATCTGATGACAGGACCTAATTTTCATCATTTTCATTCTGTACTAACTGGTTCTGTTTCTCTTGGGTAGTCAGTTCATTTGTGGACTGTTGTTATCTGATGACAGGACCTAATTTTCATCATTTTCAGTTTGTACTAACTGGTTCTGTTTCGGATTATTATTATTATTGTTTATTGCTATTATTATCAACATCATTATTGAGTGATTTAAAACTATTTTTCTTTGACACAGGGCTATAATTTGCAGAAGGTGATGGAGTGTACACTGATTTGCTTTAGTTTTCTTTCAGAAATTCACATAGAATTTACTTTAGTTACAATTATTGCTTGGGTAATGAGATAAACTTTCAGCGACACAATGTGACAAAATTGTTTTAACCAAAATCATGATAACACCATCAAAACGTTTTTATTATTAGTATTATTCGTTAAATTCAAACGATGCTAATATATGTATCTAAAAATGAAATTATCTTGTCGCTTGTTACCGAGCTATCCGTACTGTAAAACGTCAAATGAAAAGTTATAACACTCACATGTCTATTAGTTCTTACAAATGATTTTGTCAATGAAAATCGACGACAAAAAATTCCCTTCTCTGGCTTAATTAAGAAGCTTGGGTTGCAAAAAAATGTGTTTGTAAAACACAACCGAGTCAATTATCGTATCAAAGCATTACTTTAGCAAAATAGAATCTTAGGGTTTAATAACTTCCCGAGATTACTTCAAACCCTCTGGTTACCTTCCCTTCGCCGTGCCCTGTGAGCTTTGCGTTAGATCTCACGGTTTATTATTATAGAATCAAGTCGCTATTAAAATGAAGCTGTTATAAGTCAGTTGTAGTTACTGATGTCCAAGAATTCCAAATGTTACTGTTTCGGGAATCGTAGTTTCTCTGGGATTAAATCATTCTCATTGAGTAAACATTAATTTATCACAGGTAAGTAAATGTACTTAATTTATCACATCGAACCTCGTTGCTGACGCCGTTTTGTGTAATGTTCCAGCCGACTACACAGTAATAGACACAAGATAGTATACTGTTTGATCGACATAATTGCAAATAATTTCATTCCTCCCGTAAGAATAGATTTAGGCCGTCATTAAAATGTTTCTCGGGTGGTAAACCTTAGCTTCTCGTAATATTTTCTGAGTCGGCATTTTCAATTTCTCTTTAGTAACAGATATAAACCCCGCTCTCGTTAAGGTTTGGTTCTTGATCTTCGATTATCCCATTCGAGTGATAGTTATTTCTCTTGCTATCGCCTGCTATAATTATGGTTGTGCGATCAATAAAGAGCGGGGTTTTTTTTACAGTAAAGCCATGCCTTGAATACTATTTCGCGTGAGAAGTAACAGTTGACGTGTGTCTCCACGCGAGTAAAGCCAACAAATGCGCGTCCGTGTCTGGAAAAGCTTTTTATTATGTCAAGAAATGTCTTATTTACACGTCTCGTGATTCCCACGCCGGGTGTTTTTGGATGCCGGCAAGTGCGAAAAAAGTAATTACCGAGGATTCCAAAGTAACACCTCAGTCGTATGAAGGCGCGAATTGTGATCTCCCGTTTCAGTTAATCATAAGCCATGAGTAGATTCAATCTACCCTTAGCCTAATTTGCATAATTTTTTTTGGTGAGCAAAGCCTGTCATGTGAAAAGCAGAAAAAACTCAAACCTTTTCAAAATACTACAGGGATGCGAACACCAGTCTTATTATCCAAAACAATGATACCCTTGAAATCTTGCATTGCGTGACACTTCTGTTTGCATTTTTTAGATTTTAAACTTCCTTTGGTATTGCCTTCTCTTTGTTCATTTGTAAAATAAATTCGTTTGGGCGAAATTAAAAGGCTGCACTTTGCTTTTAACTGTACTTTTTGCACCAGGCTGTTGAATTTTCGAGGATTAGCATGAACGTTCAAGTTAAACTGTCAAATCGAAAACTGACTGTGATGATGAATAAATCTGATTTTGGCGGACAATGTTACATGTTAATGTTTTTTTTCATGTGACCAACGTAAAGTTCTGGTGAATATCCTTAAAAGAAGTAGGTTTATCGTTAACATTATTAATTAAAATTGATCCTAATTGAGCGTTATACAGGTAGCGTTGGCTCTACGAAAGAAACACTTTTTACCCAGAGAAGTGCTGAATTCGTGCACCAAAAGCAGTAATTGCCACCTATATAAGTACAAAAGCAGCCCTGCATCATTCACCCGTTCGAAATGGAATCTTTTGTTTTTGCTAAGCAATATGTTATTGCATAAGAATTCCCAACAAACCTCTGAAATACAAAATACGGTGATAAACTATTTTGTCTGTGATGCTAAATTCGACTTGCATGAAAGCTGTTCCATGTGTATTGTAAACAATGATGGCCAAAATGGACAAAATTTGTCGCCCTACTGTGCTAAAAGTTCGCTGAATCACAATGCATTTTTGTTTCCCTGTTTTTGAACACTCATTTCATTGGTCTAAATAGATATTTTGTTTAGAATAAGTGGGAATTTTGCACAGTGCCAGGATAAAAATATGCATTTTTTGAGCCGTTTCTCACCCACGGTAAAGTGGATGTAAATCGAAATAATTTATTAAATATGAGTTGCTTTTGAAGGATCGAAATTGTGTGCTTTACATCTTTGAAGAACCCATCTAAACCTTGGAAGTGAAGAAAATCGTTGAAAGTGAAAAAATTTGAAGTAGTAAACTCGGCAATACGTGCTATATTTACTCCTCGGCACTGAAGTGATTTGAATAAGCATCTCGCACCTTTACTGTCAATGTAGTCATGTAAGTTTCCTTTGAGTGTTTCACTATTTAGGTTGGACTCTTGAAGAAGAGCTTTCAACTTTCAGGGGTTATCTTTGTATTATTTTCATGCAACTCAAATGAAGGCTTGCGTGATTGTCACAGAGTGGTCAGTTAAGAAAACCAACCTGCTTTTTAATCACGCCACGCGTCTCATGGATCAGGAGCCAGAAGGAGACAATAAGCGCAAACAAAAAGTGAACATTGTTCACCAGGGCCCTGTGGTTCAAAACCCCAATTAGTGCTTAGCGCTAACAAGATGGACACAGTGTGCCCTTCCAACCTAAAAACAAATGTATTCACTACAGACGCAGTTGATAATACTGAGCACAACAATTTTTCTACAATGAAAAAGTATCCAAAAATGCACAAAAATGTTTGTTGTACAAAATATCTCACATTAAAAATAATGACAAATGTACTCTCAAAACCCAGATGCTGCCCCTCTCCCGGCATATTACAAGTGGTACCACTCTGTCAATGTACCTCATATACCTTGCGCGCATTTCAGGAGTGACTTAAGCCAACAACTGTTTTATGTCCCGAATAAGCTCCTCCTTTGTCTTGGGTTTCACATGCTTTCTCACATACCATTTCATTGTGCCCCAAGAGTCCTCTATTGGGTTAAGATCCTGTAAGAAACAAATGTTTTACACACTTAATTATGAATGCTTACAAATCAAAATAACATCACTGAAAAATATGGATATAAAAGAAAGCATTATTTTCCAAGGTCTATATGCGACATTCACTCATGATGCCCAATCATGGTTTTTGTCAAAGTAAACAGACCCTTTCAATAAATAATTTGGGTACATATCACCGTGTCCAATCATAAGGTTGTTTAACAAAATGTGTTTTCCTGTATGCATGCACTTTTCTTTAATACTTGAACTAGCCTCTCCCCGTTTTTCCCTCTCTCACTTGTTCCACTCTTAACCAGGACAGTAATGCCTGCAGAGGAGGCTATGCCAGAACTTGCTACGCAAACTCAGAGCTCGCTGCTACCCAAAAACACAACAACAATCATCATCAAGCAAGTAGTTATAGTTTTTCAGTTTCTAACTAAACACAAAAGGTACAACTGCAAAAGTATCCGTATGGAGAGATTTCGGTTTCACTTCATTCATTACATCTTACAATAACATAGTGTTCCTAAAACAGCGAGCGTGAATCGAGTTTGAGAGTCTTAAAGGGTGCAAATGATTTGGCATCACTAACTGACGTTGTCTAGTACATGGCAATAGACACGGCTTACTTTGAACGAAGCAAAGCTTCCATAAACCTTTACATACCAGTAATTTGGGAGGTGTCTGCGCCACCAATTAATTTCATTCATCTCGACCAATGTTAAAGTTGTTTGACTTGTGTGTTTAGGATTGAAATCCTGCATAAAAGTGTCCTGTTGGATATTTTTCACAAAGAAACAGCAACAAATTACAGGAAAGAATATATCTCTACAAAAGATTCCTCAGAAAAGATAACATCACTGAAATTCTCACCGTCATTCAAAATTTGTAAACAGTGTTCCATTAACTTTAGTTTGTTTACATCTTTGAAATGTTAACAATTCTTTGTTCTGCGCCGGGTCCACACGAATTTTTTGTGTAATCGCCACACAGAGCGTGCTAAAACTTCAATGTTGCAGGGTTCCAGAAAAATTGTTGCAAGCTCTTGTGAAGAGCGTTACAACCTCCCTTCATTGGATTCTATAAAATGCAAACAGAACGCCAAACAGAATGAAACAAGAATGCGTTCAATGCATTCTCTGTTAGGTTAATTCTGTACAGTACTGTAGCTCCCCAGATAAGGACCTTGGTAGGCTATGGAAACTTTCTGAAATGACCCTTTTTTTTAAATGCCACCGGTAGACTCTTACAGTTATCTCCACTAAGGGAAATGCAATCCATTCTGGAGCAATATTTGCCAGACAACATAAAGCAAACTTCAATGACCTACTGATGCTTGCCTTTGAGATTCACATTGTGTCTCCAATAACCTTCAAGAAACTTCCGATGACTAGTATTGGAGTGCTGCCAAAACCTGAAGGCCATTATCTCAAGTTAAGATGCAGATGCAATGGTTTGCCAATTTGTTCAAGATTCTAATAGAAGTTATTGCAGAAATGTATTTTCCAACTGCAAATATGAAATATTTGACATATCCCTAGCTATAGATACAGTATTTCCTTGTAATAGTGGGGGGCCATTATTTCTTTTTAATGCCTAAAGGAGGCGGTTATTCGAGGGAAGGCAATTATTCAAGGAGGTGATTATTTCAAATATTTCTCAGTGGAGGTCGTGCCCTAAATATTTTCTTTTATTACACCATTAAATGAAAAAAGTAATCATTAAATAAACTGAACATTTTACATGTTTCAAATTTGTTTCATTGATTAATCAATGTTCAATGTCAGTATCCTTGGTGTCAACTTCTCCAACTCGGCATGACAAGGTCAATCAGCCTTACAGCAATGGATGTTGTCTCAAGTGCCATCAGTAGGACTGGTCAATGCACATGACTTAAATGATCTGTTTCTCAGTTCTGGATCCAACTGGACACACCCATGTAAAATCCACTCCACCACGTTCTTTCTGGGAGGTGGTTTAGGATTTCTGGCTGATGTTAAGTCATTAACAGACTTAGCAAGCCATTTGTCATACTTCTCTGCTACCGCTGCTTTGGATGGCTTGTTCCCGGAAACATTGGGTGCATGAATATGCTTTGTAAAACCTCCTGGAACCACAACTGGATCCACATTGAATGCCTTCAACTTATCTCTTACAGAATCAGAAATACGGCAGCGAAAACTGACGCAGCTTAGCAGTCTTCATACAAAATGCAAGACGACCAACAACAGAATCAATCCACTCTTCTGTCAAGCCCCATGTAACCTTGCTCTCTTTTTTCATTTATCCACAGCAGACGCTCATCTTCTAGGTCAGTGTACTTTGGTTTGCGACCTCTATGGTGGCCTAAGACTGCCATAACAAAAAACCCAATTTCTTAACAAGTTTCTTGTAAATTTATGTTTTGTCTGTTTTTTTGGGTGTATTGGTTTATTTTTAGTTTAATGTTAGTTTGTTTTTTTTTGTTTAATCACAGAAATATTTTAACTTAAAATAAAAAGTAAATTAATTCAGAAATTATTTTCAATGAAAAGAAAATATCTCAAGAACAGAATAAAAACGAAATGATTTTAAAATGAATTTATTTCGAACGAAAACAAAAGTTTATGTATCAAAAAAAATTGAAACTAATTTTTAAAAAATATATTTGAAAAGAAAGGCATTGTAAACTAAATTAAAAGCAAAATTGTCCATGGCCTATCGTTGCCATAGCAAAAAAAAAAAAAAAAAAGGCGTGTGGCCTATCGTTGCCATAGACCAGAATGCATTTCGGTGCATCTGTTTTCAAGAATGGCTGCCGGAGGTCAAACTTGGAGTAAGTTTAAAGATAAAATGAAGGAGCTGCGCCAAGGGAAGAGAGCCGAGAAGGATTCTAGTAAGGCAGCCAAAAAGCTTGAGACCTTAGTTGTACAGCGCCTTAGCGCAGAGGTTTTGGGAAAAGCACAGAAATACTCTAGAGTTGGTGCGCGCGAGTTTGTGTCCTTCGAAGACTTCAACGAAATCTCCATCAGCAACATCAAGAGAGCTTGCATGAAGCACTTCGGTATGTTGGAAACAATGTCATGCGATGTACTCGCAGGGGAGCAAGGGCCATCTTGTTACTCGCTAAAACAGTTACCAAACTTGAAAGTAATCCACGTGCGATTCATTGAGGGTAAAGTCCAAGACGCTCCAGTTGAAGTTCTCTGTGAGCGGCGGAAGAGAAAGATCGCCGACATTTCCGAGGGTGATAATGCTGAACATGGGAAGGCTGCGGTTGCTGTGGCATCGCTACCACAATGGGTGTCATCACAAAGCCCT
>OZ037777.1:19468176-19490676 GCA_964035525.1 Porites cylindrica
TCTCCGTGTACCATCAAGATTGCACTTTCCTTATGTTTATTGGAGGGGGAGGGTGTATTTTTTGTTATTGTTATGTTGTTGTTGTGGTTGTTTGACCCTAAAACAGCTTGAAGGGGTTTTATCCTGTAAATGGCCTGGCCACGTTCCAATGTTAAATGTTTGGCCCCTAATAGTTGATCATTTATGGTTGTAGTCATGCAGTAACCATAGCAACAGAAGAGGTACCAGTTCGTGTTTGTCTTCTTTATCCAACTTTTTCTAAGAGCCTAGTTATCAAAGAGTGTTAAGAAGTACATAGCAGGTAACTATAGAAGATAGAAGATATTTTTGGAAGCATAGCTTTCTGGTGAGGGTTTTTCACAAATGATCCAAAGTCTCATTAGTTTATTTTTGTACAAGAGCATGAACAGTATTACCTGCCTTTTTTCGAAGAGGTAACACCTTGATGAAAAGTGCATCAGGTTATTGTTATTGATTTTAATGGTTATGGTTTATTAGAAAATTGTTAAGCCTTTAGTTATACATATTTTATTATATAAGTACATTTTATTAGATTGATATTTGCAATTTAACGAATGAATTCCTCATTGTAGTTGAGTTGTTAAGGTCTACAGTTTAATTTTCATGGTGACGATAGTTAATGTTCATGTATGACATTGAGGATAGACTTTGCAACATACCAAAAGCATTTCAAAGGACAATTAGTAAAAGTATTAAAGGCAAAAGT
Source organism: Porites cylindrica (assembly GCA_964035525.1). Lineage (NCBI taxonomy): Eukaryota > Metazoa > Cnidaria > Anthozoa > Scleractinia > Poritidae > Porites > Porites cylindrica. The sequence goes on from OZ037777.1 coordinate 19,468,904, forward strand.
ATGAAGTAATGAAAAAAGGAAACAAAGACATATGACATTCACATAGGGTTTGTTGTAATATTAAAGTTGTTCATTTTGTGATCTAAGGACTTGATGTTACATTTATTGGGCTTATTGTAATTTTTTTTTATTTGGTAAGGTACTACCACCACTACTCGCACCTGAAATAATTTACCTCTAACCACATCCATCAGAAAGTATTTATGGCGGAATGTTCAATTTTCTAATATTGCACTTAAGCAAGTATTTTCAGAATGACTTCAAAGTCACCTTTTTTATTGAGGAGCCTGGTTACTCAGATCTTTTTCAAACATGACATCTGCTCTTGGCAAATTGCAAATAAAAAAATCTGACTTTGGCACTGATTCAAATACATTTAATATATTATATCTTTTTTGTTACAAAGCTCAGTCAGGGGTTTTGAATTTCAAATTTAAATCGTATTGTTCTCATGCTAACTAGCTAGTACTTAACATATGAAAATCACAACATTTATATTTGAACAATGTGAACCACATCTGCCTCAGTTCTGGGGCCTGTCAACTTACAGGCCCGTATTACTAAGTTGCTATTCCATTAACCAATACTGAGCTCTAGGATACAGAATGCTATGTGCAATTAAATTAAACATTCCTGTTTGTAGAACTTAAAAAGCAAAACAAGCTGACTTAATATAACTGCTTGAACTGGCGGCTCCGGTATGCTCTTGGTTCACAATGTTGCTCAAAGTAATGTTTCTTTGCTACTCATAACATTGAAAGGCTATTCCAAAAAGAAATTTCATGGTAAAGGTATATAATCATAGCTGTGCTCGTACAGGTGTATCTACATCCTCATTACATCTTCTTGCTATGCATGTGCATGTATATCTACATTTTCCTTGAGGTAACGAAAGGCATAGGCAAAATCACTGACATCAATCTCCAATGGATCAGCAATTACTTGTTCACATTTATTCCTGAACTCAGCACTCAAATAGTCATCATTGTCAGCAAGCACATCTGAAAGTTCTGCAACTTCTGCTAGCTGTTCCTCTGTGACTTCCCAGCCTCCAAAATAGGTACACATAACTCCATTTTTAATGAAGGCGAGAACTTTTCAGTAAAAGCAGTAAATTCATCTTATTTAGGAAATATGTCTCAAACAGTGGAAAAGAAGAAAGTATTTGAATGAAAATCACGCTAATTCATTCTATGACTTTATGATTTCTTTTTTTATGATCACCAGTATTTGGGTAATTTGTTTTTAAAGCGGGATTTTAATTTCCATATTTTGTGGGAGTCGAAAACCCTAAAAACAACATCTATTTTGCAAGGTCCACTATCTGATTTCTCGCATACACACTAACAGGTTTTCAATTAAAGGGTACAACTCTTGCTCTTTTTATTTCATCTTACAAGTTGTGTAGTGCTCAAGCAGGACTACCAATTAAAAAGAGAAACTCGGGGAACAAAGTCATTGATACCTACCACATTCCTCCAGTCCATATTTCTCTGGAAAACTGTAAATGTGGTTTGGCACTCCATCAGGAAGGAAAGTGTTTTTTTGCTCACGGATCCTGTGACTGTTCCATACCACATTTACAAAGGTGTTGACTTCCCTTTGAACTATTGGTATCATCACATATGCCAAGAGAAGCCTGTGAAAAAGTAATGTGTACTGTCAGGCTCTGTTTGCAAAATTCTCTTAATTGGACAGTTTAATACTTACACAGTGCTATATACGCAGATTGATAAGTGTTTAAACTCCTGCTCTTAATCTGCATTTCTGTGTGGCCATACACAGACATTTAAATAGAAAATTGGATTTTTCCTTTGGTCGTGACTCTCCTGTCCATAGCAACCATATATTTCCTTGTTACAATTAATTTGCTGGCATATGGCATGTGGTTCAGTTAATGCTGGTGTTTGAAACAAAAGGGATAAGAGTGGTTCTCTCTTATTATACTGGGTTGCAGGAAAACTAAATTCACCATTCAGCTTTTCTCATTAATATAGGGGCGCAACTTTAAAATTGCTCAAATAAACTAAATTATGGCATAATAATAATATTTAATATTTCTTAGGTGCAAATTAACATATGAATATAATCAAATGCACCTTACAAAGAAAGTAATGTCTAATGAAAGTAATGTCTATATGTCTAGCTCAGTACCTGTGGTTTTCATCATGGGGATCATATTGACCTTGTTCTTTTAGTTGGTTCAGGGGCAACTTGAAAAACCTTTCCAACCTTTCATGCAGTTCCCTCCAAAACCTTTCGATCTGTCCATGTAATGATAATTATTATGATCATACAATATACTGGTACGTTTTACGGTTTACATCATGTCTAAATAGCATAAGCAGCAAACTAGAATCGTTTTTTGTATGAAGGGTTAAGGTAGGCTTCATTTCCTGCCATTTTGAGAGTCTGCATTCATTGCTTGGCCCACATGATTGCTGGGAAAATGATCAACAATCGCACTCCCATAATGGCTAGAAATCAAGTCTGGGGTTAAGGCATTCTCAGATTTCCTGTAATCCAAATATACATGTTCCTATTATAAATGGAAATAATTGATCAATTTAGCCTTGAACATTCCATGGAGGTAGACCTGGTAGAGCTGTCATTGCAGGCTGCAGCACCTGCTACAACTGAGTATGTTTCATGGCCAATGATGTTATGGGTCAACTGGACTATAGTTGTTACAATTCATCTAAAAGGTATACAGTTGACTCAAAACTTGATGCCAGCCGTGGGTCTGGGTATTAAGTTCATATTTGGGACTTATTTCTCATTTTTAGAAAAATTAAAGTAAAAGCATAAAAAGTAAAAAAAAGTCTGCAAACCTTACCTGATTTGAAGTTGATGGCCCATAGATAACTGTTTCTAAGGGGTCCATGTCACCATGGTGTTGTCGAAGAAAAGCATGCATTGTGGCCATAACTCCTGTTTCTGACCCTCTATCCAGTCTCAGTTTGGCTGCAATTTTCCTTGATTTGAATAAATGTTCACGATAAAATCTGCCGATGATATTGGAGTCGCTGTTGCTCATCCAAACTCTTATCCACAATATTTTCCTGCTGCACGTATCCATACAACCATATACTGCAATTAGAAAAGTACTGTTCTGGTATCCCATCAGTTTATCGTGACCATCGAGTGAGTGCACCCAGTCTGAGCCACGTGATGTGAAGTTGCTTTTAGGCTTCTTCTTCTTGAATCGAGGAGCTCTTTCCTCGAGAGCAACTGGGTCCACACTGTACATCACTGCATACACAACGTCTCGTGGAACATTTAGCTCGTGAACCTGCCTTAGTTTTTTGTGCAAAGCTCTATATCCAAGAAGTTTACCTGGGCCATCCATTTCTTGTCTCACCGCAGTTTCGATCTCGCCAAGCTCAACATTACAGTCAGTGTACCGGATGTTAAAATACTCAAGTCGTCTGTCCAGAGACCGAAGACTCCACGCATATTGATCAAAATCCCTACACACGAAGTCTAAGATCTCTCTGCGTCTAAGATTTTCTTTTACATAGCGAGCTAACATATCTTTTAGATCATCGTCCTGCTGCGACTCTTCGTTTTGAATCTGTGCAGTCGCCATCTTGAAAACAGATGCACCGAAATGCATTCTGGTCTATGGCAACGATAGGCCACACGCCGTTTTTTTTTTTTTTTTTGCTATGGCAACGATAGGCCATGGACAATTTTGCTTTTAATTTAGTTTACAATGCCTTTCTTTTCAAATATATTTTCTTAAAATTAGTTTCAATTTTTTTTGAAACACAAACTTTTGTTTTCATTCGAAATAAATTCATTTTAAAATCATTTCGTTTTTATTGTTCTTGAGATATTTTCTTTTCATTGAAAATAATTTCTGAATTAATTTACTTTTTATTTTAAGTTAAAATATTTCTGTGATTAAACAAAAAAAAAACAAACAAACTAACATTAAACTAAAAATAAACCAATACACCCAAACAAGCAAACAAAACATAAATTTACAAGAAACTTGTTAAGAAATTGGGTTTTTTGTTATGGCAGTCTTAGGCCACCATAGACCTCCTCCCTCAATGCGTTTTCTCTTTGTGTGGCCCCTTTAACACACAGTAACCATGTATTTATTTTGTTGCCATTGTGACTGAAAGTTACAATCGGGCATCATTGCACCATAGAAATATCGGCAACACTCCATCATTATTCCTAAAATAAAAGGCTCCCCTGGCATTTCATTCTGCGAAAAAAAGGTCTCTTCTTTCTCTGAATTGTAAATAACTGCGTTACTTAAACATTGATCAGGAAAAGAAATCTTAAATACCTTCTGCTTCCAAAATGCAAAACAAGTAAACAGAAACACAGGCGAATTGGGTAAAAGATACTCCTGCTCTGGTGCTTGTTGAATTTGTGTAATAACGTCTTTACACGAGCCTTTCAAAATACAAAACAAATCGTACTTCGCTTGTTTATTTCTTTTGTTACTTGCAACCAGTCTAATTGTTGAATTGGAAACTTCCTTCAGCCGGATGTGCGATTTCCGATAACATGGCATTTTGAATTGAATACATGCATCTTGAATTGAATTCTTTCGACCACGCATTATCAGATACACAGGGCCTGGTCACTAAGCTGGTAGTTGTCACTTAGCCAGATGTCACATGGTCACATCTATGAGGGGTGATTACCGCCAAAATTATGATCTTTTAGACTCAATTGGTATTATGTCCTCTCTATTTAGCATTGTAAATTCCATTTGTCCATTCTGTATTTTGTTATGCATTTACACATTCTATTATGTACTTACACTTGACAATATTAGAAATTGTATTCTGCTATTCTAACATGACGTTTTAGACTTCTGTGGTGATGTTTTGTTGAATTTTTGTATTGTGTTTTGCGTTCCCGTATTTTGATCTGTTTCATTTTGTCAAGTTGTATTATGCTTACGTCATATCCTGCATGGCACTCAGTGAACAAAAATTAGACGGCCGACCAGGGGAATGGCTATCGTTCTCAGGCACGCTGTTATTTCCTGCCGTCCGCTGTCAAAAATGGCGGACAATGTTGATAAGACGGATAAGAAGACGAGTATTGATCAAGGTTTAAAGCTTTTAAGAGAGGCAACAGACTTGCTTTCTGGTTCCTTAAGCGATAATATTCCTCTGGTTGATAGTACATCCACTCCAAATGGTCCTAATGCAAACAGAAGTGATAGAATTGCCTCAAATCTTCGCGCGCTTTTCAGTGCATACGATGATGGCCCTGGTAGTACTCGACGTCCCGCTCCACAAAGTCGAAATCAAATTGCAGGTCCGCCAAAAAAGAAAGGAAGACATGCTTCCGTTTTTTTCAAGCCTCGGGAAACATGGACACATGAATTTCTATGTCTGTCCTACTGTAGACAAGAGGTTGTTCCGTCGAAGGAAATGAAATGGAAGCTGCAAGTTGCTGGTCTGGGTAAAAAAAAAGTTTGTTTTTATTCTAAGGCTAATGCAACGGAGGTGAAAACCAAACTCGAGGAAGTCTACCCTAAACTTGCCAGTGGCGGTGGTCTTGAGATTTTGAGACGAGGAATGTCAAACAAGCTGGTATTGATGGAACCACCGCCGAGTGGGTATTCTGTTGGGTTTCTCCGTGACATCGCAGGCCTGGGACAGGCAATAGCTTTTGTACGACCACTTCAGAGAAACTTGGATATGAGTACGACACCGTCAATTACCAACAGCTTAGAGGTAAGAAATTATTAGGGCGTCATCTTTTCTTGAAAGTTAAATAACATGATATTAATACTGTACATTCTGTAAATGAGTTTGTTTGGAATTATTTGATAAGTCTGTCCCCGTCTGTTATATTGTCCATGAAAGGTACAAGATCATTTTGTCAGTTTCATTTCATTTCATTTTATTGGTTTATCCATGTTTACAAATGTCATTATTTTAACTACCCACACATCGCAAAAGCTAGTCTAGTTGGGCAATGTTTATGGAATTGATAAGTGAACGTAATTAATTTATATAAAATGTACAAATTGGAGAAGGAGATAACATAAACAATACTAACTGGAATACAAAATACAAATCAGAAACTTACAATTACACTGTTAAGATGGTTGCAATGATAATTAATGGGTGAGATATAGACAATCAATATGTTGGATTTGTCCTGATAAGGTACAGAGAGCAGGATAGTCATCTGCCTGTGAAAGTGCTTGAAGTAGTCAATCATGTATGTTTTTAAAGCTATGAGAGTTTTGGAATACTTGGAAGTATGCAATTCCATATTTTGGCCCCCTTTCTTGAAAATGATTTGCCTTGCTGTCAACGATAACTGATGATAACTGAGACTGAGGTACGCTTTACTACCAACAGGAAACCTTCTGCCCTCCTTGCAATAAGCACCCTGGGTGCTTATTCAGGGTAATATGTTCTATGATCTTTCCAGCTCATAACCAAACCCTTAAAATCTTTGAATGAGGTTATGGATATTTCTCTTTTCTCTTTGCACTGATTCAAGAGTGTTAGTTCTGCACCAAAAGTGTCATGCATAAACTGCAGTTTGGACATACCAGTTACAGAAGTTAGAAAGCATCAGGAAGATTGTCCAAGGTAAGTTTATTTTACTACAACGTTACTGGTTTGTGATCTTTATTTATTAATTTTTGGTATTTTAAGCAGTTGGTATTAAAGTTTGGGTTATTCATTTCCATGCTTCCCACAACAAAGTGTTGATGTTATAATAATTACAGTACCTCCTCAGCCAAGAACTGTAGTGAAGAAGATGGGGATTGTCCAAAAGATGATGGAATTGAAAGGTTTATTGTCAGAGCTTCAGCTTCTGGTGAGGTATGTGTTTTGGATGTAGTGGGTACTCTAAGGTTACCCATTATTAACCGCCAACTACCTAAAATCGAACCTCCACTAACAGCCACCTCTCTACAAAGGTCACTTGTTTGGTGGACAAGCCATACATTGAATCTTTTGAACGTCTCAAGACATGTCACTGAAATTTTAAGTTATAAATCCAAGTAGTTGTTTAAAAGTTTTAATTATCATCCATGTTATTAAGTGGTTTGTTATCATGTGTAATCATACATTATTTTGTTTAAACATTGAGGAAGGCTGTAAAGTAATTGAAAAATATTCTACATGCATTTTTCGTGCCCTTATGTGGTGAATTTTGATCAACCAAATTCTGAAATAAAATTTGATTTGTTCGACAGAAAACACCGGGGATGGAAAGCAAAACCAGTGGTAAGATTAAAAAATCAACTTTTGCTGATAAATAAAATGAAAACCTAGCCTTTTTTGACATGTACCCTAATAATTGTTGACGTTCATTTTCTTTCCAGATATGTTGAAGCTTAAGGAGATTTTTCCAACTGAAACTGAAGCTGCTCTCGAAGATGCACTTCAGTTTAGCATAAATGTTGAGGATGCTATTGAAACCCTTGTTAAGAAAACAGCTGGTCAGTACCAATATAAAGTGATGATGTGTTTCTCTAATGCAAGTGTCACCTTATGGGATGTTTTATTTGTGGTTCATTAAGTTTAGAATGTGTATCTTGTTCAAAGTAATTTAAGTAAAGTAATTTTAGCAAAGTAATTAAATTGTTGTTTTTGTTTTTGTTTTGTGTCAAATCAGTTACTGTAACTTTAGCTGGTTTGAAATAATATTTTTATTATTTGGAAGCACAGTGCACATGCCTTTCTCAGATCACTTCATACTAGGATTACCCTGTTTCATTTCTGACCTTTTGATGTCCTGACTCTAGGGAGTTGTTCGTTATCTATTTGAACTGTATTGACTCTTACTCCTTTGGTCTGAAATGGGACAACAAGCAAACCTTTCAGAAAAATATGCATCATGATCCCATCTAGGCATGACTCTTTGTAAGAGATTTGATTCATCTAGAGAAATGAAGGCACTAACTCTTTTGGTTATACCTGTATGTTTTTTCCTCCCAGATGGAGATGGCAACTTGGGCCCTACTCTTGTATCTATCGATGTAGATGATGGCTGGGAACCTCCTCCTATGCTTCAATACCAAAATCCATCAAAGAAGACTGAGGGTACATGAATAAATCATTAACTTTTTCATAACATAACATTCACTATATTTTCTGTAGGGATGGTTAGTGGCTCTCGTCCATAGAAATCCTTGGTGCAGATTACAATCTTAGGTGGTATTCATAGACAGCATTAAGTTGTTAGAGGATCTGAAAAAGTTTCAAACAGTCTGTACCAAGTCTCAATCAAACTCCTTTACCGTATCATTGTTCAAGTAGTGGAATGGTATTAATGTTGGTAAAGGTATTCAATTTCCAATGACCAATGGAATAGAATTACTGTATTATGCCCAGTATTTTGTTCCCTTGAAGATACCATGTACATGTAGCCATTATGACATGTATTTGTTGCAGGTTTGTCAGCTGATCACATTCTGAAGATTTTTAAAGAAAGTGTTGTTAAAAACATGGGTCCTACTATGGCAATTACCTTCAACCGCTCTAAAAATGCATTTCGTGAACTTTGCAGAATTTACAAGAACAGTTCTGTGAAGCTACAAAGGCCACCAGTGGTGTATTTTGTTTCTAAAGATGGAGAAGATGAGGACTATGAGGAAGAAGCTGCAGACGTAGGTGGACCATTGAAAGAGTTTCTTTCAATTGCTGTAGAAACTGTGCTTGCTTGTAATGAGCCTCAAATTTTTGAAGGCTGTGAGGACCACAAAGTACCTGTCCACTCACAACAGCTTGTGTTAAATGGGTATTTTAGAATGGTCGGACAAGTTATGGCACATGCCATTATTCATGGAGAGGTTTGGATAACAGGATTAGCTAAACCTGTCAAGGAGTTTTTGTCGACTGGCTGTGCTGAGAGTGCCTCGAAGGTAGTTTGTCTAGAAGATGTGCCAGATTTGGATGTGTGGCAGGTGTTAAAACACATGGCTGATGTAGATGAAAGTGAGATAAGTAGCCTAAATTCAGATGAGAAGGTAAACAACCTGATGGGCGAGAGTGGCTGCAGTGCTGCAATCCTGACCATTCATAATGTTGCACAGATTGCCTATGAAATCATGGTCTATCATGTGATTCATAAGAGATTGAGTGAGTTAGAGGAAATCAGAAAAGGCCTTGATGTCTTGGAGCTCAATTCCTTGCTGTGTGACCATCCTAAAGTAGTGTCCCTAGTGTTTCCTACTGTAAATGAGGCTGTGATTGATGTTGACATCCTGCGAAAGAGGATAATCATTAATCCAACTACAACAGACAGTGAAAGAGACAACATTGCTTACAAGTTCCTGCTTGACTACCTTGAAACAGTTGGCAGTAGAAAAGAGGGTAGGTTCATATGACAAGGAAGATATGGTGGTGTCAATCGTCACCCTGTGAGGATGGTTAATTGTTAAGTGTTATTACGTCATAGCTATTATATAAGCATTGTACATTACGAATCAGTCAGTCATAATCTCTTGTAACGCGGTCAAGCTTAATTTCGTTATCGACCAAGCTCTTTCTTCATCATGGCTCAATCAAATTCTCAAGCTTCTTACACAGATCCCCAACAACCTAGGCGTTCATCTAGACTGCCAAAGCCAGCATACAGGGATCCTAACTTCATATACGAGGATCTCCAACGCCAACTAGATAATTTTGATGACGTGGACGAACGCTACCTTTTACCCTCACCTTCGCTATTTTCTGATTTACAAGATCTCGATAGAAAAGAAACAAAAAGGAAAGTGAAGCGCGCGTCTTCAAAGCAACCTACAAAAGTATCAGATCCGGGTTGTCAGTTTGCGGAGCTACAAAGCAAGCTTCATGACCTCAATCTTTACGATCTAGGTCAAGACGTTCTCCCTCCTACAGACCAGAAACCAGGCAAGATTACACAGTCTACAAGCACTCATCATCAGCTACCACAACCTTCAGCTTCTCCAGAGCGCGATCTTCAACAGGAGATTCGTCTGGCGGAGCTACAAAAAGAGAATCTTGCTTTAGAGCTCCAAGTTTTACGTCTGCGCCACGCCCCAGTTCTTCTTCCGATGGCGAACCTGGCGAGAAAACAAGTTCATCTGTGTCTGCTGGAGCGATTAGGAAGAAGCGCGCTGTCGACTGGCCACACGAGTTTGCCCCAGGTACTAGCAATAGTATCGATTCTGATAAGATTGATTTACCACAGTTCGTAGCGGGTTTTTTAGCGATGATCAAAACTTATGATATTCCTAAGAAATGCGCCATGCTTGACTATCTTGAGTTGTTGATGCTCAAGGCCTCAAGTTACTCCTGGTCAAGTGTGCGTTCTTTTCATTCGCATATTGCAAAGCAGATCGAGTTATGGCATCTGGAATGGACGAGCTCTAGCGAGATTCGGGACAAAGCAGTCACCTTTTTCAAGCATTCCGATCTTCGCTCTTCTCAGTACAGTTCCAACGTCAACCCGGTATCTTCTTCCATTCAGGCGTCTTCATATCAACAGCGTCCACCAGCAAAACCCGAAGCAGAAAAATCCTGTCGTCAGTGGAACTACTACGGCTCGTGTTCTTGTGACAAATTAAACCAAGATGTCTTCAACGCCCGTCACAAATGTCGCGTCTGTACCAAGGAGCATCCAATGTTACACTGCCCGAAAAGGAGAAATCCTATTCCAGTTCCGCAAAATTCACTTTGACTACATGACATTGCACAACAATCAACTCAGGTCGTTTTGGACACGGACAGTTTTACGGCTGACGCTTTCTCAACCTCTCACTCTGACAGTTTGGCATCCGTTTCACTGATCATGAAACATATTTTAGCCTCAAACCATGACTTGCCTAACGCGTTTGGGGCAAAGGTTCCCGTGGATACGCCCCTCAATATCGCGGCTTGGGATTCCAGATTACAGGACTATCACGATGAAAACGTTGTGAAATTTTTACGCTACGGATGGCCGATAAATTACACCGCTGATAAGTTACCCGAATCATCGGCTTCTAATCATCCTTCAGCAATTTCCTTCTTGGAGCATGTTGATTTTTACATTGCTACCGAACTTGAGCATGGCGCTATTGCTGGTCCATTTAATCATAATCCCCTGCCACGGCCATTAATCTGTTCTCCCCTGCAGACTGTACCGAAGCGCGGTTCAACGAAAAGACGCGTGGTCATGGATTTGAGTTTTCCTCCTTCTTGCTCGGGTTAACAGCGGTATTCCTGCAAACACGCATTTACACGAACATTACAAGCTACGACTTCCTGGCATCGACCGGCTTTGCGAATTCATTTTACAACACGGCAGGGGTTGTTTACTGTACAAGCTCGATCCTCAGCAAGCGTACCGCCAGTTACCTATTGACCCCAAGGATTATTTTTATCTTGGCTTCCGCCATAAGAACATGCTCTACTTTGACACTCGCTGTCCTTTCGGATTGAGGACATCCGCTATGATTTGCCAGAGAACAACTAAAGCGGTAGTTCATTGCTTTACTGAACTCGGTTTCTTCGCTGACGTTTATCTCGATGATTTTTACGGCGCCGACACCCCAGAGCGGGCTTCACGTGCCTTTCAGAGTTTACAGGATCTACTTCACGAACTCGGACTGCAGATTTCACCTGACAAAGATTGTCCACCTTCCACCAACATGGTTTGTCTTGGTGTGGAGGTTGATTCAGAACATTTTACACTCTCAGTTACGGAAACCCGAGTCAAGGATCTGCTCTCTGAACTGTCTTCTTGGTCTTCCCGCGAATTTTACACCTTAAAGCAATTGCAGTCTCTTCTTGGAAAACTCTCTTTCGTGACCGCTTGTGTTAAACCGGGACGCATTTTCATGTCGCCTTTATTGAACAGTCTATGTGCTTTTCCATCAACACGCGTCCGACTTCCGGTTTCAGCGGACATGAAAGCTGACATAGCTTGGTGGCTGGCTTTCCTACCAATTTTCAATGGCACTTCACTCATCAAACCTCAACAGTGGAAATTTGACGATCTTCAGTTTACCACGGATGCATCATTGCACGCTGGCGGGGCGACCTGTCTTAACGAATGTTTCACGTGCAAGTTTCCCGAGGACATTGTGCGCAGCGCAGATCATATCACCGCTTTAGAACTCTATACTATTGTCGTAGCTGTTAAGTTTTGGGCTCCCCAGCTTTCCCATCGCAAATTCCTTGTGTCATGCGACAACGAAGCAGCTGTTACCGTTGTCAACTCTGGTTCTTCGAAGGATCCCTTCATGCAACGTTGTTTACGGGAACTATGGTTCACAGCTGCAGTCCATGATTGCGAGTTGACTGCTCGTCACATTCCAGGCGTCCATAACGTTTTAGCTGATTCCCTAAGCCGTTGGCGCACAGACTCTGCTTACCGTGAACTATTTTACGAATCTGCCGCCCGCTTAGACAGACAGTACACTTTCCAAACCGTATCCAGTGATTATTTTAAATTTCAAGTTCAGTAATTCTCTCTCTCGTGTAGGGTTTGCCAGTTATTCATTGCTACCTAGGTATTAACTTCGTTTTAGGCTGTGCGCTCATATATATTTTTCTTTTTTTTCTCCTTGTTTTTTTTTTAGGTAGCACACAAGGTCTCCAGTTTTTAGATATTTTTTCGCATAGGCTAATAAGGTTAGCTCATGCTGCGTCGACGCATCAAAATATGCAGTCACATTTTCGTATTTTTACTCAGTTTTGTAGCGATCTCGGCGTGCGACCGTTGCCGGTCCAACCCGAAACTATTTTAAGATATATTTCTTTTCTTTCGGCTACGGGTCGGTCTTACGGGACTAGAACCATATCTCTACAATTAAGCATTATCATCGTTTGTTTGGTTTTCCCCCTGGGTGGGAAAATTTGTATTCTTTCCAGTTAGCCTTACGCGGCTGTAAGCGGTTTTTGGGGGCGGCTCCAGTGCACAAACTAGCAATCACACCCATTCTACTTTCGCGTATGGTTTCTCTGTTCGACGCCACTCAGCCACTTCAGGCAGCCATGTGGGCTTTGTTTCTAGTACCATTCTTTTCTTTTTTACGAAAGTCTAATTTGGTTGTTCCATCGGCGTGTGTTAATTCCCCTTAAGTCCCACGGCGTTCGGATTTTCACGTCACAGCACGGAGCTTTTCTCAACATTCACGCGACTAAGACCATTCAGTTTTTTCAGCGGGCCTTATGCGTTCCACTCCCTAGTATCCCAGGTTCTCCGCTTTGTCCCGTAGCCGCTCTTCAACATCATCTTCATCTCAACGCAGTTCGTCCATCCGATCCACTTTTTTCCGTTTTGTCAAGTGACGATCACATTACGCGCCCTCTTACTTTTCATCATTTTTCCAGTTTTTTAGCACGGGTGGTTGCAGCGTTAGGTTTAGATCCACGAGCTTATTCGCCCCATAGTTTTCGGCGAGGCGGTGCCACGTTCGTTTTTGAATGCAATGTTCCCGCAGAACATATTAAGTTTCAGGGCTATTGGAGCAGTGACGCTTATTTAGTTTATTTAGAGATGTCCCCCGCCCAGAAACGCCGGGCGGTTAATTCTATGGCCGCTAAAATTAATCAATTGTCTTCAGCGTAATGTTAGTTTTAGTCAAATTATTTCGTCTTTCTTTCACTATATGTGTCACACGATTTTGTATTTTGCCTATCATCTTTCCTTTAACCACAGACCACCTTCTCGTTTGGGTTTGGGTGTTGGAGTTGTATTGTCCTTTAGTTCTTGCCTCTCAGTTTCGTTTCATTGACAATAAACTCCTTGTGTCCAAACTCGTGGTCTGTGGTTAAATGTAAACAATTGTGTCAATCGTCACCCTGTGAGGATGGTTAATTGTTAAGTGTTATTACGTCATAGCTATTATATAAGCATTGTACATTACGAATCAGTCAGTCATAATCTCTTGTAACGCGGTCAAGCTTAATTTCGTTACCCTATCCCTCCCACCCTTAAGGTGTTGGAGTTGTATTGTCCTTTAGTTCTTGCATCTCAGTTTCGTTTCATTGACAATAAACTCCTTGTGTCCAAACTCGTGGTCTGTGGTTAAATGTAAACAATTGTGAGAAAAGAATGTCACTTTTCATTTCTAAAATTATTAGGGTAATGTTTTATAATATTTATCATGGTATTAAAAACTGGTATCAGGGCAAAATGTTGTGCTTTTTGACTACTAAGATCATAACATGTACTTGTTTCTTGAAGCTCCATGATGACTTTTGGAAGCCATTTTAAGACTGTAGTAATGGTAGCAAAGCACTAAGCGTTCACCTCAAGCTGCAGTCATGTTGGTGTGTCCCATATAGACATGTTGTGTTTGCAATGGCCATGTTAAACGTGTGACATTCCGTCTAATTTGGGAAATAAACTACATTTTCAAGCAAATACTGTCTATTGTTTTACTCCTTCAGTATGACCACAGCAAATACACTCTATGTAACATTAATGTTATTGTGTAAAAAACGCTTTTTACAGTTCTGTTCCCAAATCTGTTACCTTTCAGGTCTTGGGATTAAGTCAGTGCTGGCATTCATGACGGGATCAACTGTGATGCCGAAGGAAATAAACATTCGGTTCCTGCCTGACTGAAACAGTTACACATTGCCTGATCCTGATACTTGTACTAATACTGTAAAAATACCAACATGTCATACTTCATATGAACAGTTCGAGTCAGCTTTTGATGCGACTGTTCGTATACAGGGTAAGGGTTATGGAAGAGCTTAGTGAAAAAGTTTAGAATGGCACTGGACCTACTTCAGATTAAGTGAAGCACAATATTATTACTAAGTAGAAAAATTGAGGCATAGGGCTATGCTTGCATACTGGTCTACCCATATAGGGTTAGACCTGCACTAAAGTAAAAGTATCATCTTAAGTGACAACATTAAAACGCTCCCAACAAGTACTTTGTTTTGCTCACATTTTAGCAGGTACAGTGCTGTTGTAACTGTTATATGCAGTGATTGTTACTGGCATCAGTTTTAGTGTAATCATGACTCAGGCTACACTGATGCATCTTCAGTCTTTTTTAATACTCAGAACTCTTGAATAGAAAGTGGACTTTTTCAGGATGTTAAATGTTCAAGCTCCAATCCACCGTACAGAAAAAGATGGTGGCCGTACATTTTACCCCAATAGCTTTTTATAGCATTGTGTATCCTAGGCTTGAAGTTTATAGAACTTTACTGGGTGTTTTTATGAGCAGTTTTAGGGTTTTCATGTGCTGAGAATCATGTGTAAATGAACCAGTCACCATCTTTTCAGGTGCGGTGGATTAGCATTCACAGTAAAAGGTATGTAACTGTTTATTAGATACTATTACAGCAGTTTGGAATGTTATTCCTTCGAAGTACTACTGTGAGTTGAAATTAAATTAATAGTTCAACATTATTCCTGACCCTTTTACAACATACATTAAGCCATTCTGCAAACCATTTAATTTCTATTGTCTCTTTTTGTTATTTCCTTTTTTATTCCTTGTGGTGCTATATTTCATTTTAACATTTCAAACCACAACAGCACAGTCTATCAAAAACATTAAGGAGAGCCATTACAAAAAGTGATAACAGTAATCAACCATTTGACTTTGGGGGGTGGGATCTAGAGTGAAGTTGGGTTTGAGCAAGAAGCTCTTTTCTTTTTCTACTTTATCCATGAAGTGATTATTAACCATATGTCAAAATCCTTTTTTATTTTAAATCTTTTTGCATGATTTTTTGTTTCTCAACCTATTCCCCTTCTCACCACTGCCTCCCCCCAAAAGAAATGGTTTACCCAAGGACTAAAGTCTTGTTGTTACCGTAGCTATTAATGAATTAACGTTATGTTGCAGTTGGTTGATAGTTAAAATTAATAGGTAAATCATAAAGTTTCAACAATTCCCATTTCTCCTTGAATTTACCAGTTTCATGTAATATTGTTGTACCCAGTTAAATGGTTTTCACTGTTCAGTTTAAACTCATTGTGACTAATGTGTTCCAGAGTTTAACCATTTTCCATGCTAATTGGTAATGGAAAGGCATCTTATAGCCTGAATTTCATCTGATTACTTAGAGTCGTTATTTCTCCCTCAGTAACTGCTAAGTGGAGAAAACGACTCAAAGCAATAGGATGAAATTCAGGCTAGGCATCTTAGGAATTGCTAAATTCCTCTTTCAATCTCATCATGCTTGATGGATGTCCAAGGGCAGGAACTTTAACTGCATCCAAAAAAATGAGTAACAAAGTCAACAGATATGGAAATAGGCTACTTGTAGAGCTATTTTCCAAACACAGATAACACAAAGCAGGGAACTATAAGGTCACAAACAAAAATTTTATCCTTTTCCCATTATAAATTTAGCAGAATACGTTAGTTGTGTTATTTACTACTAATAGAACTATAATTTAGTATTTAAACGTCTCAATGGCATGCATATAGTTTTATGAGTTACCATTCTCAAAGCAATATAATGTACAGTGCACATTACTAGTTTTTCGTTAAACAGTGCATGCTGCATTATTCTGAGGTACTATTCTGGACTTAGCATTTTTTGTTGTATCAAGTTTCTCGTACGTTTCCCTGTTTTCCAAAACTCTCATGTGAAAGTACAAGTACAGTGTAGCTATAATGAATAATACAGAGAAGGGAAGAACCCCATAAAATTACTCTGCTAATACTCTCTTTCACTCTCTTAGTACATACTTAAAAAAATCAGGAAGGGATTCTGTTACTCCATCTCTCAAAAAGAAAGGCCACAGTTCTTAAATATAGGTCAACACCATGAAAATCAGAATGACCCAAGGGATTTACTACACGTGAAAGTTCCCTAAATTCTTCAGTTGTCAACATTCTTGTATGTGGTACCTGCACACCTTCTTCTCCACCATTCCAGACGTTAGATGGAGCTGGACCTTCATAGTCGACACCATAGCCAGCAAAATTTTCCTGCTAACCAACAAAAAAAGTATTATCCACATCAAAAAGAATCTGCCAAATTTGCTCACTGACAGAGGTCATACATAAAAATACGTGTAGTGTGGCTTTAAAAAGCCAAAACTATTATTATACAACCAGTTGCTACACAATACATACCTCTATCATCATGTAATCTCAGAGAATGTAGACTACACAGATTTTTATTTTGAACAGCAGTGCAATGGTACATGTAATGATAATAACATTGCTTTGAAACATACCTCATCCCTCAACTCTTGTGCAACTCTAAGATCCGCATTTCTGATCGCTAACATTCCCCGTATCCAAAGTTGCTCTGGTGAACTGTTATGTTCAGTGCTAATGGGTCCACTGTTATGCCCAGCTTCAAAAGTTTGTAAATGGCAATTAATCCTGGGCAGAAAGACATAATGAAGGGCCACCAAATGCATTTCGTTATCTGGTTCCAGAATCCCAACAGCTTCCATATAATAGAACAGATGGTAAAATACAAAAGTACAGCCAGTGAATTGATCGCGCCATAGGTGCTCAATACGCTGGTTATGGACACTTCGCCCTGCAATATGGCTTCCTCTACCTGGGCCTCGCTGTGGATGATGTAACATAAATCTTGCCACTTCCATGTTTTCTCTACCCTTATCAGACCTAACTCTTGAAGGTAGGCCAAATTTGTGGACAGCTGTTTGGAAGAGGGACAAGACAGTAGATGCCTTGTTGTTGGTAGAGCAATGTAAGAATACTATCATTCTTGTAAACCCATCTATCCCAGCATGAATGACAAACCTCCATCTGCAAAAGACAAGATCAAACTGGCATAAAATACTGATACTCCAGCAATGTGTTACATGTAAGTATCACTACCAGTAGTAATTGCAGTGAGGAATTAACGTCCTCAAATGGAATAGCCTGTTTCCCAAGCATGTTGCATGCTAGGAAAATCATGGTGCCCCAAATCAAAGAATCCTACAATAAAACAACTCTTATTTGACATTCACATCTGAAACATGCGTACACTCTCAAAAAATTAGCATCATCTGCTAGGCATAATGATATGTGGCCAAGATTCTCAAAACAGATTTGCTTGCCTTTTGTTTGTGTTAAACAGACACAACGGAAAATCCTTTGGTCCTGGTGACTCCAATATTGAAGGCCAAAAGTAGTGTGTGCAATAAATACCTCTTATTAGCCGAGTTTTCGGTCCGTACTGTAATTTACGAACCGAGTTTTTTTCCATCGATTTATGGCCCGAGCGCGAAGCGTGCGGGCCATAAATCGATGGAAAAAAACGAGGATCCGTAATTTACAGTACGGACCAAAAAAACGAGGCTAATAAGATGTTTATTATAAGGCTTCTTCCAGTTTCGGGGACCGGAAACAAGTGCAGGACGCGCGATTTGACGATCAATCATTGGCTCACGAAAACAATAGCACACAACAAAGGGTTTCCGAGAAAGTGAAAACAAATTTGCCAGGTTGAAAAAGTTTATTTGGTCAAAACTAAGAACGCTGTAAGTTTTAGTTCTTTAATGTAACCCTGGAGTATTTGGAAACCGGGCACTGTGTCTTTCTCGAAGTCGTTTCCATCTTTCCTCCGTTGGTCCTTGTTAAAAAAAAACAATGTAAAAGGCAAAGAAGCTTTTCTTTGCAAAGTTACTGCACGCGAAACCTAAGCACGCGAGCGGCAAAGCCGCGAGAAACGAGGGTGTAAGCCCGAGAAGAAATTTCTCGTATGGTCTCATCCCTTTAGTAATAATAACGTCGTGGTTTGCAATCTCGCTGGATGAGATAAGAACTAGACAGATTTTAAGAGAAAAGGCGGACTGCAAGACCTCTATTATTAAACACACCTGACAAGTTTGTGGTTGCCATCTATATGCCACAATGCCAAAGGACTTCTAACTTGATATGTTCGTCTTTGAATGACGCTCAATTCTAGAGCCCGCAAAAGCGTACCCTCTGGATCAACCCTTCTCATCGCCTCACGGATTCATTGCTGCTGAATTCGTATGTTACGGGAGAGCAAAAATCCTGTCATACTCTTGTATCCAGTGTTCGGGAAGTTTCTCAAGATACTACTAACTTCTGCATCCAACACCTCATTGGATATATCAGCATAAGTTGCCCTTATCGACAAACCAAATTCCTCTAAACGCCTCTCGACAGTCCTTTTACCTACACCAAGAAGTAGAGCTATTTCAGTGGTGCTAAACCGCTTATGAACCAAGAATTCAAGTTGCTCTTCAGAAATATTATACCTGGGTCTGCCAGGATTACTTGTAAACACCTTTCCAGCATAATACATTACAGAAGTGTCATTTACCTCGAAACAGTCCAGAGCCTCTTTGACAACGGTAACAACTCTTTCACAAACAATTCCAGCATCAAAACACCTGAGTATAATTGTATAGAGACAATCTAGTCGGTATTGCACGTGATCAAGGGTGTCTGAGTCACCATTTCCCGACTCTAATTGTCTCAAAATATCGAACAATACGTTGCGAAGATGGTTTCTGGCTGCAACATGACAGGCGACATTGTCCGCCATCTTAGACAGCGGATGGCGATAGCCATTCCCCTGGTCGGCCGTCTAATTTTTGTTCACTGAGTGCCATGCAGGATATGACGTAAGCATACATACATACATACATACATACACTTTATTGATGCTCCCTAAGTGGGCTTTTCAGCTCAATAGAATAAAAAAAATACAAATATATAAATTAATTGAGAATGTAAATACAATAATATTATAATTACAAAATATATATCAATAATATAATATATCAACTTAATAAAACATTTGCAAGATGACGTCTAAAATTCCTGGGGCATTTTAAGGACTTAATGTTATCATTCAAGGAGTTCAACTTGACAAAATGAAACAGATCAAAATACGGGAACGCAAAACAGAATACAAAAATTCGACAAAACATCACCACAGAAGTCTAAAACGTCATGTTAGAATAGCAGAATACAATTTCTAATATTGTCAAGTGGAAGTACATAATAGAATGTGTAAATGCATAACAAAATACAGAATGGACAAATGGAATTTACAATGCCAAATAGAGAGGGCATAATACCAATTGAGGAGTCTAAAAGATCATAATAGAACAGCATAACACAACATCAAATTTTGGCGGTAATCACCCCTCATACACATCTTCGCACCGGTTCGTATCTTTGCAAATTTTGTGTCACGGTCCTCCAGTCAGTTTCGGATCAGTTTCTGATGGATCTGGCGACCCAAAATGTTCTTTGCAAATGTGCTGATCGGCTGATTCAGATGCTGATCTTATTGCCCGTTCCTCTCCAGCAGCATCTACAACCACAACTAGTACAGCTTCTTGTACAATTGGCGCTTCCAGCTCAACAACAGCATCCTCTTTTCAGCCAAACTCAGCTCCATCTGCTGTACCAACAGCCCGAGTGGAACATGCCCATTTGTTCGGCTATCAACCATCATCAGGAAACCCGTGCAGTCGACCTAATAATGGAAGAAGGCTGCTGCGAACCAATTGTGCAAACCTGCCGTACAACAGAGGACAGATGCGGACAAGAACCTTTGTTTGCCTTGCGTCCTCTACTTCAAGCTAATTGCCAACCCCAGCCAAGAGAGTGACATTGGCACTGAATAGGTTGGGGGAAAAAAGATAGAATTTCCAAACAATGGAAATGGTACGCAAGTTCATCAGTGCATTGTTGAAAAGTTCCCTCAGCTCGACCACCGTGGTCATTCGATACTTTGAACAACAAGCAAAAGTGGGAGATCCAGAGATCTGATGAAAGTACCCATGCCATCAGTTGGCTTCTCTGTGGATTATTTGAAGAGCATACTTGGTCAGGCATAGGCCTACCTAAGGCCTTTGCAAGGCAACATCCCTTTGAAAGACAATGAAAAGGTGAGAAATTTCCAGCATGCAAACACCATACAGCTGAAATACTTTCTCATCTTGCTGTTAGTTTTCGCGGGTTTAACAACAAGAATCCTTTGTAATATAAGTCCTTGCTTCCATATCTCAAACAGCCCTTTCCCTCTTACTTACACCTACATGACATTTCGCTAAGTTTTTCAAATATCTGAAGTCTTTCTAAGTGTTTCAAATTTTTGCTCAAGAAATTTCATGAAAGTCAAAGTGTGACAAGCAGGATTCGAACCCGGCATGCTAGGTTCACAGTCCAATTATACTGCAAGCATGACATTTTTTAAACACTTACAGGTGGCAAAACGCTCCCCTCAATAATTTTTGAAAATAACTGACACTGGTGCAATGGCCTGCAACATTATAGTATTAGTACGTACACTGTACGCTGTAAAAATTGTATGAAGAAATAAATACAGTAACAAGAAACATATTCTTTCAATTATAATAATAATATTATCCAACTCGGATACATTTGCATGTTAATTTTTTGCCTTTAAAACGATTAAGAAGCAGAGCAGTGTGTTAACCAGGAAGAGGCACCAGCTCCTTGTTTAAACTGCCAGATGCCTTACCCAATGTCTAAATTCCAAGGTCATCTGGAACACTGTGGTGTGGCCGGGCCATCAAAACCAAGTATAAGGTTTGTTCAGCAGAATCATTATATTATTTTACCAGTTAAACTAGACAAACAGCTTAAGTATGGCGCCTGTCCCCTGGTAAGTATCTGTATCTACTATATATGTTTTAACAGTACTCACTCTTGATTTTACGAGTAAATGACGGACTTTATGGCTTTTTGCTAAAGATTACAAGTTTACGATTTTGACCACAAGAGATTACTTTGGGCTCAATTAGCACAGAAGAAATTGTTACAGTGACCATTGTGTCCCTTGAATAAATTAATAATAGGGTTAAGGTTACAGTGGTGCCTTGATGTATATTGCCATGTATTCTGTACTTTGAAT
>OZ037777.1:19510676-19598176 GCA_964035525.1 Porites cylindrica
CATGTAAAGTGAATTTATGTTTTCAGTATTATTTTATATGCCTACCCCTAGCTTACTCACCTTGTCCATATTTTCTTCTGCCATTAGAGATGATAATAGTGAGGACTGTAAAGAGCTGGAAGAAACACTTGAAACACTACTGGAAGCTGTACTGCTCTTAACACTAGAAATTCCTTTTGATTTCGAAGTAAAGAAATCCGTCATCAATTTAGAACCTGTGGACAAAATGTTTGCTACAATTATCATATCAGAAATTGACCACACACTGACCAATCACCTACTTAATTTTTTAAAACCCTTCTTTAAAGCGAGAGTTACACAACCCTCTTCCCCAGTCCTAAACCTGACCTTCTCCGACAACCAGGGAAAACAATTGCATTTGTACATATCTTATCAACGCCTTGTTAATATATAAGAAAGAATGGTTCTAAATAAAACTTCCTCCAATATATTTTTTCAGTCTCTCTATTTGGCATAATTAGCAACCGTTGCTGTGATTGAAATTTTGATTAATTATATCACAGTAATAAATAAGTAAAACAAAGCCTATCACAGCTTCATGTCCAAAACGCATCTGTTTCACGTCAATATGCCACGTTAGATATCACTACAAAAAAATTCCTTCGTCACCCAGCCACAGTTGTTTGTCAGGCTATTGGTACAGTGTCTGTCGCTAGAATTCAGGGCTTTGCTACAATTCTGTGTTTTGCAAATGGCTGAAGGAGAGGGCATGTTAAAGGTGATCCTGGTAATTTGTTCCTTGAATCATTGCATGCATTATAAATATTAATACTAGTGGGTTTCTGTTGTAAAGTTCACAGTTCTAATTCCCACCCAAGAGGCTGATGCGTTTCGAGAATTCATCAGTGCACACAATGGACAATTCGCTGTTGGAAAGTTAGTACCGTCGGTTTATTGGAATCACCAAATTCATATTTTGCCTTATTATAGATTTTCATCTACAGATCCTGCAGCCAAGACTGTAGAGTCTGTCGATAAACCCGGAGACAAAACACCCTCGGAACCAGCTGAAATTGCAGGCAGAATCCGCACGTGGCTTCAAAAAAACCGAGTGTCAGTTTCTCTTTTCTCCAAACAGATCAATCGATCACAAGGAACGACTTCCACATTGCTCAACAATGCCAAAAGGAGCCGAGGGAGAGCCATGGGCTTCAATGGTGAAATTTCTTAACTCCCCCTCCGAACAAGCGATGCTTGTCAACGCGAGAAAAGGTATTTTATGCTACAAATACAATGCAATTTTAAAATGTGTTACTGAATCAAGTGCAATTGAATTACTTTTTTAATTTTAACAGGAAGGAACAAACCAAGCTCCACTGACAGCCAACCGGCGGAAACCATTGGTGTCAAGCCGAAATCCCAAAAATGCTTTGATAAAGCCGAACTAGCAGCTTTAGATACTGTTTTCAAGGCATCAAGTGGCCTCCCATCAAGGGCAACTATGGAGAGGCTTTTGAATTCCCTTGGTCTGGAATATGATGTGGTAGGACTTACCTTTAGGTCTGACTGCTTTTGCGTTGTTGTCATCATCTAAGAGCCATCCTGCCTTTATTTGATGCAACTTTTCTCTTGTGTGCCGTTTAAGGACCCAAATAGCGTTCGAGTTTTTGCCACATTTCAGGGAAACACCACAAGCTTGACATGTCAAACTTGTCTCAAAACCATCATTAAAGGAAATCGCTTTAAAACCTAATGACTTGAGCTCCTTGTTTACCGTTGAGACTTTTGTATGAGGTGCACAAAGTGCCTTCAAAAGAAATGAAAATAGAATGAAGAAGAACACACGCCCAGACATGATGGTCGGTTGGTGCTCTTCAACTGATCTTCAACTGGAAATGAAATAAAAATTTCCCCAAGGTGTTATGTGTCCCATTTCTGAGGGGTATTGTTAACCGGGTGTTAAGTGCCAAGATCCGGCAGATGGGCTGGTAATTGATACTTTTTATCAAGAATCGATCATTTGCCAGCACCCCTAATTTTGCCTATGATAAGTATAATATATATGCTTTCCTGTAATGTCTTGCTTTCGCGGTAGCTTATATCAGTTTTTTTAATACAATATGTTCAGTTTTAGTTGCTTCAAGTGTAAGAAATTTTTTTCAAATCAATCATTACCACAGGAAACCATCAAACAATGATTTCTATTCAACAGATATCAAACTGGTTCCAAAACCACCACCGTCTACAGAAGGATGGCAGTTATAAACAAGGCCAGTACATGGTAATTGAGACCAACCCAAGCTCAAGCGCAACTGCAAAGTAACTGTACAAAGAGACATGTTGCAAGTTTCAAACTGGTTTTAATGACTGATTAAAGCTCTTAATTGATTGAACATGATGTCTTTCAAATTACACACAGCGCCGCCTGCGCCGCTTACATTATTAGTCATAAATTCTCGGGTAATTAAATTCGTTTAGATTTAAAAATGTTCCGTTTGTTAAATTCCCGGTTGCATGAAGTACAGTTGGAACATCTGCTGGCTGAGCTTTGACAGACGACTTCATTCGGACTTCACTCAGCTGGACTCAACTTTACTTGACAGCCACATATCTAAAGTTTTCATTTTACCTCCCGAGTTTGCCTTTCTGGAAGGCGAACCTGAACATTGATTATACCACCTCCACGTCGCCATCTTCCCTTTGGATCGTCAACTGGAGGTCCTGTCACAATTCTAGCAAAAGGAGCAAAATACAATGTTATGAACAGTACACCGAAATAACAATGTATGTGTTTTGAATAATTTCATATTTGCTTGCCCGGATTGTTTGTTACAGTTTTAATAAAAAAAATTCACTAACACTGAAATATCTGCATGTAGTGGCCCACTAACACTGAAATATCTGCATGTAGTGGCCAAAGAGGATCCATGAGCTCGGACTGTAGATGGCCGAGTTGTCCACGATGGTTCACAACTTTAAATGCATTTCCGTGTTCTCCCCTCTTCTTGGTTGCAGTGAACACTTCACCGACATTCACCTCAAAACGGCAAAGATGAGAGCCTTTGACGATGCACCTTATATTCAGTAAAGCCTCTGCTAGGACGTCTTGCGTAGACATTATGACACGGAAAGGCAATGACGGGCAAGTGGGTAATTCGAGTACACGTGTAACAGGGTATATTCTTTGCGCTGAGAAGTCTGGGTTGGAATTGTTTTACCAATTTCATCCCCAGGGGTTCCTAAAAATGCCGGATGATCGGTAGCGTGCGTGAGGTCTGTCTCAAGGTTCTGTGCCAATCGATGCCAATCGATGAACAATTTTTGTGTGGTTATTGATTGATCATCGATTGACCAATACCAATCGATACCAATTAACTAGTTTCATTGATTGATATTGATTGATCGATTGGTTTTCCGATCATCGATTCCATCGATTGGATACCCCAGGTTCTTATCACTGCCGGAGTTGAAGAATTGAACAGTACCTGCATACTGAGTCTTCTTCAGATTTGTTCTAGACAGGTAGGTCCTTAATATGGAGTGGATTAAGTTTTTTGCAATAATTGTCCTTTGATTGTACAAATGTGTATACTTGGGCAAGAAATAATTGTCCTGCTTGTGATTGGTCTGCTGAAAACCTCAATGTGGTTTTAATCAGATAAGGGGGGTTAAGGTGCTACAGGATCAGTAATGTTTTACTTAAGGACGGTGCCCACTAATGGGAAGTATTTTTCCCCAGATAATGACTGTGGGGGATAAGTAGGTTGTAGTGAGGGGTATTGAAATCCAAAAAAATAATTGGGGGTAACCAGGCTTTTTTGCGAGATAATGGCGCTTCAATATTGAAAAATAGTGCTGATTAGGCAATATTCATAAAATTGAAAAAGTGTCAATTTCTTTAAAGGTTTTAATGAAACTTAAAACGTTAAAACAGCTAAGTCAACAATAAATACAAAATCCTTTTTTAGAAAATACACGTGGGTGAAAAATAACGTTTTTGACATTTTTAGGGTCAGAACCACCTCAAAAGAGGCATAATCAAAACTGACAGCTCTCCATTGTTTTCCCTAAAAAGTATCTAGATAATTTTTTCACCCCGAACAAAATAAATCATGTGCTCTATAGGAACTACACTTTCATACAACCAAAGAAAAGTGGGGTAACCAGGCGTTTTTAAAAGTTATTCGAGATGTTTCCAACTTCAGTTGAATCGCTTTTGGGGTTTGATACAAATTTCCCATCCCCTCCCTTGTAAGTTTTTGCTTGTTGTCTTGAGCATTCTGGGATATAAAATGTGGCCGAAGTGAACGTCTCAAAGGAACGCCTGTGAATGACACCGGATGGAGGATATCTTTTGGAAGAAAATGCTCATACGATCAAAATAGTAGCAAGAAATAGAGTGAGAACCATATTTTATAATTCGTAGCATTGTAGGGATAAGTTTCTCTTGACATTTAATGGGAAGAAGTCGATGAGAAGTATCGCGATCGAACACATGGCCAGACATAGCACTGCTGACATGAAATGGAATTGTTTCCCTTGAGTAGCTATCTAGTTCAACTGATCTGAAGTGCAAAAGGAGATGATAAGAAAAAATGATTTAGTCCAAAGGCTCCCAATGGATGTATCAATGAAGCTAGATACAGTGTGATTGTGTAATTCATTCATCAAGACAGGTCACACATCAGGTGAGAACGTCTGTATTAGTTTATGCCATAAACGTCTTTCTTTTTTCTCTTTGGCAAGCAAATTCTTATTACACTGCTTATTAAAAAGCTTTAAGTAATGGTTCGCATAAGAAGGAAAGGGGCGAAATGCAATGCATGCGCAGAACGATCCATTTTAATTGAATTAATTAATTTCCGCCACTCTCATTGGTCAAAAACATCATTTGGGCCGAAACTAATGCCTTTTATGGTCGATATCTTATTGTTCCTACTCTCGGCCAATTCTCAGACGATTTGTATGTGCGGAAGTCGGTTTTCCGAAGTTAAGTTTGTTCTGACTTGAATGTCTGCCATTGTTACTAGATCTTCACGCATTGCTTTCTCTTAAAAAATTTCGTCGTTTAGTGGTCTTTGCAATTTTGTAAATAGTGTATATAGCTCAAAATCCGCTTGTATTTTCATTTTTTCGCTTACATTTTTTCTGGTAATGGTGTTCACTGCTCGTTGCGTATGCACGAAACACAGCACCTGGAGCCATGGAAATGTATCGCCTGATGCATTACGAGTTGCAGATCCTGAGGAGCTAACGTTTTGCGAGGTCGATAGTTCGAAAAACAAAGGCCGAAAAAGAAAGATATGTTTAGCTTGCTGTGGAAGACTTAAGACGTTTACACTTCTGCAATTGCCATGTTTTGTTTTCTCATGTTCCACACATCTCTGTCGTTCAATAAGCTTATATCTGATTTTTTCGCACACAATAATTTTTTCATTTATTTATTTTATTTGTTTGTTATTTAGGATCAACAAGCCAGTCAGTACACGACGGAAGATATGTGCAATGTACCTGTTGTCGGCGAAGGTGAAATTGACAACACTGAATATTCACCAAGCAGTCTACCTTCGTCTTCCAGCTCCAAACATGTGCAAGTTTTGGAAGTGCCTTTACAACCGTACAAGGACGCAGAAAATAGGACTCAGCAAGTTATGAGGTCAAAGACCATCAAGGTTGTTGAAGAATGTGCTAACAAATTTGTGCATTATAACGCAAAAGACATACCTGAATTTGTAAACGACTTGTTGCATTGCAAAAGTGGAAGTCCACATTTGAAAGTTGCCACAACAAGGTTTACCAGGAGAGTATCTTCCTCACTAACCTTGCAGCCGAATACAAACACTGCAAGGATAAAGATTTGAGTAAAGTGGTACGACTTCGATCAGCAAAGCAAACCCAGACAATTTTGATTGGACAGACTCTACGGGACAGTAGAATTTCTCTGAGTGGGGTGACCTCAGAGGTTTTCAA
Source organism: Porites cylindrica (assembly GCA_964035525.1). Classification (NCBI taxonomy): domain Eukaryota; kingdom Metazoa; phylum Cnidaria; class Anthozoa; order Scleractinia; family Poritidae; genus Porites; species Porites cylindrica. The sequence continues at coordinate 19,516,608 of OZ037777.1, forward strand.
ATCGCGCGGTGATGCAGCTAAAGATCTTGGCAGGATTCGAAGTTACTCTGATGAAAAGAGAAGACTTTTGTCCATCGTTGCAACAGACTACTCATATTCAGTAGTAGAAAAACTCTTCAATTGTTCTTCGAAAATGGTCACCGCGGCTAGAGTACACTGCATTTTACTTGGATGTGGGGGTGTCCCCATGGACAAATTCAGATTTACCTGTCAATGCGTTAGTTCCGAAGTGTTAAAGGAACTTTGTGAATTTCTCGATAGAGATGATATATCAAGGCCATCGTCATGCCGGAGTGTCTTGGTTGAAGGCGAGGAGACAGCTGTGAAGTACTGGCAGGATACTGTCAAGGGACTTATTAACCAGTACCTTCTGGAATTCCCTAATGGAGTGAAGAGGACCTACATTTACAGACACTTGCCAATTAATTTTCGAATAAACACCATGTTGGCAGGTCTGTGTAACTTGTGTGATGATTTTGGATACTCCAATTTTGATGAACTCTGGGCTATCATCTCAGGTGTCATCCAGTTGCTCTGATGTCAATGCATCAGCCCTCTCCTAGGATGTGAACCGCTATCAGAAATTTTGAAGACAACATTCCCTAAACGTGCTCAGAAGCATTCTCCTTACCTCGAACTTTGCTTGTCACATGCATTTGATTCCTGTTCAGAAAAGCACAGCTCAGTTCTAACTGACATTTCTCTAATTTATGATGTGCATAGTTCCCTTATGCAATCAATTCAGTCCATGAGTGATGTTTCGGCCAAGGATGATTTAAAAGCCAGACTAGAAGAAGTGTATAAGGTGCACTTTGACTATTTGGGTCACCTTCTTCGTACGAAACATCAAGGTGACTACTACAACTTTGTTTTGAAGTATTTGAAGCCTGGGGAGTGCGTTATGGTCATTGACTGTAAGATGAAATTGGAACCTGGGAAAAGGACCCGCGAGATTCAGCGTGATTGGTATGGGAAGACAGGGATATCGCTGCATGGGTGTTACATTGTTGCACAGATTGGAGAAAACGAAAAAAGCTGCGACGTGTATGACTTGTGGTCAGAAGACACCAAACAAGATGCCTTCTTTACCCAAAGTGCATTAGATGTCTGTTTTACATGGCTTGAGAGGGCCTTCCTAGGATTCTCTGTTTATCTGTTTTCTGGTATGTGTGCAATTTATTTCCACTCCATGTTACATTCATACAGTTTCACTCACGTGACCAGCAGCTATGTAACTATATTGGAACAAAGGAAATTATTTACATGAGAAAAGAGTTCAATTCCCCAGGATTAGTATGGGACACCATCTTGGCCGCCATTTCATTGTTTTGAGACACCCATATGGCCACCGTGACATCACGTGAAAACGCTGTATACCTGTAGATACTGTACGTAAAACCTGATCCAGATACTTCAGTGATCTAAAGGGATAGGCACTACTCTTGCAGTCTCTCACCAGCACATGGGCTTCCAGAAACATTTAAGTTAACTGGGTTTTGAAAAAAAGTTCTCAAGGCTTATGGGAGTAAATTTTGAGCAACAAAAATAAGGCACATTCGGCTCTTTGGTAGGGTTAAATACATTCTAACAATCACGTGTGGAAAGACGTCAGTTGCAGAGGTGCATTGTCAGGTTTTCTTTGTTTGTTATAACGATCTGCATTTATTTTTTTATTGCTCTTCATGTCTATATTTTAATGCCGGGAATATAACATCTAATTCCCCTTTCAAATAAATTATTATTTTTATAATGTAATAAAAATAACCCTAAAAAGCTCCTAAATATAATATAGGCACAAATCCTTACTTAGTGCCCAATAAGCACTGCCCCTAAGTTGAGCAACCCAAATTCAATGCCCCCTCTATCCAATTCAAAATAATTTATAACAAAAAGTACACAGGCTGAATTATGATGACATAGCAGACAAAAATGGAAAACATAACTCAAAGTAAGGGGTGACTGTCCCCAGGTGATGAGAGATACACCTTTTGGAGTGAAGGAACAAAAGTATATTAGTCAGTTTTGATAGACACAGCACAGTGATAATTTTTTTTCTTTTTTCTTTCTTTTTGAAATAGAGCATGAAGAATGTATCATGTTTCCAGTTGTCCATCGAAAGAAGTAGGGCTCCTAAGAAAATGGGCATATTCATATTTCCTCTTTAAGGATAATTTGCTGGGGCATCATCGCACATTCCTTGGCTGGTATTAGCAAAGTTGTCAAAAAGACAAAGGCTCAGATTCAAAAGATCACTACAAGAAAATCCCCTATGGCTGGCTCAACAGGCTCTTCCATCTCTTCGCAATTACCAGTACCACAAACCAGAGAAGAGGGCTTACAAAGTCTCCCCAGCCAAGATGTATATAGTGTGCGTTTTATAAACCATGCACCTGAACCACTACAGTCCCCATCCTTTTTTCAGCGTGGAAGGATTGCCACAAATCTGCAGCCATCTAATGGATATGCTATAAAGAAATCCTCTGGTAAGAGTAATTTTCTCCTTGGCTCAAAAAGAAATAATATCTTTTTACAACCGACAAGCATTAAGTGGTGTCAGAGCCGATCCAAAAGATATCATTGCATGTATGAGACTCCAGGGTGCAGAAGTCCTCAAAGAGACACAAATCCGTAGCTGGTGGAGCACCTACCATCAGAAAAGGAAACAAACTTTGAATGTCTCGCAAGAGGAAGCATGTCATTTGCAAAGGGGTGGGTCATCCGTCTCCAAGCATCCCCGGCTCGACCACTCCTGTGTCTGCCCCTGGCTCGACAGTACCTGTACAGCAGCCCACTCCTGTTTCCGTCCCTGGCTCAACAGTTCCTGTGCAGCAGCCCACTCCTGTGTCTGTCCCTGGCTCGACAGCATCTTTACAGCAGCCTAACCCTGTGTGTGCCCATACCTCAACAGTTCCTACCACCATGTCCCAGTCAACTATACAGCCTACCCTGGTTCTAAACTACACTTCACGTTCTGCTACATCCCCCTTTCGTGAAATTACAGGGTACACAGTTCCCAGTTTAACAGACACATTACAGTGGACCTTGCCAGCAGAGTTCTGCCACACTTGTACTTTCATTGCCTTGTACTTTTGACACCTCTACCTCCACTGGAAGTTGCCACCTCCACTGCACAGTGTTCTTTCAATGGAGTGGGAGTCTGCATTGTACAAAGCAATGCAAAAGGGAAATAAAATCCATGATGAATTGTTCGAAGGAGAGGGAGTGGATGTGGCCGTGGAAGATGCTGTGGAAATGGCAGGGACAGAATGCTTTGTTCAGTGCATAGGACAAGGTCTTGATCTTATTGGAAACGACTGTGAAGATCAGTTGGCAGAAGTAATGGAAATGTTGAGTACGTCTACCCCACCATCCAGTTGCAATGTTGTGGTCACTAGAGGGACAAGTTTCCTTTTTATTGTAAATAAAGATCGATCATGTGTATGATAGTGGACTCACATAGGCATGTAAACGTGGGAGCAATGATTGCTTATTGCCCTTCAAAGTGTACAAGGATGTTAGCCAAGAGGGTCAGAACTATATTCCGAGAGACATGGCAATGTGATTTGAGAGCCTGTTCTGTCACTCCCTTTTTCTACAGTACTGTATAATATGCAAGCTAGCCAATGACAGCATTTTTATTTACTACATGCCAGAAGTCACCTGCCTAAGAAAACCTTTGTTGTCAGTCACTAGAATTGTGTGTAGTCAGAGCCTCATTATGGATTGCTGTTTATATTGTGTGTAGCAGTGAGGGGGTGGAGAAGGGGGTAGTGTTTGGCAATGTTTCGCAGCAATTTTTTTTTTCCAGTTTCAGGTTGTACAAATATTTCTTTTTGGATTACCGTAAAATTCCGAAAATAAGCCCCAGCGCTTATGTTTTTCAACGGCCCTTTTTGAGGGGCTTATTTTTGGAGGGGCCTATCTACGGAGGGAAATTTGCGTTTCAGAATCGATTGGGCTAGCCTTATAACTGGGAATAAATCTACCATTTTTGCTTTGTTTTACTATATATTTGAGGGCAATTTTCCAAGTACAAGTCCCAGGGGGCTTATATTTGGAGGGGCGATTTAACGGAAGGGTTTTTTGTGTTACCGGTTTGGGGGGCCTATATTTGGAGGGGCTTATTTTCGGAATTTTACAGTATTTGATTTTATTTGATCGTAGCTGTCTTTTAACGAGTTTTTGCTGTTCATGAGTTTTTACTTGCGGTAATTACCTAAGACAACCCCTTCCACACCCCTCATAAAAACCCTGATTGTCCATCTTTGAGTAAGACGTTTTGCTGGGTGCATGCCATCTTTCATAGCTTTGAAGAATACAGTTATTCCTCTTGAATTATTGAGGAAATTAATATTTTTGCCTCATTATTTTTTGGGGGTTTGTTGGGGGGGGGGGGGGTGGGTAGTGATGTTCAAAAATGTCACATTTTTGGCATACAAATGTTTTGTCATGGGAAACAATAGCTGATGGTGCTTGAGGTAATTGTTTGTTATTTGTCACTTTTGTCAAGTGACGTGACTTCATAAACTTATATGTAAGTTGCAGGCAATAAATTATTATGTGAGAAACTGTAGATCTTTCATGAAGTAAGAGGTAAACAAGCTGGGAAGGACCGCATATGCTCCAGTTTGGATTTTATTTGTCATAAAAACACTGATTTTCTTATCAACCAAAAAACGGGTTATATTTCAATATTTTTACATAATTACACTTGTTCACCGCTGTGTATAAAGGTACACAGTGATGAAGATGATTATTCACAACAAGTGAATGAAATAAACAAACATTTGAAAATATATATATATAACCAAAAAAGTGGAAAGAAATCCTCATCTGCTATAAAGTGCTCAATAGCAGAGCTAGAGCTATGAATAATTATACTCCAAGAGCTAGGTTATTTGAACATTTACTGCAACTCTGAGTTTCATGCTTCTTGCGAAGCAATCATGAGGCAACTGCCAGAAATAATGGTTACAATCACAGAAATTTGAAATACAGAACAATGGATACGTACGTGACGTCTAGGCATGTCATTACATCCTTACATTTTTTAACAGGAATTTCCTAACATGTCTACAACACGATGACAGCTCATTTCTTTTGTTTAGACTTGCCATTTCCGGTTTACAAATGATAAAATACTTTTCCCACAAACACAAATTGCATCTCTTAGTTACATTGGAGTAAGAACTAGCTTGTTTTATCTTGCACCATTTGATGTTATCCTTAGCGTTCTTATCTTTGAGACTCCAAATGTATTTACTAAGTTCGGTAGCATGTTTGTAACGCTCGTTTCGGAAAGAGCTTACATGGTTTCTATAACGCAATTTGAACGCAGTGTCACAGAGTTCAATGTATATTTCCTTTGCAGTTTCTGTGGTGACCTCGTCCTGATAGATGACGCTTTCCACATTACAGTTTCCATCCATGGGACACTTGTTAGGTTTCCTACCATTGCAGCTTTTCTTAGTTTGATTATTAGTGCGTGTGGATTTGCTAATTACGGCTTTGTTATGCAGCTGTAGCTTAATTTGAGGGTGTTACGGTTAAAAATTTTGTGAAGTGGGTTAGATTTGGGGAAGTGCTTATCAATTAGTGAAAGGAAGCATTTTCCCACGTTTGTTTCCACGTTCTTGCTATAGGGCGAGTTAAACCATGTAATGTTCCGTTTTCTGTTTCTCGGTGGACGTGGCGACTGGTTTAATGTGGCATTGAACGACAGGTTATAGCGATATCCGCTTTTGTTGAGAGCTTCCTGATAGATGGGTTTAGGGTTATCAAAGCATTCTTTGTCAGAGGATATCTCGGAGAGCCTCTTATCGATTGACTCGGGGATGTTTTTCAGGATGGTTGGTGGGTGGTTGGATTTTATGTGTACATACAGTGGTATATTGCCTTCCTTTGTGTAAGGGTAGTACTTCCAACTTTTGAGGTCAAGCGTGACATCTAAGAAATTGACCTTGGTGGTCTTCAAGTCGTTGTCACAAAAGACTTTGCAAATGCCCTTTTTAATCTTCTCTATTTCCCGTGGTGTTCCATTGAAGGCAGCTCAACCGTCATCGCGGTATAAGCCAATATTTTGGCCGTACTTCTTGGTGAGAAGTGACAAGAGGAAGCATCCAACCAGTTCACAAGTCTCTGCTCCATCGAAGGATCCCATAGTGACATCAAATAGGTTGTTGGCAGATTTTTTCTCCCATGGGCAATTATCGTTGAATAGCAGAGATCACTTTGCGAGCAAGATAATTTTACGCTCATGACTGTAGATTGGGCGGTACTTAGAGGCAACATCTAGTAGTTTGGAAAGCAACTTCTCAGTTATTGAGGGGTAGAACTCACAAACGTTGAAGCAGATGAATGAGAGAGAATTCTTGTTTTCTAGACAGTTAAACCATTTTAGGACGCTGGATGTGTTTTTCCACTGGTTCATCTAAGAGCTGCTGATGATGGAAGTGTTAATCTCATCAAGGATGTGCTTGCTAATTACGCCAATTTCAGGCTTCGATGGGTTTATTAATCGGCATGATGGATGGTCCTGAAGATTGGGTTTATGATCTTTCAACGTGATGAATGCTTCTTTCTTAGCCAATTTCTCGATGTGGTCGTCTAACTTGAGTTGGTCAGCTATTTGGGCAGACTGCACCTCTAACTTTTCTACCAGTTCGTCGCTTGACTTTTTGTAGGTTTTGGTGATGTTCTCCTTAATCAATTTGTCGTACGAGGAAGGGTTCATGGTATAGAAATTTGTTGTCTTGTTTGTGGGAATAAGAAGAATACCTGGCTTTTTAATCTTGTTCTTGATGTCGCTGTTTAACTTACTTTTATAGTTAAAACGTATAATTTTCATTATTTTCACTTGTATTTGTATATATATATACGAAATATTCTTTGGCCGAAAATTATTTGAACACCTAATTGAAGTAACGTTGACCCATGAAAAGCAAAAACCATGAATGATCTCACTGATAGGAATTCTGGGTAGACACCATTGGCAAGCCAATCAAGACGTTTCCTTTGTTTGAGACGTTTTACAACACAATTTATGCAGCATTCTGAAGGAAATTATCCAGCTTCCCAGTTACCCTTAGGTTGCTTTTCACAGTGACAACTTTTCTTAACTAGGTGTATTTGTTCTGTTTCTAACCCTAGCCAAAAGTGTTCCTGTAGCAATATCTATGAAACTGGAAGTCATACAAGAAAAACTTTCCAGGAATAACTTTTGTTCACAAGGATTTTACTGAATACATGTTTCAGAATTCATGTTATAGCTATCCATTTTGCCGTTATATAACAGATGTCTAAACAACGTTAAGACAGGATTGCAGTTTGTGTTATGGAAATCGTTTTGTGAATCTCACGGTTTGCCTTCCAGTATGTAAAAGAATTTACAGGGTCAAATACCTGATCATACAAGCCAGAACAAGTCTTATTTGATTATAGGAAAAAACTACCAGTTCGTCTCGTATTGACCGAAGCTTGTGGTCTTTGTTCTCTTCACTGCAGTTCCGTATTACTTCAAATTTTTCTTTGGTTACTTGGAGGAGGTTTGCCAGCTGCACGTGGTCAATGGGTGCCCCCACAGCAAAAGAATCGATGGTGTATATTTGCGCTGTCGCTTTGGCCACATGAAGCATTCCTGCAACCACCTTGAAATCTTTGTCGTCCATTATTTCTTGGGTTGTGCGTAGTTTGCCATTGGACTTATAGTTATTCCCATACAAGCAGATTAGACTGGCTTTCTACAAAATTACAATACATGAGGGCGGTTACGGCAAGTATTGAAAATGTTATCACAACACAAAATTCAACAGGCAATGATGATGAGGAATATTTGACTTTTCTAGTCTTATTTTTGATGGATATCAAATATGATGGAGCCTTGAAAATGAAGTGTTTCAACGATTTCTTGCTTTCCAAGGTCGTACTTTTTCCCACTTTTGCACGCGAAGCTTCTTCTCAAGTGGAAGGCGACGACAAGGGACGTTTTGTAACAGAAAAGACAGAAAAAAGGAAGAAATCTTCGTCCTATTGTAACTTGTATTGAAAAATAATGTTTCCTTTCCAGTCAGTCATTTTGCAAAGTAATAAAAACACTCCTTCAGATTGGTAAGTGGGAGAATTCTGGAGATGAAATCAATCGAGCACACTGTCCTGCCACAATGCACACGTGTTTTTGTTGTCAATCCCCAGTGGTTGTGGATCTTGTTTCAAACGAGGTGGCAAAACGTGTGTAAATCAGGCATCACATTATTGAATCTATCCAACAAGCAAGCTAAAATGGTATTTTGGAAACCTTCCGCACATACAAACTTCTCGAAAGTTCGCACAGGAGCAGAAGGACCAAAACATTAAACTTTCCTGTTTTTTTTTTTCTGCATAAAGTCTCCACCGAAATCCAGCATTTTTACATTTCAATTTGAATTTCGCACTAAACGACCAATCAACCAATGAAAACAGAAGAAATAATTGGATCAGCCCGGAAACTCAAACGGCTCCCGCTGCACTTGGCCTATTGTTCTCCCAGTAGTTCTTAGGTGAACCATTACAAAAAAGCACTGAAGGTGCTGTCATTGAAGTGTATCAACAGATGTGTTGTGAGATGATAACATATTAATTAAATAAAATATATAGATTTAGCCCGGGCTAAAGGCGAAGCTCTGGTTAATAATACTTGTAAACAAAAAAAATAAATCGTGTAATGCTAAATGCTAATTAGCATTTTTTTTCTAATTAGCAAAAAAACAAATTTGCATGTGCAGCACCCTTTTTGTCTTTCTTTGCCGTTGTTTTGCACGACTACAACACTGTTTTGTAGGACTAAAACGCCAAACTTCCTAGGTACACATTTTTATGGAGAAACTGTAGTATGTGCTTACGCAGTGTTTTGTCTCCTGTGTTCTTCGCTTTTATTTTTCACTGCCGCTCATTTTCACCTTGCTGGCCACTAGCATTTCTCATTGTCTTACAGCCGCTTTGAATTTTCATGTTTTTCTTCCTACAAAATTCGTCTCTTTTGTTTTCAATCACTCGCTCTTGCTTTTTCTGTCAAATAACGTCGAAAAAGACACGACTTTGTTGTTGTTTTTTCTTTCTTAAAGTCCGGCCGGCCATGCGATTTCTTTCCAAATAAAACCTTGAGTTGCAGTTTGGTTGCCATACCTGTTGATTGAATTATTTTACATTGGTATGCCTGTGGTGCGGACGGACAGTCGGGCCTTCGGTCGGTGTAGGTCACATGATTACTAAATTTTCTCAGATACATACATACATACATACATACATACTTTATTGCGTCACTCCTCCTTGGGGGCTCTTCCGCCATACATACACGAATTAAGATAAATAAAATAAACTAGAAAACTATTTACACTTCAATGATGAATAATAATGAATGTTAATTTTAAAGGCTATTTACATTTCAATAATAAAAAACTATCTATGAATTAAAAAGATATTTAAAAATTCTCTTTTTAAAAGCGTTAAAATGTCCAGTGTCTCTTATATCTTTAGGTATACTGTTGTAAAGTTTTACCCCACCGTAGCTGAAAGTCTTTTGGCCAGTGGCCAGCTTATACCGAGGCAACGTGAAGTCTTTGTTCTGTCTTGTGACTCTTTGCTGAGTTTTTGCGCGATATTGGAAGCGTCTGTGGAGGTAACCAGGTGTTAGGTTCTTTAAGCATTTGTACACCATCACTAGGTCGTTAAAAAGCAGTTTATCCCTTACGTTAAGCCATTTAAGGGACTTCAAGGCTTCTCGAACATAATCGTATTTTCTTAAACCAGCTACGATTCTGCAGGCATAGTTCTGAACTAGCTGAAGTTTTCTAACGTTCTTCTTACTCGTGCTACTCCATACCGTCGAACAATAAAATAATTTTTTATCTAAGAGATGCTTTATCCTATTAACTCTCGTTAGTTTAAACATACAGTTAGAGGCAGTTTTAGTGATATGTTCGTTAAAGTTAAGATGACAATCTATATACACTCCCAGGTCCTTTGCAACTGTTACAGGCTTGATTTGAGTTCCCAGCATTGTCGCACTTGGTAAGGGGGTAGGTAATGTCCTCATGAGTTGTGGGACGCCCACATAAAGAAGCTTTGTTTTGTCAGGGTTAATGAGCAGCGAATTTCTACAGCACCAAATCGATATTTCTTTAAGATCTTCGTTTACTGCAGAGATAACGCCATCAAGTTCGCTGGCGGGGAACCCAAGGAAGAGCTTGGTGTCATCCACATAGCCGAGTGGTTCACAATGTTTTAGAACTTGAAAGAGGTTGTTTACATACAATGTAAACAACACCGGGCTCATGATAGATCCCTGCGGTACCCCAACCGTAAGGGGTAGGGAAACAGATACAGTATTCTGAAATTTAACGACTTGTTGACGTTGCGATAAATAGCTTTCGAACCAGGTACACGCAGACTCAGATACACCAGATTTGCGAAGTTTACATAACATTAAATCGTGTCGAATACTATCAAAAGCTTTGGACATGTACATGGGTAGTTAATCACATTTCTTTACCCATGGTGCTCTGCTGCACGCGCTTTGTGCGCGAGAGTTCCGCTAAAAAATGGAAATTATAAGGTTATTTCCCATTTGATTAATTAAAGGGCGAAATATCCAGACGAAATTGTTCCTTTACAATCATAGAGAGACTAACCATGAGAATAACCATGTAACTTTTATCTCTTGTCTTTCAACCACATGGATATTCTGCTTGGCAGGCAGTTTCCTTATTTTTGAAACTATATGTATTTACATGTGGGAACATACATTGCCTCAAGTAAAATACCATCAGCTTTGAAAGGATTCTCCAAGCTGCCAGGAGGAGGTAGCAGTTTTAGTATTATATAAATGTACATGTCACACTTTCGGATGGTTTTTTGAGTGAATTGAATAATTCTAGATCTGCCATGCCCCATTCTTTAAGGGAAGCATTTCTTTATTTATATAAAAGCAGCCGTATCATTGATGCATGGCAAAAGTAACATAATCATTTATCTCCATTTGATGAGGTAAAATTTTTTTCTTTTCCAGGTAGTTGGACAGAGTTTGCAAGACTTTCTTGGAAGCTGTTACCACGGATCTTCCATTGCTGCTCTTTGAACTAAGAACACTGTGAAGACCATCATATCCTCCCCTTGCATGAATAAGTCGTATTTGATGGAGATTCAAACCTGAACCTGCAATTCGTTTTGCTCTTGCATTGGTCAAAATCTTATCTGCAACCGGGCATTTAAAAGATGGTAAATTAACAGTTTCCCTTTCATAATGCTCAAGAGATTGACTGACAAAGCCTACTGTAAAACTGTGCACTGAAAGAGAGGAACGTGAAGGATTGTGATAAAGAAGTAGATCCCTAAGAGATTTCACATCCTCAAGGCTGTTATGGAAGTCATAACTTTTGTTCAAGCAGTCCTCCACCAGACTCTCCTGTTTGCAAGACTGCCTGCCTGGCAATAAGTTCTTGAATAATGGTAGTGTGTCAACGAATCCTATTACAACTGACTGAAATGCACGCAACAAATTCTTTTTAAACAATGCTTTTGCTAAAATTCTAGAGTGAAACACTCTTCCATTGTGGGCTGCTAATACCACTCTGCTCTTTGATGCCTTGAGGAAATAATTAAATTCCTTCAAGCAGTCTGTTATGTTTAAGGTTTGCACAGGCTTTGACTTGTACAGAAGTTGTCCAGCTGCAACAGTTAATTTGTTTGCTTGTGAAGCTTCTAGCGATATTCCATACTATGGTAATGCGTATCGGTCAAAACTTCTTTCACCTCCTGAAAACTGCACTGTAGACAGTTGACAAACCTCAGCAATTTTTCAGACCTTCAAACAATAACTGAATTAAATGTCATCTGAAGAAGTATTGAATAGTAATATCTTATGGGTGGCTCTGTATCTAAAGGTGTAGCCTTATTTGACATTTTGACATAACCACAGTATATAGGATTTCCATCAATCTCAATCCAAATCCAAAACCTGAATTTCTCAAAGAAAATGTTGTCACAGAGGCAAATGTAACCTACCTATCCACTGCTGATAATCTTGTAGAAATGCCTGTCAGCATGCGTTAACTGCCCAAGAAAGGAAAGAGTGGAGAAGAAATGAAAAAGCAATTTCTTGACGAAGTTGACGTTATACAGACATGCCACCATCGTGTGAAAGTGGCAGCATCTTCAGAGCATGTTCTTGAAAAGGATGCTACAGTCACTTGCAACAGTTGCTGTGAGACCTGCATAGCAATGAACGAAGTGTGTACCGAATGCAAGGAGCAAGGGCAGTCAAGTCACGTACCCTCACTCAGAGCATGTCGAAGATGTCTCGAAAGAAATCAACGGTGTTTGAGAGCTGTTGTCCTGGTTCTGGCAACTGACGAATCTGGAAACAGAAAGGCTTTTGAACTGATCACACAAAGTCAAGCAAACAGAGATTTAATTCCACAGTTTATATTCATTTGTCTCCCCGATGCTGTGCATGTGGGCAAGAGTTTTAAGTGCAATTTTGCTAACTGGATGCTGTTATTGCACAATGAGAGAGCTTGTTTATTTGTCGTTCGCACAATCAGAGAGTCTGATCCACATCTAAAGAAAATACTTGCAAGAGACCGTGTGTTAAAGAAAGACAGGATGGACGTAGACTGTGTTTTACATCTCCCAAAGGACAGTGTGTTATCACACCTCGAAAGCATAGATAGGGTGGTGCACTCAGTTGTTCCTGACAGCTATAAAATCTGACACCAACAAAGTTGGTCTCTACCCACATCCGGTTGTTGTTTGCGTTGAAGAGAATGGCAAACGTCTAGTTTTGGACTATGCACCAACAAAAAATTCTTCTAGGCTCTTAGAAGTTAAACTCCATATGCCTGCAGAGGTTAAAATCCTTGGAGAGTTTTCTGGAGCCAAGTCAGTAGTGTACTTGGGCAGTATAGCTTATGTATGCCAACCTTCATCAGGAATTCAGATGGTTTCCATAGCTGCCACACCTAAACTTGAAGTCAAGAGGCTGAAAAAAGAGGGACTTGTCAGGGAACTACAACAACGAAGACTTTCTGTCCAAGGCTGAGCCCAAGAGCTGCGAGAGAGACTGTGCACCTTTCTGAAGAACTAAGAGCAAATCTTTATTGACTGAAACGTCGACTTGGCAAAAGTGCACTTTTCTCAAAACATCGAACCATCTTATTCTAGTATTGCCAAGGCAAGTGACGCCATTCTTGTATGGTTACTTTGGAGCTAAATGGGGTGACAGTTGAGGGAAAAAGTATTCTCGGTCCATCAGAAACATTCAGTGGTGCAAAAAATGCCGTTGGAGGAAGCTATAGAGCACTTAAAAAGCGTGGATACCTACTTAAAGAGATCAACCGATGAAGTGATGTCCCTCTTTGACAAACCATGCAAACCTATGGGAACGAAGGGAACTATTTCAAGTCAAACACAATCTTCAGTTTGCATGATACGTAAAGGACTTCAAGATCTCAAGGAGCTGTTGCAAGAGCTGAGTGCGAGCTACAAAGTAGATCTTCATAGCTGCCTCACTGTTCAAGAGGAAAACCTTCATGCGATTGGTCATTTTAAGGACCAATTCCCTACAGCCTTACAGTATGCTCGCAATCTGGGGAACACAGTCTATGAAAGCATCAAACTAGTTGTACGATGGGTGGCTTATTACTACACCCACGTCCAGTCGTACTATCCTGTTATTCCTTAAATTACACCACTGAATGCTATTTCAAGAATGAGCCACCTCAAGCCAACAAGAAATCTTAAAAACAGTGCGCAAGTATTGATGAGGGAGTGGGCAGCAAACTACGGCAAGGCGGTAAGACAGCGCACTGTAGTCAAGAAACGATGTTTAAAGCAGGTACACTACCATTAAAAATGTATGCCACTTCTCTTCTGCAAAATGAGAAAGTGATGTTCCAACAGGCAAGACCTTTGGAAGCTTCTGCTGTGGAGAAGGACCATGAAGAGGTTCAGTCAGAATTGTCAGTGGAGGCTAGCAGTGATACAGAGGATGCTGAACACGAATCAGAATATGACACAGAGTGAAAGTGAAGAACAAGTGGTAAACTTAGAAGACAACGAGGATGAAATGACTTTTCTTCGGGGGGTTACTACCCGCAGCGGAAGAACAGTCAAAGTCACGTCAAAGTACTTTTAAGTTTCCCCTAGACCTTTGTGCGGAAGTCTTGAAAGGTGAATAACATAAGGGAAGGTCGAATGACATAGACACTAGGGAGCTTAAACAATGCCGAAGATGACGACAAGAACGGCACAAAAAACAATATGTTTAGATTGGCAAAACAACAACTTTGCACGTGCATCATGCATTTTTGTACATTTTTTTGCCGTCGTTGCACAACTACGATGTGAAACTGCCTAATTGCACGTCTTGTAGAGGATGTGAACACAAGACAATGACTTTCTTTTTCCTTAACTGAACTTTGATATAGTCCTTTAGAATTCAACTCCAGAAAAATTCGCCAACATTTAACGAATTGAAAACATTGCACGAGATAGAATATTTGCGATAAAGTTTGAATTAGCGCAAATTCACTTTTTAAGTAACAGTTTCGTAGCCGTCATCGTCGTTGTTGCTTAAGCTCCCTATTGACTGCTATCCGTCAGTACCAGTATTCATCAGTTTACCTTCAGCAATGTTCACCTGACTTCTGTTACTTCTCTGTGTGGGAGGTTCAAAAAGCAGAACAGCGACCCCACTATTTAATTGGCCACTTTGCTGACAACATTCTTAACAGTCAATACATGTGCTGTCCTTTTGCTTTGTAATTTGTTGTGAAACGTGAACACTGGACTTTTAATGAACGTAATGCGTTATTTCTACAGTTTAATGTCTGTGAAACGTGCATGGGACCCCCCCTTACCCCCTCTTATAAGGACAACAAAAATAATAGTCAGCAGTGTCAAGTGTAAGTTATTTCATCTTTTAAGTGAACATATCAGAATAATGGTCAATAGAGCTAAACTGCCTTCAGTCTCTACAGTTTGAGAATAATGTGGAACTGAAAAAACCATGCAAAGATACTATAACCATTACAACAAGTATCAAACTTATCCAGTTTTATCAATGCTAAGAAAAGAGCTTGAAACAAGGCAGTTCATTCTAGAAACACCTTTTCTACACGCATCTTTTTGAAATTTTAAATCAAGGAATAAAAAAAATACATACATGTAAAGATCACTTAAATGATGAATCACATAATTTACTTTTTCGACTTACATTTTTTCACCAAAACCTTGAATACTTTCTCCACAACTGCTTGTTTCTCAATTTTGAATGGTCGATTGTAATGAAGATTGACAGGACCAAAGAAAATGCAAGAAATATGGGGAGTATCAGTGTCATCCCTTCAAAGAAATGTTATATGGTTTAATCTATGGCGTTATATCCCCGCCAAAATTCAACCTTTTGTTTGCAACATTGTTGCTTTGAATTAATGCTCGTTTTTACAATCCAATATTCAACGTCTATAATTCAACATTGCGCATTCACAAATCAACATCCATATTTCAAATTCAGTGTGCTTCGTTTACATGCGACATTCGTCTGTGTGTGTGCGATATGCTTGCATCGCAATCCAACATTCTTGTTTTCCGTATTCACACACCAACATCCATATTTTAAATTCACCTTCCGTTCGTTTAAGTGCGACATTCATGCCTGTCATTGCTATGTTGATGTTCGGTGTGTGTGTTGCGGTGCAGAGTGCGATATGCTTGCAGCACAATGCAATATTCTTGTTGGACATTGAACTTCACGCTTGAGTGAGCTGACCTTCAGATGGTACGCCGCTGTACAAAACATGTGGGCTCAAAATAGTTGCACGTGCTTCCTCAGTCTATTCCAGGCAAGGCAGTGATGGCGGATAATGTGAACTCTGCGAACACGTCTGCAAAGGCCACACTTCGTCGCGTTGCAGAGCAGTTGTTAACGCTGGCAAATAGAGGGGGGTTGTATTTTTGTTTTTTTTAGCACGGTTCATTTTGTAGGGACTTTGAGCTTTTGTGTTAGGGTTCACTTTATACGCCAGGTCTAAGTTCGTCGTGAAGCCGGACATCGGCTTTTCACCTTTTATATTTTTAATAAGACTAAACATAACCTTGATTGTACCGGATGTAGTCATTGTGAAGTTCCCCCGCCAGCTGAGTCTCTTTCGACCTTCTTAGATTTTTGTATTGAGATCGAGAGAGATTGACTGGTAGATTTGAAAAATTGAAAGGCTGTCGTGTTTTCAAAAAAAAAAAAAGTTACTTATTTGTAATCCATTTCAATCCTAGCTATCGTTTATAGCCATCATCATTTCCTAGTGAAATCGTGTAATTGCGTGAGTGCTTTTTTACAAAATCAGAACAATATTGTTGGGTTTCTGGGTTTGTTTGCAAGCTTGTCACTGAGATCATGTTAAAAATGAGGACAAAGTCCCTTCACTTGAGGTGTCAAATAGAATGCGCTCTTATCTATGGCGTTATCCCTGCCAATCAGTCGAACTGGGCTTGGCAATCAAACATCATCAAATTCAAAGGAAAAAGTTGTCAATCAAACACAATTAAACTGTGATGTACTGTCACCCACAATTACCAATGAAACTGTTCTGTAATTGTGTGTGTTATTCAAGTTACATGTATTTCAAGTTGGGTAATCCTTGGTGTTACATGTAGTTTATTAATTTGTTTGTGTTGGTTTTGTTTCAACTGGTGTAGTAATAAAACTCTCAAAAAGTTAGATTCTTAATTATGTTCATTGACCTAACTCAATTAAACACCAATCATTCAATTGATTCTGGTTCAATGTGTGATTAGACAGCCCTTACAATAATAATGATGATGGTGATGATGATGACGACGATTATTGTTTTTGTAATAATGGCTTGGACTAAATTATAACAGAAATAGCTTATTCACTTATGATGCTTATTAATGTTAAATAAATAAACACCAAAGAACATAAACAACATTTTTATAAGGAAGGTGTGTAGCAAGTTTTTTTTTCCTCCTGTCAAGTTAATTCAGGACTATGTGTTTTACAAAATAATATAATTTACAGTCAAACCTCCCTAAACAGGCACACTTTTGATAAAGCCGCTTAGGTGTCCACTTCCAGGCGGTGCCTGTTAGCAAATCTTTGTGTGTTATTATATTAATAATGTTATTAATGTAATAACACAGTAAGAGGTAAATAATAAGCTAATCCAACAGTATGGATGGTTTTCACAGTGGCCATGTTGGTGGACAGAAACAATAAAAATTGTTTCCATAAAAATAAAGTTTTATTCCCAAAGGATGAAAATTTCATTGTTCTGACCACCAACATGGGCACCGTGAAAACCATCTATAGAATAAAATTAATAGTAATTTCAAAATTTATATATATATATATATGTATGTATGTATAGAGAGAGGGAGGGAGAGAGAGAGAGAGAGCCAGAGGATTGGGCACTTTTGTAACGTAAAAAGGGAACTTTTGTAACACACCTCGGGCACTTTAGTAATGAAGAAGGGAACTTTTGTAACGCTAGGGAACTATTGTAACTCTGATAGGGCACTTTCGTAACAGGCAGTAGGGCACTTTCGTAACAAATCGGGCACTTTCGTAACAGATCAGGCACTTTTGTAACAAAATGAGGAACTTTGGTAACACCCATTTCCATTCATTCAAATCATCTTTTTTTCGTCATTCCCTCACTATGTGCCAAGAATAAAGTAAATATTATCACCTGGATATACAGTAAGAATGTATTATGATTTTTGCAAACTGAAAATGAAAACATGCCGTTGCATGGGTTCACTTTGAAATCAAAATTGCCAAATGGCTAATAAAAAAGAATTAGACGTGTGACTGTGTGCCTGTGTTTTTTTTTTTTTCTTTTGCTGAGTTTAGCTTAGCGACTGCTTTCTTTACATAAACAATGACTTGACTCAGAGCGCCCGAAGCTTAAATGCTAATATTGCGCTCTCGGTTCGTGCACTTTAAAAAAATGGGCATAATGATAGATACTGATTTATCGTGATGTGATTGATTTATTTCACCTGTGTAAAATGAAGTTCAAGCTAGTAATCACAAGTAGAATATGTTACATGTAACAGGAAGGGGCAATATGAGGCGCGCCGAACATAGCCGTACATGGCCGTTCATGGCCGTACGTAGCCGCGTTCATAGCCGTGCATATCCATACATAGACGTACATAACTGCGCATAGTCGTGCATGGCCGTGCATAGCTGTGCATTGTTGTATATAGTCGTGCATAGCCCTATATAGCCTTTGCGTGGCCGTACATAGCCGTACATGGCTGACGTAGCCGTGCAAGGCGGTACATAGCCGTGCATAGCCGTGCATGGCCTTACATATCCGAACATCTTGATGTTTTTATAATCTAAAAAGGCTGGTTTTCTATCTAGAGCGATACGAAACACCTTTTCTTAGCCTATTTCGCCTTAAAAGAAAGACGAAGAAATTTCAAAACTTTGACCAAAACGATGGACTAACCCCTTTGGAAAACCGTCAATTTTTCGACTTTTTTAAATGGATGTTTCTATAGTCTAAAAAGACTGGTTTTCTATCTAGAACAATACGAAACACTTTTTCTTAGCCTATTTGGCCTAAAAAGAAAAGAAGAAGAAATTCATAATTTTTACCAAAACCATGGACTAATCTCTTTGGGAAAATGTCAATTTTTCGACTTTTTTCAATTGATGTTTTTATAGTCTAAAAAGGCTGGTTTTCTATATAGCCTTATGTAGCCTTACATTGATACATTCTTCTGGCAATATGTTTGAGTCGCTTTTGAAATGTCCGCCGGTGCGCCGTCCTACGAAAGTTAATAGCCTTTCTTACGACATGCAAGTTAAATAAAAGTTGTCATTTTAAAATTAAGTTCAAGCTAGTACAAGTAGAATATCTTACATGGAACTGTATGGGGCGCGCCGCCGGCCAGTTCAAAAAAGAAGTTACTTTAAAAACTAGGATCAGGGGTAGAATATGTTACATGGAACTGTATGGGGCGCAACGCCGGCCCGTTCGAAAAAAAGTTAGCTCTAACTTCTCCCTTTTTACTCCGGAGTAGTCGGTTTTTTACCTTACTTTCACTAACCGGCAATGAGAAAATTCCGGCATCCTTCTTCTTTCCGCCCACCAAACCTGGGTATACAGTAAATATATCGCCATTTTTGCGGAATTTGAAACATGGGTTGGGTTCACTTGGAAAACGAAATTCTCAAATGGCTGATAATTATTTACTGACCTTAGTGTGGCGACTACTGTCTTTATATAATAAACAATGACTTGACTTAGAGCGTGCGAAGCTTGAAAAGCTTATATTGTAATGTCGTTCTGTACACTTGAAAATAGGCTGATGATAGATTTGGGCGAATTCATCGTAATGTCATTGTTTAATTTCACCTGTGTAACAACAAAGGCTAATAAAAGTTCAAGGCTTCACATGAGCATTTCCCATTAATAGGATCAGACTAGATTAAGTGTAACAATAACAACGACTAATATAAGACTACAAAAAACCCAAATTCAAGACTTCTCCTAAATTAAAATTCTCCTTTACACTCTTTTTTATCCTATAAGAATATGTTTTATGAGAGTATCAAGGCAAAATTGCGAAATTTTAAGAATAAACCCCAGGCTGAGAATTTGAAAAGGACTAAATTTGATGTTGAAAAATCTGTAAATACCTGTACAGTACAGTCATATGTCTTTAACTTAACTGTATAAAATTATCAATTTTAAACAGATCTAAACAAAGAACACTGGTAATTGAAACCTCAATACATTCTAAAATGGGAATACCATAAGCTATAATTTAAGAATAGTTCAAGAATATTTTCAACCTTAAATAGACAGTAAAATAAAAACATTCAGCCCGTGCCGGGAAAACAACATTCTTATATAAAAAAGAGTGTATTTGGATCAAATTAACTGTAACAACAACAAAGACTAATAAAAGTTTAAAAATAACTCAAGTTCAAGAGTTCAAAAGAGTTTAAAAAACGTTTACAACGAGACCTTTCCTATATAAAAAACACTCGTTAGTAAACATTACGCCGGTACACATATGGTCATTCATTTGTAACATCGCCCGCCCCTTACGGTTTTTTTTGTCGTTGTCGTAAAGCATAAAAAGAACAACAACCAAAAAATACTTCAACATTACAAATGCGATAGTCGTACGCGTACGCTGCAAATGGATCCACGCATGATTTCAACACCTAAAACTAGAACAATAACCAGAGTAACAGTAAACCCTGTGTGCTATCACCATTGTTTCTAACAGGTTATTCGTGTTTTTTAATAAATTGAAGAGCCGGTTCTTTGTAAATCAATAAAAAGGTGCACTTGAAAGCGGGCTGAAGATAAACCACGATAAGACCCCTCTAAATGGTTTCCACGCTGTCCCGAACGTTAGCGGTACAATATTTAAAATGTTCCTATTCAAAGCCAACGGATTTGAGTAGGTTGGTAATATTGTCGAAATCAAAATTAAACTTGTTTATGTGACTAAACACCCTAAGAAAGACCGTTAGTTTGTTCTGTATGTGTGTTCTCTACTCCCAAAAACCCAGATCGGGCTCTTTTGTAACAAAATGAGGAACTTTGGTAACATTTATTCCTACTCATTAAAATCGCTGTTTTAACAGGAATAAAGTAAATACACCTGCACCGTCAAAATGCAAGCTCAAATAAGCTCATTTCCCCCTCACCAGCCCTGGGTATACAGAAATTATATCTACACTGGTTTTCACAGATTAAAGCATGGGTTAGGAGAGATGTTCACTTGATGTGTTCATTTCCACTGAATTATTGACAATCATACTGTCAATTAACTTTAGAGGTTTTTTGAATTTTTGTAAAGACGTCTTTCATATTTTACTCGATTAAGTACAGTGTCTAAGGAGGCTTTCTTTAAGATACTTCTACCCCAACTTTCCTTTTGAAGAAGCTCCTTAATTCTGGTTTTACATATTGGGGCATTTTTCTCAATCATGTCACGAAAAACTTCCTGTATGTTTTCCTTGTCAGAAGGGGAAAACATATTCTTTACACTGCTTGTTACTGTTGGTGGAATTATGTCACTGTTTGCGTCCTCTTCCAGTGATCTCTGGACACGTTGTTGTAACGTTTCCTGCTCCGAAGGGGGACTCACAATTTCAGTAGAAGATTGTTTTGCATACCTCCACTGTGAGCGCACTTTGTCAAGTACCCTTTTAGGATCTTCGTCCTTGAGTTCAGCATGATTAGATATCTTTGACCTCACAGCCTCCATGGTGACCTCCTTTTGGTTAATCTCCTCTTGAAAGACAGTCCGCAAGACAGCTTCCCTTTCAGCCGTCCAGGTTACTTTTGACGTCGTGGACTGACACTCCTCCTCGGCGGAGATCTTTGAGCATGATTCAATATCTCGGCTTTCTTTCTCAGGATCATGGCTTATTTTTTGTTGCGGTTGTTCGCGCATGACAGTACGCAGCTTCCTGGAGGCTTTAACGGATGACTTTGCCTTCTCCTGTAGTCTGTAGTACTTGCGTACAGTTGCGACGTCATGAGCCATCAGATTGGTGAGATCATTATGCTCTTCACTGCTGCTGGCTACATTGTGTACTTTTGACACTGCTGACTTTCGCAATATTGTTAAACTGGGATCGCCATCAATTTTTGCTTTTTTCCATACGGACTTCATCGACTTGCTTATTTGGCTTGAAGCTAGAGATTGTGCATTCCATGACAGGAACACGCAACTGTCATCATCATTTGTAACACCAGTAACTTGGGAACGAACCTCTCTTACAAATATGGTCATCCAGCTGTCTAATTTGGTGCTTAAAACAATTCTTGCCGGACCATGGTTTTCAAGGGTCTTGTGATCCTTAATTAGAAGTACATTGTCTTCACCTTCTTTTCTCCTTTTTTTAAACTCCCCCATCGTCTTGTTTGCGAGGGCTCCCGATCTGATGGCATTGTCTACAGAAATTTCAACAATTAAGAAGTCTCTTACCAATGTGTATTAACTGCGTTAAGGTAATGCAGTGGGCAACTGACAGCTGCCCTAGAAGACAGATAGCTTCACGGGAAACTTCGCTTCTTTCAAATTCATTGATCTGTTCTGGCGATATGAGTGAGTGCAAGTCTTCCTCCATTTTTTCCCAGTGTCTCTTTGCGCTAGAGTGGCGCACATGTATGCGTACATGTAAAGCTTATAAAGTCTTTAATACAATAATATGCTCACTGGCGTTGATGCCATTTTGTGATGTGCAGATATCTTCTTTACATTTTATGGGAGTGAAAAACAAATTAAACGAAACTTACCTTAAAAAATCGTCACTGGACGTACTTTAAACTTATTACGGAACTAATCAGACTGTAAGATCGGCGATGCAAAAAGCACGTGTTGATCGACGAAGCTGTGCAAATTGGTAGACACCGCTGTCTGACTGTGAGCACACTGCATAGCCTACATTGCTGTATGTATCCCATGATCCATTTTCACACTAGGCAAATCAGTTCTACACAGGTCAGTTTGAGGAGTGAATAACTTTAATTCATAATCAAGGCGGCGGAGATTTATTTTCGCTACCGTCTATTTGATTTTCCACTCGCAGTGCTTTCTACTCTGATCCCAATAAAAAGTGATGTGATAGTGATGATGATGATGATGATGATGTGATGTTCCGCGCATTTGGCTGTTATTTTTATACTTTACAACAGCAAAAATCCAAGGGGCGTGTGATGTTGCATATGCATCTACCATATTTGTACTCGTAATCTTTACCAACGGGTGTTCTCGTTGTAAAGTTTTATTAGCCTTTGTTGTTGTTACACAGCTGAAATTAAACATTGCAATGAATTCGAATCTACCATTTTGCCTATTTTAGTGTCAGCAGCCGCGTTCCAATGTGGAGAGAAGAAAATAAGTGTTGTCCGCTCTAGAAATTTTAGTTGATCATTGAAATGGTACTTGTTTTTACCAAAAGAAAACCTATAAAAAATTGACTCACCCTTACCTGACGTACAGAGTACTGATAAACCCTCATGCTCAATTTTCTTCACTGTGCGTGATCCGTTACTGCCGTCGCTTTTTGTTGGAAAAGGCAAATATGAGTGGTAAAATTTAGCTCTGCGATCGACTAAGCCGTGTCGCATACTCAATAATATTTCATCATAAGTAAGAAGTCTAAAGGCTTATTCACTGCAAGTATCTTTTAGTCATATCTTCCATTAAGAATTGGTTAGCATTTTGGAACCAACCCCCTTCTTGTCTAAAGCGAAGCCGATCTGGAAATTCGTCTGTTCTCACCTACATTAAATTTCATTTTGAAAATTTCTCTACAAAGCAGAGTTAAGAAAAACAAAAAGATTTTTGGTAAGTGCGACCATCTGTGAGATGAACGGAATAGGCCATGATGAGCGTTGTCAACGACGATGAAGACTTACGGGAATGCTGTGTACTACTTTGTCTTGCTTATCGCTGTGCCCTCAATGCCGTGTCCTGCGTTGAAATAAAAGAACTCGTTGTCCACAGTTGTCCCGTTTGATAGATTCATGCGGCTTAAAGTAGAAGCTCGAATGGTTCTGGAGCCTAGCCTTAATGATCCTTAACCTGTAGTCTATTTGACTACGCAATAAAGGCGGGGCCTTTAGAGAAGCGCTGAAATTGAATAACTTTCCATTATGCCTGTTTGACACCAGTGACCACGCATGATTTTTTTCTTGATTAAAATTATTTCCATCATGCTTAACAACTTCATAATTCATCGATGGAAAGGAATCACGCATTTACTTGTAATTGCGCAAACAATATACCCGTATACCCAATAGCGCAAAATGCGTAAAAGGGGTTAGAACACCTTTCCGCTGGCCCAGCGCCTTACTTTTTAAAGGAAGGACCTGTATTTTCGCCCACTTACTTCTACTTTAGTGGTGTTTAGATTGATTGCTTTTTTGATTTTTATCTCTTACAAATTACGGTGAAATTGCTTGCTGGAACTTCTAGCAAAAAGGGAACTTTCGTAACGGGGCCACTTTCGAGATATCAGTAACTTTAAAAAATCACCAAAAAATAAGGAAACGACCATTTCACTTTGTGTTTCGCTTATTAGATTAACAATAGACTTAAATAAACTTCCACCACAATTTTGCGGATGCTGATTGGTTCAAAAGGTCACACTGACGTTTTGAAACTTTCCATTTCAAAAATGGGCTTTTTCCGAATCGTGATTCCTTTCATGGACATGAAAAGTCAAACATGTTCACGGCGTTTTTTTCCCGGCCTCGATATCTCCAGTTTAAAGTGTTGTGGCCAGCGAGGGAATCGTATGGAGTATAAATGGTAAAGTAATAGCTACAATTAAATGCAAAAAAGGTGTGAAAAGCATTTTAAAAAGCACCTACCACGATGTAGGGCCCTTTTGTAACCTTTTTGTGACATCTTTGCAGCTTTTTCTCTTCTGTTTTAACGCTCGAATTTGTCTTTTTACATGCGTATGTTACTTTAAGTGAACTGTGTATAGTTTAAGTTTCACGAGTTACCACTTTAAATTGACAACGCTATTGTCAAAAGGGAAAGAAGTAACAAAAGTGCCCTACTTTTCCTCTAGAGAGAGAGAGAGAGAGAGAGCTAGATCTATCGGCACATTTGTAACCTTAAGGTGGCACCTTTGTATCCTTTTTGGCACTTTTGCAACCATGTGGCACTTATGTATCCTGGCACTTATGTAACCTATGGCACATGTGTAACTTTGTGGCACAATTGACACCTTGATGGCACATCTGTAACCTTATGACATGTGACATCTGGCCTCTAGGGCCTCGGTTCTAGCTAATCATCCAAAATGGCTGCACGAGGACAAATCTCGGATCCCTGTGAGTATTTACGCGTTTTTTAATTATTCTTTACGCATACCTCATTAAGTAAGAAGTCTTTTAACACCCTTATAGCTTTAATGTTACATTAGCGTAACTTTAGTCGCAGGATTGTGTGCAAAGTATTCTTAACTCGGATAATTGAACAAGGCACGTGCTCTGCGGGGCTATTTTCACGAAGTTACTACTGCGTTATTGCAATTTGGGTCTATTCTGTGCTTTATAAGTCATAAGTTAGTGCCTTTACTCAAACACAAGATGCTCCTTCGAAGTTATGAAGCAGAAAGCAAACACATGTTAGTACGGAGCATTTACCATAATAATGTTTTGATGATTTTTGCAAGCATAGCTTAAAACTTTTAAAACTTGTTCCAGTTCTTGAATCCATGTCCTAGACTGCTTGCAGTCCGCGTTTTCTCTTAAAATCCGTCCAGTTCTTATCCCAGCCAGCAACAGACAACAGAAAACAGTTTCAAAGCCTAAACATGTATAGTCTAACTCTTAAATAACAGAACTGGAGCTCAATTCATGCGAAGGCACGTTTTAGCAAATAGCGTGACATGGCCCTTTTAGGGACCTGTCATTATTTATGTAGAAGCGGGGGGGGGGGGTCAAAGCTATTTTAGATTGGCTAGAGGGGGTGGGCTAAACGTTTTTATAAAGGAGTTTAGTGGGGTCAGCAGTTTGATCGTGAGGTATATTTTAAGAGGGGTCCATCGGCCAAGATGGGTAAAGCAGTTAAATAGTAGAGCACAAAAAATATATGATCAATTGTACAAATTTTTGCCAATCATGCTTTTTCTTAATTTCAATCATCACAATTTTGTACAACTTATTCATTTGTATTCGACAGAAATTCTGTTTGCACTCTAAACTTCATTGTTATTTCAAGTTTTAGCTAATAGAGAATCCAGACCTATTTGCTTTAATATTTGGTTTGGCTGAATTTTCTTTTAACAAAATGCTTGTCACTTCAATATCCCAAGAAAAACAGGATGAAACAACAAGAAAGAAGTCCTTTCACAACTAGAGGAAAATCATTTGAATTATATTTTGCGTGGTTATTACATTTGTGTTCACCATGAAGGTTCGATTTGTAAAAATCTATCACTTTTCCTATATTTATACCCTGATTTTGTAATAGAGCAGGTTAGCTTCATTCTTATGCAAAGTAACTAATCATCTTATGATTAGTATGTTTATTTACCAATTAAGTCTTCACTCTTAAGAGAGTATTGTTACATGCATTTTAATAATTACTTTGGTGGTGGGGGGGTCATCACGTAAATGTTGAATAAAGAAGGGGGGTCACTTGCTGTTTACATGGTCTGCAGGTGGGGGGGCTTACAGAAATTTTGATCTTTCCAACATTTTTCCCTCCCCCCCCTCCCTCCCCTACATAAATAATGACCGGTCCCTTAATAAAAAATGCATATGTTGAGTTTCCCAGTGACTAGATACCCAGCAGCCGGGAAATGTTTTCAAAATACTAGATATCCAATTGCAACAGTGTGAAATACACATCCCATTTTCACATTATGTACCTTTTAATTCTTCTAAGAAGATATATTTGTTTAGAAGTCACAAGCAATTTCGCACATTTGTCTTGGTTTTGGAGGAGGTGGAATTTTCAAGCTTAGGCATACAATGAAATCTCAATGTTTTTGACACTATATTATATGTTTTGTGGCACTATCATGCTGTTTTGTGTCACTATTATGAGGTAATCAACTAAATAATTAGTAATTATTACAGACTTAAAGACTGGTATTTTTTCAATGTCTAAGGACAATTTATCAGCTGAAAACAAAAGTATACGTAGTTTACATTAACATGACAATTTTTGTTGATCACATCCAGTTTAAAAAATGGATTATCGTGGTTTTGAAGCAAGACTGAAAGATTTGAGAGTAGCAGAAATGGCTGCACTGCGTCGGGGTGATATGGCAGCAGCCAAAAGGGTGAGTCTGGTGTACATATTATAAATTTTTATTATACCCAGTAATTTTTCTTTCATACTATTTTGACAGATAAAATTATGATAAATTTCATTATGTGTCCAGCAGAAGAGGGAGAGCGGGAGAGGAAATTTTTCATTTTTTTTTTTTTCATACCCCCTACTCCTCACACAGCATTTCTTGACACGTACATACCCCCTCTATACCTAAAGAAAAAAAATACAGCCCAGTACTTGATTAGGAAATAAACTGGTAATGCAACCACTAATTGTGTAGAGATGCATAACACAGAACAAACGTATTTGAGAATACCAGTGTCCATAACACAAACGGCCTCCATATATTTTCTGGGCTGATTCTCTTTATGATATCAGACTTCAAGGTTGTTTGATTAGAGAGCAAAATCAACTTGTGCAACTGGTACAGTTAAGGAAGTGACCATAAATCCAGCTGTTGGGGGGAGGGGGGGGGGGAGGAAGAGGAGAGTGACCATGAATCCAGTGGAACCTATATGGGGAGGTTCCGCTTGAAACAGGTACTTATTTTCAGGCTTCAAGCATTTGAAAGGGTATGGGTTTCACCATAGCTTTATCCTCTCTTGGTTTCACTAGTTGAAGTATATGAAGGGGTAGGCAAATCGGTCATTTCGGTCTGTAAAATGACCTAAGAGGACTACCAGGTTCATTTCATGGCTGTCAAAAAGACATTTAAACTTTCTGGTTTAATGATTTATTCGTTATATAAAAGACCATGTATTTACATGGCGGCAGACTCCGTTTAGGATTTTGCGCAATCTAAAGAGACTCTTTATAATTATTAACTGCTTTCTGTTTGTTCCTACATTTTTATGCTTGTTGTTGTTTTTTTATTTATTTATTTTTTTATTATTACAAGCCATTCAATACAAAAAGGGGGTATATACAGAAACTTAAATGTAACACGGGTGAAATAAATGTCCTAAAAGGTCATCTCTCTTTAATAATTGCTCTGTAACAGAATATATAGAAAAACTTTAAGTTGACTCCTCCTTATAAGTGCTTTTAGGTATAGACACTTCCGTTTTAAGAAGAACAATATGTCACGACTGAGGTATTAGATTTTAACTTGCTTTCACTCTGTTTTTAGCGCAGGGAAAAACAGTTTACCTTAAGACATAAGTGGACAGCGCTTCAAGCCGATTTCGTTAGCCACCTTCAAAACGAAGACGAAGAGTCTGGTGGACTAGGCGAGGAAGAAGATTACAGTGAAATGGACGAGACTGGTGGAAGTGGTAGTAACAGCAGCAAGAGCTTGCCTGAAAAAGAGAAAGGTGATGCGAATGAAGCATTTACCAGCAAAAAGGTTAAGAACGAAGGAAAGCGTGAGAAGCCAGAGCCGTGCCCAGTACCAGATTGTAACGACGAAGAGTTTGGTGAACTAGGCGAGGAAGAAGATTACAGTGATACGGACGAGTCTTCTGAAACTGGTTCTGACGGCAACAAGAGCTGGCCTGTAAAAGAGGAAAGTGATGCAAATGAAGAATGTAACGAAAAAAACGTTCAGAACGAAGGAAAGCGTGAGAAGAAGCCGTGCCCAGTACCAAATTGTACCGCCAATGTTGTTCACCTCCCAAAGCACCTCCGCAACGTCCACAAGTGGCATGCAGAATATGCTAGAACGGCACTATCAAGATTCAAGCTCCGCAAGAAGTATGAATTTGCCAGTCAAGAAGCAGCTTCTGCTGGAAATCGTAGCCGTAAAAAAAGTGAGGAAAAGAAAACCAAGCCGAAGCCCAATCGAAAGAGAAAAATATGTCCTTTACCTGGGTGTATGGTAATTACAGAGAGATTGCCTCAACACCTTCAAAGAACACATAAACTAAAAAGAGAAGATCCGAAGTATAAAAAGTATCTTTCCCTCGCAAAGGTTGTTTCTACGGACAAACCTCATGTTTTTATGCGTATGAAAGAAGAAATGGGGCGGATGCAAGGGCTCACTCCAGAGTTCGTAGTGAGAGGTGAAGAGCTCGAAGATACTTGCGACAATTCAGAAGACGGGTTCCTCTTAAATGTCCAAAGTTATGACTGTGATGAGAAACAAGACGTTGTTGACTTATCGCCACCAGAAAACGAGTTGGCAGAGATGACAGAGAGCACAGATATGGCAAGCTCCGTAGCCAGAAACAACTCAGAGACTGAAACCAAAGTCCTGAACCAATTTTGTAACTGGATGTTGTCTCCTGATGGGGAACAAAAGGACCAAAAAACCGCAACGCAGCATGTCGCTCAAGTGAAAAGAATTATCTCAACATTGGGTAAGGGACTTGAATGTTTACTCGACAAGAAAGAGATCAGAGATGTTTTTCTACCCAATGCAAAGGAAAAATATCATCCTGCTACTATTAAGTCGTATTTGACGAGTCTTCAACACTTCTGTTCCTTTTTATTGGAAGACAACCCAAGTGACGTCAACTTTGAGAAAGATGACATCATTATCCTGCGTGACAAGCTAAAGAAATGGTCAGCGTCGTACAAACGGGATACCACAAAACGTAGATGGGAGAGACAGGAGGAGGATGTGAGTGCCTTGATAACTCCAGAAACGGTGAAGGCATTCGAGACGAGCCAGGCTACACAAGATGCCGTTGTTATTCTAGGAAAACTGTCTGGAAAACACAATATGGAAATTACACAGGCTAGGTACACACTTGTTAGAGACTACCTCATAGCTCAGATTATGATCGACAATGCAAACAGGTCAGGGGTAGTTGCTTTTATGACTGTGCAGGAATTTCGGCGTGCTAAGATGGAAGATGACCGATATGTTGTGAAAGTTCTTGAGCATAAAACAGTAGATACTCACGGCCCCGCTCAAGTAGTCCTGACGGTGCATTTATACAACTGCCTTGATATTTTTCTGAAGGAAATGCGCTCCAAGCTTCCTGGTGCGCAAATGGAAGGAAAGCAGCCATTGTTCCTTTCATGGGCGGGGAACAAATTACAGTAAAACCAGATCACCTCTGCGATTGGATCTATATTTAAGAAAGCTGGAGTGGAGGGTCAAGTACACCATACATTGTATCGCAAAAGCGCCGTTACGCGATGTCATGATAAGCACAAAGAAATCAGTAGCAACTTGGCGGATCTAATGGCACATCGTGAATCAACTGCTGAGAAGTACTACAGGCACACTGAGAAGACGAAGTCTTCCGTGAAGGCCTCCCAAAGGCTTCATGCGACTATGAGAGGATATTCTCCTACAAAAAAAGAAAACGAAACGGTTGAGAAATGTCGTGAAGATATTCAGGAGGAGAGTGCACCCCTATCTCGGTCTCCATGGAAGGAGAATTCACTCCAAGCTTTGCGAGAAATATTTGAAGAAGAAATATCTACACAGGAAATTACTTTAGCCTGCGTACGAGAAAAAATTGAGAGCCATCCAGTGCTAGGCCAGGAAGACCCGAAGAGAGTGTACGATAGGATTCGTGCAGAATGGCGTTATAAAGCCAACATTGATGATAACAGCAATGAAGACGACGCAAAGTTGCCAGAAGAGAAGGAAGATATGCAAGAACGAGTAAATAGATTGTTTAACCAATCAGAGGAGGAACTTCCTGAGAGAAGGAGTCTTTCATCAGACTTCGTTTCTGTGACCGAGTCTACTGTCCGCTCGGAGGGAATATTTACCACTGGAGATGCCAAAGCTTTGGTGGATATATTTCAAGATATGGTAGTCCATGGAAAGCCAATTTCGAAACCTGTCATCATTAAACGACTATCTTCACATGAGACATTTAAAAGATTACATGTAGATCAAGCTGTCAACAGGTTGAAATATGAACGGAAGCAATGGAGGAAACTACACCCGTCTGAATAAACTGAAACTTTCCTTAGAACCCTGGAGTCAAATAGTGTTCAAGAACGGGAACCAGTTTAAAATAACTTTTGGCGTTTTGTGACAATCATGTTTATCGTTCCAGTTTTCTAGGAGTTACAGTTGCCTGATTAAGCGCTGAAACTTTTGCTGGCACTCCTTAGGTTAAATAATGTTCAAGCATTCAAAGTAAGTTGTGATGCATTTGGGTAATGTTTCGTCGTTTCCTTTCGGCCATCCAGTGTCTTTTCAACGTTCCAGTTTTCCGGTTTGGAGGCATGAGTAACAGTAATCTGATTAAGAACTGAAACTTTTGGTTGAATCCTTAAATCAAAAGATGTCCAAGCATTTAAAATAACTTTTGATGCATTCAGGTGAAAAGTGAAAGATTCCTGGCCCGAGCTCGCCGCTTTTATGACGTAATTTTGGAAGTAGTACTATGTGATTAGTAAATATCAAAAGTGTAAAGAAGTGTTAAAGAAATGCGATGGAGTGAAATGCCTTAAAATTCTTGGAAGTTTTCATCTTAATTTATTTACTATAGGGTACCGGAATTCACTACGGCAGCCCAAAGAGGACATTCACCATTACTATTAAGTAGCAATCTCGCCTTAACTTCACCTTATTGCTAGATCAGTCATCTTGCGAAATCTGAGATAATGTAAATGTATTGCATCACAGTTATTACACGAAAAAGTAGGACTGTTTGTCCTCCATGGGCCACCGTGCTTTACTAAAATGTTGGAAAAGTTATCCCACTTAGCACGTTGTAGGGTACGGTAACACGAGCAAAAAAAACGTGCAACCTATTTTGCAAAGCGAGTTCAATAGCGAGGTCAGGGTTGCGCGTTCTACCACCCAGGAAAAAAAGAACCTTGCAACCCTATTTGGCGCAAGACCGGTTCGATCAGGAGTGGTAAAACGCGCAACGTATAGCAGTTTTTCCTATTCGCTTTTAATTAATATTTGGAAACATTGGGCTGGTCATTAAAAACAGAGTTAATTCGTTGTACGAAACCGTGCCAGAAAAGCCATTGTCAATTTCGCCAACCCTAGTGTCTAAAGTTTGACTACTTTTCACGTGTGTCAAGAAGACATATTGCCCAGACTAAATTAAGCGAAAACGTGTTACTTAGAATTTGTTACTCACTCATGCAGAAAGAGGGACATATAGCGATTGTCGCGGTCTAAGTAGCCTGTTCACACACCCTCTATTTTCTCTTCAAAGTCCGTCGAGCGGGCGTCATAAATAATTAAAACCGCGGGGTTTTCGAAAAGAACGAAAAGAAAAATAAAACAACGTCTGTGTACAGGCTAGGGTCTAAGTGAGACTTTTTTTAAAATTTCCTTTGCCTGCGATGTTGCGTGGTAATATCTAGTTCCGTTTCCAATGAGGACAGTCTATTCAGGAAGGCTGAATAAGAAATAATATGAAACAATAGTTTGGTCGTTTACTCCCTTACACTTATTTACAGTTGCCAAGTTAAAAAATCAACTAAAAAAATTATAAAAAAAAGTTGGAGATGTGCCTGATTTGTCAAGTTAGCATCAGCCATCCGCAAGGCTTAGATTCCGACTTCCCATTCCTCTAGGCCGCGCACAGAGCCGCGCTCGCACTACAGTTTTAATTTTTAATCCACGGCGTATACAAACATTGCACCTGATCTAACACTGATGAAGGGCACGGCATGAAACGTTTGGAAAACAACTCCATATAAAACACGGCACTTTACTTTTTAAAGAACGTTTTCTTCGCTTACTTTTCAGTGTCACGCATCTTACCGGAATTTTTACGTCATTTGTTTGAATATAAACAGATAGTATAGGCAAACTGGTTTACTATTTACCTGGAAGGGGATTAGGGGGATCCCTTAGCCTGTTAAATGTCTGAATATCTGTTCGTTTAAAATATTTACCTCGCCTTTCAAAGGCTATTTCCCACGCAACATAATCAAGCTAGCTTTATTGACATGTTCGCAAAGTCGGTTTTAAGGATGGTTTTCAAGTCACTTGAAACTTTTCTTGAATGGTTTCAACTTTCAGACTTAAATGAGATGAAAAGAAAAAAAATTGAGATTTTACTTAGGCCTTCACACACATATCTTTGCTTATAAGTAAAACTTAGCAGCTTTAAGTCTTACTAAACGGCCTAGTGTAAAGACTACTATTATCCCGTTTAATTCTAAGATCAGTAGTTCTTTTACCACAATCTTAATGCAGAAATAAGATCAGAACGGATAAAATTTTGTTGTCTGTGTTGGTTTTAAATATAGTATTTATTGCTTTGACGGAGGGAAGAGACGTTCCTTAATCAAGTCGTGGGCGCTTTGTGATTTCGTGGGGAGTCTGTGCATGTTCCCAGGCGCGAGAAATGAAGAAAAGAGGTTGTCGGTGCAAAATTGAAACGTCACAATACCATCTTAACATCTCAATATCATCATTCTTGGCGAGTTTCGTCTGTTTGTCGTGTTAGCGAAAACGTGGTTTATGCAATCAAATCCCGAATGATATTCCTATGGAGAATGGTATTCAGACACCGGACACCAGACCCAGCTGGACTGAATGTGGACTTTAATTTCCTTTGAACCTTTCAAAGCCAAGAGCGCATTTCACGTAACGTCTTTGTTTTGAATTTTATTTGAAAGTTATTTAAACTTACAAATAAATGGAAAAAAAAATTCACATGAGGCATAACCTGTACCATGAAAGCAAAGAAGTAACTGGGGCTACGGTACGCCTGCCGCACCCTTCGTAAGATGCCCTTATCTTATGCAACCGGTTAGGTGTCTAACACCCTAAGGCGACGCACTGTAATCTTTGATATTACTTCTAGTTCTTATATACGTTCTCTATTTCGTTCGTTGTAAATAGGAACTAAAATCCCGAAAAAATCTTCTTAAACGAAACTCATCCAGTGATACTTCGGACTTTTTATATATATCCATTTTTTTTACACACACAAAAGTGATCCCGGACCAATCCTTCTGCTTGGTCCCCGTATTTTTTGGCTTTCTTAAATGTTGGCTTATTTCTTAGGACCCCTTCAGATACTTCGAAGTGATGAAAAAAAAAATGGTACATGAAAAGACTTTTTGTAGAACACGTTGTAGCAAGCGAGTAACTTAATTAAAAGCTGCGATTGAGCTGCATCGCATAAGCACAGAAAAGTGTCTTGTGGCAATAAAAGCTTTAAAGCTGCAGAACTAAAACTACTAGCAGAGCAATTTCTAACTATGACCAATAAGTGTGGGGAGTGATTACAATTTTCACGAAAAATTAACTCCATTCTCTGAACGTCATAACTTCTAGCAAAAATCACGAAATGTGGCACTTTTGTAATGCGATTGAAACGCTACATAGGGTTATGAAAAATTGACCAAAGAAAAAAAAGGGATTGAGATATTACTCTGAAACTCTGAGAGCACAATGCTAAAAGGTGACCGTGTACTCTAAAGTTAGTTTCATCTCTTTTTGTTAAATGGTTTGGGAGCAGTGATGTTCGAAAAATGAAATTGTAAAATTATGGCCTTAACTGAAATCCTAAACTTGACTGTACATGAAAGTGTATATGCTTTCAAGTCATTTTTTTGTAATCTTCCCAAAACTGATTTAAAACGTACTGGGGTAAGAAGGGGAACGCACAGGCATTTATTGGTCTCACATCTATCCGCATTTTGGCAAGAAAATTGGAATTTACCCTTTCTTTGTGGTCGTTACCCTGGTGAGTGGCACACATGTACCCTTTTTAAGTTTAAGGAGCTGTTAAAAATAGGCTGATTTTCCAGTGAAAACCAAATTCACAGTGAAGCTTCTGGATGCTTTATTGAAGCCGAAAAAAGGTTTAATTTGGATTTGTAGCTTAAAGAAATTCATTTTTTTAACGGAGACGAAAAGGTTACAAAAGTGGTGCCTTTAGATCTAGAGAGAGAGAGAGAGAGCCAGAAGAAAGGGAACTTTCGTGACGAAAATGGGGAACTTTGGTGACGGAAACAGGGAACTTTTCTGACTAAGGGAACTTTTGTGACGCCCATAGGGAACTTTAAGGACGTTCATAGGGAACTTTTGTGACGAGACTGGGGAACATTTGTGACATTAGGAAACTTTTGTGACGACATTGGGGAACTTTAGCGACTTGAATAGGGAATTTTCGTGACTTTAACTGGGGAACGTCGATGATGTTATGATTATACTATGTATTTATATCTCGTACATCTTTCTTTTTAGCTCTGTTGCTTTTGTAAAGTACTTAAAACATATCAGGTGCAAGAGGAATATATATTATTATTATGTTCATTTCTGGAAGTTAATTTTCGGCAAAACATTACTTTCAGTACAATAGAAGCAACAGGTATTTTCCCTGTTGATTATCATCATTTCTCAGTTGTTGCTAAACACTGACGAGTCTCTTTTATTTAACAATCCAACATTTTATTTAACCAGGCGCTCATTATCAAACATCACTACATCAAATTTAAAAGGCTGTGCAGCCACTCAGTTCAACACAATAAGGCCTGTGCACTGTAACAGTATTAAAACATACAACGCTACCGTTTCATGATAACAGAACAGGCAAAAACAATATGTATATTTATCATGACAACACACTATTAATTAATCAATATATTGCTAATTATCAAGAAGGGTATTAAATTTGAACTTTGCCTGATTCTATCAGGTGCATAAACATGGAGACAAGACAAACAATAAGCCACTACCAATCTATTAAAATTCAGCTTGATAGTGAGGCCTAGAGGACGCAAGCAAAAGCTATGAACAAACATGGTGATTTCACTTTATTTGTATC
Organism: Porites cylindrica; assembly: GCA_964035525.1. Classification (NCBI taxonomy): domain Eukaryota; kingdom Metazoa; phylum Cnidaria; class Anthozoa; order Scleractinia; family Poritidae; genus Porites; species Porites cylindrica. Next base: position 19,552,109 of record OZ037777.1, read on the forward strand.
GGTCCTTTAGGCCGCGCTCTCAAGCTGAATGTTAACATATCCGACAAGTGGTCTATTAGTTCCATTGTCCACTCAACAATAACTTGAATTAGTAACAGTACTTGGACTGAGTGAAGTACAATTCAGGGAGTAATCGCGGGAGTACATGTCATTTCAAAATTGGATGAGCGCAAAATGCGAGGCCGCGTTCAAAATATGAGCACGATTACTCCTTGACTAATTGTATGCCACGAAGTCCAATTACTAATTAATCGTATCTATAACAAATTTCGAAATTATAAATTTCTTGCGAGAACTTCTTTAAAATAGTCTGTAGCATTTTTCATAAGTCATGAGAAATCTAGGAAATACTGCGACGGAAGCCATTAGAGCGCGCGTAATTGACGTGCAAATCACGTGGGTATCCCATTACAGGCACCCAATTACGAAAAGTTCAAATTAGATACCTGTTATTGGATACCCACGTGATTACGCGCCGATTACATGACAAATAAGCGCGCAGAGAGCTAATCAAGATCAATGATATTGTTATAGATACCATTAGTTAGTATAAATCGTATGAGAAACGTGTACTTAATCTCCAGCAAATCTCAGGATGCTTGATATAATTCTTTTACGAACGCAAACAATGCTGTAACACTTTTACTCCCAAGGAAAAATTTAACAATGCATTACAACGAAACTAACTCCCCCAGAGGTGGGTACTCGGTTGAAGTTAAAGCTGTACAAGAGCACAGGATATATATCTAAATATATAGAAAATCTTGAGATAAAAAAGAGATCTTAAATACAAAATCTAACACTAACAATTTGATTGTAATCAACAAACAACTCTCATGTTGAGCTGTCTTAGGCGCTCTTAAAACGCATTTGTCTTATTTCACGCGATTAATAGTTGGTATGTTAATTTCCGCAATACAAAACAAGAGGTGATTTAGCATGTAAAATGCAGATCTAACACCTATGTTAAGACTGCAATAAACTGTGAAGTTTTTGAAAACAACTCTGATATTAGTTAAGTTGTTAAGACCGTCTATGACAGTCCAACATTAGTGTTGAGTTGCCTTAGACGCTCTTGAAACGTCTTTCGTATTTACACGATTCATTATTGTGTCTGAGGATGCTTTTTGTACTTGTCCCTATCCTCCATTATTGTTCTGAAAAATTTCTTTCTTCCTGGATCTTGAGATGGGTACAGATATCGTTATCGATGCTTTAAACATAGCTCTCAATATGTCAAGATCCGAAGATGAAAGACTGCAATAAACTGAGAAGTTTTTGAAAACAACTCTAATTAGAGAGCGTCTAAGACAACTCAACATTAATGTTGAGTTGTCTTAGGCGCTCTTAAAACACGCCTTTCGTATTTCACAGGATTAATTATTCCGGGCTGTCCAAGTAAGCTTTTTGTAATAGTCCCTTTCCTCCATTTTCGTTCTGAGGAATTTCTTTGACCTTGGGTCTTGAGATAAGTACGGATGTCGTTATCAACACTTTAAACATAGTTAACAATTATTCACCGAAGTGGAGATGGATATTTACCGAACCATGAAGCGGCATCACTTTCACCGACACTAAGGTGAATAATTGTTTTAGTATATACCACACAAGCTGAAAAATTAGCGGACCAAAACGTTATTTTATGTGTGACAAACGGTCAGAAAATAAAAATCTCTCGCGCCGGTTGCTCGGAGGTGAATAGTGCTGGCTAATCACGTCCGAGTTAACCAATCAGAGCGCGCGAAAAGCACTATTTACTTGTGTGGTATATGCTAACTGTCAATATGTCAATATTGGAAGATGAAAGACTGCAATTAATTGTGAAGTTTTTGAAACCTCTCTAGAGTTTTTTTGAAGAGCATCCAAGACAACTCAACATTAATGTTGAATGTTCTTAGATGCTCTGAAAACGCGCCTTTCGTATTTCACACGATTTATTATCGTGTCCAAGGAAGCTTTTTGCATTAGTCCCTTTCCTCCATTTTCGTTCTCAAGAATTTCTTTGACCTTGGGTCGTAAGATGGGTATGGATGTCGTTATCATCACTTTAAACATAGCTCTCAATATGTCAAGATCCGAAGTTGAAAATAGGTTTCGAACGCCACTTGCCTCTGTCGTTGTGGTCGCTATATCCCACGGATTGTTTTGGACATCAAGAGATCTTTCCACTCTTTGTTCTAGAGTCTCTTGTTCATCGGGGAGGTTCACAGGCTCTGATTGTGTGGAGGAGGAATAACGCCAAGTCCCTCGAACTTTGTCAAGAATCTTCTTTGGATCTTCGTCCTTTAACTCCATGTTATCCGCTATCTTTTCCCTCACCGTTGCCATCGTCACAGATTTACTCTTGATCTCCTCTTCAAACAGATCTCTGATTACCATTTCTTGATCTTTGCTGAAGGTACATTTAGAAGCTCCACCCTCGTCCACTGTGGAAATGCTTGGGCTTTCATCATCCCCGCGCATGACTTGACGCAGATGTTGGGAAGCCTTGACAGAGGATTTCGATTTTTCTCGCAATCGATAAAATCGCGTGGCAGTGGAAACATTATGGGCCATCAAATCCGCCAAATTTCCTCTTGCTTCATTGCTTTCGCTGCAGCTGTGCACGCTTGACACTGCTGATTTTCTGAATAATGTGGAGCTTGGCGCACCCTCGACTTCGGCCTTCTTCCATACGGACTTAATGGCTTTGTTGATTTGACTTGAAACCATAGCCTCTCCAGTGGACATTATAAAGACACAATTGTCTGGCCCAGTGTTAGAAGCAGTGATTTTCAAACGCACTTCTCTGAGGAAGACGTCCATCCAGCTTTTCAATTTTGCAGAGAAAACAATTCTGGCGGGACCATGGGTGCTCACTGTCTTGTGATTCTTCACAAGAACAACAAATTCGTCACTTTCCTTTGTCATTCTGTCATATTCCGCTACTGTCATGTTCGCAAGAGCCCCCGCCCTATTAGCGTTGTCAATAGATATCTCAACTAGGAGAAAATCTCGAATCAAAGTATACTGAGCTTGGGTGATCTGGATGTTGTGCGCACCGGACAGTTGACCTAACAAGCATACAACATCTCTTGCAGCTTTGCTTGTTTCAAACCGCTTTATTTGATCTGGAGTGATCAAAGCATGGAAGTCTTCTTCCATCTTTTCCCATTGTCGTTTGGCGCAGTTCTGGCGAAATGATGATGACCACCGGCCGACCTTGTCTCTCAAAGAGATAACAGTTTCCTTAGAAATGGTTAGTCCAACTTGCCCAGTGAGGGAATAGGAGTAAAAGTGGCGTAGACTCATAAGATAACTCTGTGTTGTTTTGGGGTGGTATTCTTTCTTTGCATAGTCCTCGAGGAACTTTTGGTTAATAAGGCAGCCGTCAAACAAAGATGTCAAATTGCACTTGTCATCCACCACCTTCAAAAGCTTTGAAACTTGCTTCCCATGCTGATGGCTGGTTTTCTCATCAAGCTGACCTCCATCAGCCGATCTAAGCCAGGCTTCAAATTCAGTAATGACATCGTCAGCCAATTTTTGTGGATTTTCAAAGGAGCTTCCGTTTTCATCTGTCTCATCTTCAATCTTTTCAATCGCTTCAACTCTTACGTGTTCAATCTCCTCAACTCTTGTGTCAATACTTCTATGCTCACTTTCTTTCTCTTCGCTTTCGCTGTCGTCAAGAATTCTTATACGTTTATACTTCTTTGAACTTTTTCTAGGGACTTCTATTTCATCTTCACTCTCGACAAGCTCCTCAACAATCACAGGAGATTCACGCTTGTCTCTCCCAGAGCTACGCTGTCTTTCATGATAAGGTCGCCGTTGTGAATCACTGACGGGTCCTCGCACCCTTGACAATGCAGCCTTGTATTCGGTGGAATCTGGAAGTAGTTTGTGAACTTTCTTAAGATGAGGAGGCATTCTTTTTACAAGCGATGTCCAACCATCCATTGGACAGTAATGATAATAGTGGTAATCCTTTCTTTTTCCATCTTCTTTCTCTGCCATATTTTCTTTTGTCGGTTTCTTTTTCTTTTTGGGCACTTTGCTTGGGCTTGAGTAACCGTAGGTCTTTCGTAGACCAAAGCGTACAAGGGCAGTGCGAGCATGCTCCTTGGTCCACCCATGAACGTCTACCAGATGGCGTGGAATACGAACCACTTCGGCATTACATTGCGGAATAGGACAAGGCCTCTTCTCTTGCTTGATCCTCACGCCACTGTGAGATACCTCCTCTTCTTTGGCATCCTGATTATGTGAAAAACATACATGTTCTTATTGAAGTTACAGTGTGACAGCATGGAGTACAATTTGCTCTAGCCACTTTGCGAACGTATTTACAAGTTATGCCCCCCTCAATCGACAAACTGTATAACTGATTTACGTTGGTATCAGAATCTGAGAAATCTGTAATATCAACATGTTGTGCAAAGATCTCACCTTGGCCGATTAAAAAATATATATCAAAGACAATTCAATTTTCATTTTACAACATATTGTTCGCATCGATTTTACCTCGTGTTTTATCAAGACAGAAACAATGTTGATTTTGACTTCTGCCCACATTAAGGGAAATAATTAGGATATTTCACGTGCAGGATACAAGGGACTATGCATACATTTCATAAATAAGTAAGCTCTTCGACTGCTTTACCTCGCTCTCAGCACCGGAGGACTCCGTTAAATCAGCATTCTGTTCTATGCTGCCACCCTGAATAAACCACAAAATATAAGAGTGCGTTAAATTCTAGTTTAACAACATGTCTGTCTAATTCATGTCATATTTTGAAAAACTCTGTTGTTCCTGTGCAGGGTTAAATTCATAATGCTGCGCCTACAAAGCTTAAAGTTGTCAATATATTAACTTCTGAGGTGGCTTTGCTATGAGCCTCGTGGTTTCTTTTGGAGGTCTCCCCACCGCTTTTTCGAATTCAGCATTGTTAATATAATTTCGTCTTTATTTACGCGGCAAAAAAAATTTGATTCTGCTGCTGATGATGACAATTATGAAAATAAAAGTTACATTCTTCAATTCGTAAATGCACACCGTATTTTTTTTTAATTTTCAGCTACACGCAAAAAGCATTATTCTATTGTAATGATATAGACCTAACATTTTTTAAGTTTGACATTAAATAAATGTCATCTCGATATTTTGTAACGGGAAGGTCACTTAATTGGTGTTGGGGGGCATAGAAAAGAGTACAGTGGTGTACGACCAGTGAAAAAATATCCATACGTATCATTATTGACATTAGACTTACTGGAGGGCTGGTCTCAGTAGCGTAGAGCTGATTAACAAATTCAGAGGCCTAAAAGAGAAAAAATTATCATTTAGGGTCGAAAAAAGGAACGTATGCAAGGAAAAAAAGCAAACATTTTGTGGAAACAAGGTCTCACTGCCAAAAGAAATCCCAGACAAGTGATGGGTGAAAAAAGGAGACCCTGGAAATGAGTGTGTCCCAACCCCTCCTACACCACTTTGAAATGGTCGACTCCAAAGGACAAAATATAATTTAAGGGCTTTGTTTCATAAACCAACCGAATACTTGTTTCTGCTCTTATAGCTACAATTCTAAGATTACAAGCCCCTAAGCAAGAGACGACCTGCGATTCCACGAGAAAAGCATAAACGGAATCATGCATTTTTTTAGGAAAGCCTCAGACACAGGAATTGTCACATACATCACCCCTTAATTTGTCCCTTAATCGAATTTCGGCACCGGTAAGGCATCACTTCTCCAGAGAATCGTTGCGCAATGACCCCCAAAATGGCTGTGCAAGGTTCTTAATTAATCAGACCTCTAATCTTAATACCTTTGTGTAACTATAGGCTATGAATCAAAACTTACCCTTAGTGGCTCCATGTCGTGATTGAGCCAAACAATAGACATGAAATTTTAATTCTCCTGAAAAAAAAAGGCTAATGAAAAAGAACATCAATTTCCCATAGCCTGCAAGCAGGCTCATGTTGGGGCACAAGCTTTGCGGTGTAACGGCGAGCTCGTAATGGAGCGGCGAAGCCGTGGGACGAGAAAGTAAGCGTACTCTGGTCTCTGCAATTTTTTTCAATTTCCACCCCGGAAACCGCAGAAACGAATAAGTCAATAATTTTTCACCCGCAAGTATGGACACAGATTTCTTGAGAAAATTGTTATTCTTTTTCATAACAGCATGTAGGCGCCATATCCGTTGTTGATAAACTTTTACCGAAGAAAAACTATCAACCTTTATCTCTACTAATGACACACACACTTGATCCAAGTGATCTTGCTTTGGCAATCTGGTCTTTTGCAATGCTGGTAAACGGACAAACGCCTTCGTGTTGTTTCATTGCCCGTCTGCAATCACATACGCTTGCAATATTTAATTCTTCCCATATGCAGTCGGCGACATGACAAGTATGCCTTGATTTATTAAAACAATTAAAACTGCTATTTCTGCTCCCCCTTTAGTGTAAAATTTAAGTACTAAAACGCTGGAAGTTTGTTAAAACATCAGTAACACGCGCACTCAACTCTTCCTCTGGCCAAATGTCGACGACTTGCTTTGTTTTTTAATATGCGGTAAATTACTGACTCCCTAGGGGTTTAATCGCACTTCAGCAGATATAATATCGCCTTTCCCGCTTTTCGACCAATGGTATTACAATTCACTCGGACGAAGCAGAAATGAAAAAAATTACAGAGACCAGGGTCGGCTCACTTTCTTGGCGCCTCTTCACCAGACTCCTGCCTGCCGGATCGCTTTGCTCTTTTTGCTGCTAGTGCGTATAACTCAAAGGTGAGCCTGCTCGCAGGCTAATTTCCGACAACAGCAAAGCTTTGACGTACGCTTCTGTATCAGTGATAAAATGAGTAAGATAAAAAAATAATAATAATAAAACAATAAATAAAAAAGTTTTGCACACCAAAAGTATTGCGTTCAGGGGCAGACATTAAAACCCTTGCAATAGGCCACTGTATATTACTGAAACTAACCACCTCAAAAAGAAAGGCAAACCAAAACGTGTTCATGTCACTACCTTAAGGTGTAAATAGTCCTGGACTAGTCGCACGAAATTTGTTTCGCCTTTCATCTATCACACAAAGAGCTGTATATGAGTACCATTTGCACATACGTTTAAGCATTGCATATACTACCCTTGACAGAAACAAAACAGTAATACAATAATATGTTAACGACTTTGGAGCGAATTTGCTTGACAACTGACCGTGATTAATTTCATAAGAGTGATTAAAATGAAAACGGGTAATGTTCAAGGCCAATTATTCGGGAGAGCGGCAAAATATGCTCATCTTCACCCCCACCCACCCCTCCCCTTCCACAAAGAGAGATGCTGACCAATTCGTGTGCACATTACGACCTTTACAGTGTAAATAGTCGTGGAATGACTGAAAACAATTCGTTCCCCTTTGTATCTATCACACAAAGACACTATGCATGACGAGTACGGTTTGCAGCTGAGTTGAATCATTCCCATACACACTTAAAGAGGTACAAAACAGTAATACAATACCATGTCAACAAGTTTCGAGCGAATTCGATGAACAACCGAATGTAATTAAGTTAACGAGACAATTAATTCTTACGTCATGGACAAAGCGATTTAACTTTAATGGGTGACAAAAACGAGCCAAAACTTTAAGACAACGACAAAAAATGCACACATACTACTTGAGGCGAGCATTTCGGCAAAAGAAGTTAGACTGCAAATTATAATCGAGCAATTTCACCGTGCAGCAACGAAGGATGATTCCAGGAAAAACAAAAAAGATACTGCTCGAACTGATGATTTATATAAGCGATCGCATATCCCTTACTTTGGAAACGTTGTTCCCTGCATTAAAAACTCATTTTATATCTGTAAAGTATTATACATTGAAAACAACTTACTTCAATTCACGTCGTAAACCTTGCACGTCAATCCAGTTCCTGCCTCGTGGCATTCACTGACTAGTACTGCATGATAAACGTCACGCAAACGTCACGCCGAAGACGTCAATGCACTACACAGAAGTCCCACAGATCATAACTTTCTCTGCGGCATTTAGTTGAGTTCGTTGTAGTCTTGTTAATTTACACCTACTGTAAAAGCTCCATTAATCCCCCGGGGCTTAGTTAATAATGGGGAACTTATTAGAGAGGAGGGCGCAATAGAGAGAAGGAGGGGTTTATTTCAAATCTTAAACATACCGTTTTTGTCCCAGGTAGGTTTTTTTTTCCAAAGCTCAAACAACTGTAGTCTAAATTTATTACGTAATAACGAGTAGCAAACAGTGGTATGTGTTTGAGTGTATATTTCTGTAATAACAAACCAAATGGCTGCAGAAAAAAAAATGGCGAGGGGACATGTTAGATAGGGGCGCTTATTATAAAAGCCTACTTCCAAACAGCAGACTTATTAAAGAAGCGGGGTTAAACAGAGGGGGCTTTGCTAGAGCTTTTTTTACGGTATTGCACTATCTCAGGAGAGGAAAGTAAACCACATCGGTCGTTTATAATACGTGTTCTTTTTCTTTTTCAAAGCCCAATTACAAAATATAGTCTAGACAGAGTTGAACAAAACCATCGTCTCTATAGCTGAGTTTAAGTTATCTGAACAAGAACATTCTGTTATCACTTACTATGATTCAAAATAAAACGTGTATAGCAACCTTAACACTAGGGCTATCACGATAAACAGATGATAGATTGTCGAGTGAGGCCAGCCTTTATTTACACAATTGTTTGACACATTTAGTAGCAGCGCGTTTAGGAGCGCGCCAATATCCTTACTAGTTTGGTCAGTGTTTTACAGTTATTCATCTGATTCATAACTCACGAGACTGAGATTTAAGCTGGCACCTTTTGTAGATTTCCTTTAAAAATATATACTTGTCTGCTGGGGGATGTGTAGGTCTTAGATTCATCGATCTTTGCGGAGTTGACAAAGTGACATGTTAAATATAGTGTGTGGGTCAGTTCGAAAATTAAGGAGTGCGCCAAGGTTAATTCATGATCTTCAATTTATTTTTCACAATTATAACAACACTTTCCCTAAAACAATATTACTGTAATCATCAGGCGACACAATGAGGCCTGAAGTGGAATTTTTCAGTCACCTGTCCATATACCTCTATATGCAAAGCACATCGAGTTTATAAACCACCTTTTTTCGGTACTGGTTCCTTTTTGTTGTAACCAACAAATCTGAAAATTAAACCACCCGTTGCTATTGCAGTATTGTACAGTTAGATAGTATCATTTATTCCTGCCTCTCCAAAAATTGCGGTGAAATGATCATTTGTATCATCTAGCAAATAGGGAACTTTAGTGACTTTTGCCATTTTCTGACATTGGTTCCTTCAAATCTTCATAAAAAAATAACGGATGGTGATTCTGTTGTCAAATTTGCTTTGTTATATTGCCAAATGATTGCTTTAATTGCTGTATGATTTTGAGCTCAATCAATGAAAATTAAATAGCGATTTTTATTGTCCGAACTTAGGAAACGAAAAAAGGGCATATTTCGAATTCTGAAACCTTTCATCGACATGAAAAGTCAAACACATACACGGCAGATTTTTAAAGCCGCAGATATCTCAGATTTAAAAGGTTGTGGTGATCGAGAGAATTGAGTGGCGCATAAATGGTAAGTCAATAGCTCCCTCTTGACCAACAAATTGGATTTAAAGCTTTTGAATTGGCTGATACCACGGCATAGGGCACTTTTGTGCCCTCTTAAGCACAAATAGTGATCTGTTTAAGTCAGGATTAGATGGTATTGGCGAACCTCTCGCATGCAGAAAGGTTAGATCATGACGCTTTGTTAGATGGCTTGTCAAAAGTTACCACACAAAAAGGCTTGATCTATCATCAAAAGAGGGAAACGTCAGAAAAGTGCCCTAATATTCTTCTAGAGAGAGAGAGAGAGAGAGCAAAACATCAATCTCATGAACGTTTACCGTTTCCTAATTTCAGGTGATGCTGATGATCAGAACAACCAGGCTACAAGTCATGTTGAAATGAGACCTGTGAGTTCCTCAATACAAGAACACCAAAGAGTATTTAACTACATGCAGCCAAGGAGTGGAGGATTTAATCCCAGAAATAAAAAGTCTGCAAGCACCAGTAGTAAAAAGGGCAAAGGCAAACTCCAATGTTGTACTTTGAAATTTTTCTGTTTATCTAAAGTTAATTCTTAAAAACCACCAAGCTCTGTGTACGAAAAGACAGGCCTTTCAAACTGTGGCCTGGGCCCAGGATCAATTACATTAGACATCAACAGCACTGCCACTGATGTCCACGAGAGCCTAGTGGAAAGGTTCCCTTTACTGCAAGCAGGTGGTGGTTACGAATTGTTGCTTTATCAACGAGGGGGGCCAGAGCAAGGGTTTCACAATATACCCCCACCCTACACTACAGCGAGAATCAAGGAGCTAGCAGGCCAAGCCCATGTCTATGTTTGGCCCCTACAGCAGGATCTGGATGACATTGAGCAAGCAGAGGTTCACTGCACTACAGTGAAAGTAAGCAAATGATTTTCACTTTCCTGATATGAAATTGTCGTAATCAATTTAGTAACAACTGGGATGTATGAGTCCCCAAGTCATTGTTTGGAAAAATAAGATCGAACTTCATTCAATTGATTCTGGTGGACTCTGTAACATGTAAACAGTCTTCACATTCAAACATGTGGCATTTTAAAACTGGTCACCCTCAGGATATTATTTTTTCTTTTGCTTTACTGTGCTCAGTGGTTGGTAAAAAAACCTCATGCCATCTTTGTCAACCAATCACAAATAAAACAAAAACCCAATGTGACTGGCTCACATGTTTGTTATGCATGGCATCGGTTTTTTAACTTGCCGAGGAATGTAACTCAGGGAAGGGTTCGGCTCAGGTAGATGTCATATAAATAGGCCCCAAGACAGGGCTGCACAATATATTTTTGAAGTGAAACTAGTTTAGCACCAATGACATGATGTGTATGTGGTTTATTTTAAGAGCAAAAAAGTTGATTTTTTTTTTTTGCACAATCAGACATCTGGACCACGTGTGAAGTGTTTGCAGTGTCACGAGGAAGTACCAATGCATGAACTTAGACACCATACAGAGGAAGTTCATGGTAAAACACAGAAGGTAGGTCTTTCTTCACTTTTTACTATTCAACCAGTGTTATTTTGTTCTGGCCCAGTTCCCAGGCATTCTGGCTCTTTTAGCCTTGCAATCTACCTTTGTGTGGTGACATCATCAAGAAGCACTTCCTGGAGAGTACTTCTTGATGACATCAAGCTTCACATTGATGAGTCATCAGTTTCATTCTTTGCACAGTTAATTAAACAAGAGAGAACACCAAGGTACAAGTCTGATTTTGAACCAGTATTTATACTATACAACAGTCACTGCTGCTGGTGGTAATGAGTACAATCAGATCAAGAGACAACCTCTCAAATGATTTTAAATCAAAGGGTGATCTTTAGGGTTAGTGAGATGTTCTTGATCTGATTGTGAAATTAATGCCAAATATTCCTGGGTTCTATTCATTGCAATATTTATAAGGGCTGACAAAGGCTCTTGAGCATTCTTCTTGTGCATGTAGCTCTTTTACATTTCAGCATAAAATAATTAACAATTGTCTTTCCCTGAATCACATTTAAATTAACATGACTCCTTGTCTTAAAGAGATCCAGCAGTACAACCCCCTTGGATGATTTCCTAGAGAGGTTAGTCCACATAGTAGTTTATACATGTATTATTTAATACTACACTGTAGATCTTCATCAAATTATTGACTAGTGAGTCCCATCAAAATCATGGAGTATTATTAATGTTAAATTATATTAATGTTAATAAGTACATGCACTTGACCAATGAACCACCAAATCAGGCCAGGAACAAATCAATCACTAAAGCCAACAAATTGTCAATCATGTGCAAATTCAAATCAGGACACAAACATACAAAAAAAAAAGAACTTTGCCAAAATCCTGATAACTTGATCCCAATCTGAACCAATAACCCAGATTAAGTACCTCATATATATTAGTTTTGGACAATATTTTATTATCCTTCATCTTACACAAACAATGTACATTCAACATCATTTATAAGCTCAAGTATCTTGAGAATCTGGACCTAAAAAATGAAATGAGATTATGCACATGAAATACAAGACTCTGCTGTTCAAAATATATTTAATAATATAATATACATGTAAGTACTAATTAAATAGATTAATAATGATAATGGATAAATAATGATAAAAATAGATTAATAATATAATCTATCAATAATATACATTATGTATTAGTTTTTAGCTGCATTTTCTGTTTTGACTTGCAGAAACACCAAGATCTCTAAGATTGAGGATACCATCCCTGATGATGATGATTCATCTCTAGCTGGACCTTCCTTCATCACTGATGACCAAATCATCCAGTTGCGGGAAATGTTTCCCAGCAAGCCAACAGGCTGTTTGCGTGATAGTCTGTTGGTCCATGGCACACTTACAAAGGCTGCATTATCACTAGCCGGGGCAGAAGATGACGAGGATGACAGTGATCTCCTCGAATCACCTTTTTATACATGTAATGCACCAGCTTCCTTACAAGCCATAATTGAAGAGCTAAAGAAAAAGTTAAGTGTCGAGAAAGAAAAACTCAAGGTCGAGGAAGATGATCTTCTAAACGATGCCCTCGCCTATTACAAGGACAAGGACTTTGATCCCAAAAAGAAACTTCGAATTGTGTTTAAAAGTCAACCTGCAGCAGACACGGGAGGTGTGTTGAGACAGTTCTTTACACAACTTCTGAAAGAAATCTCGGAACTCTTCTTTTATGGTGAAAAGTCAAGACGTCCAATCTACAACTCTGATATTGTGTCATCGGGAATGATGAAACTCATAGGGACAATTATCGTCCACAGTATTTTGCTTGCAGGACTGGGGTTTCCTGTTTTTTCTCGTTCTGTGTACAGGTACCTAGCTACTGGCAAAACAGATGAAGTTGTCCAAAACATGACAGTTGATGACTGCTCAGCACCTGTTAGGAGTTTCATAGAGAAGGTGATTTTTACTTAGTCCTGAGAATTTTAAGATAACATGACTGTGGGTATGTGTAGGTGTGTGGGGTGTCTGTTAATAGCATCCAAATTAAAAAAAAGATTATCTGTTTACCCATGTTGTCCTGTGACTGGTAATCAGAATGCTACATTTCATGCAACTGTGCACCCAAAGGATGTTGAGCTGGACACAGTTCCAGTGCAATTTAATGCTTGCATGCAATGTTGTGTGTAATTTTGTGTGCAGTAATGTTGCACCATGTGTTCCAGTCCAAACTCAGTGTTACATGACTTTATTTACAGAAATATTTTATTATTGTTATTATTATAGATTACAGCGGTGGATGAACTTGCGTCCCTTGATGAAGAGGAAACGACCAACATTCTCTCCGAATGTGGGCTGACTTTCAATCTAACAGTGAGTCATTACATATATTTTCTGAATTCTGCTATATCTGGTCTGCACAATAATCATACCACTGGGCTAAGCAGTTTCCCTAAGTCAGTAGTTATAATACATATAGCTATCGGTAACTACAGTATCCCTGGTTTTGTCAATTGCGTCCTTGCTCTCATTTCCTGGGGAGAGAAGGCGGGCAATACCCCCATGCATGGACACAGGCAAAATAATTTTTGGTGACAAGAACAGACAAACCTAAACCATTAATCTTTAAGTTTTTCACTAAGGCAAGTAAACTGTTTTGCTTTTGTGCAAAATGGTACATGTAGCTGCGTGATCAAGGTGTATTAAAGGCACAACATTTTTTTGGATTTCATAGAGCGAAAACCAGATGAGGGTCATACAAGCTGTCATGATCCATGACATCATAGGAAAGCCAAAGATCGTGCTTGACCAGTTACGAGAAGGCTTGGCAACCCTAGGATTTGGTACAGAGATGCTGCAGCATCCAGAAGAGTTTGAAGAGTTGTTTGTGCACGACAACAATGTCTTGGAGAGTGGTTCAATCATAGGTTCACTTCAGTTCCCTACAGTTTTGAGCAGTGATGAATCAACAACACATGACTATCTCATAAATTCTTACAGGGAGGGTCCCAAGAAACCCTAAAGCGATTTTTAACTTTTGCAACAGGATCACCTGTTTTACCTGAATTTGGTTTGGGGACAATTCAAGTCAAGTTTGATGATGGCACAGCTATTTTTTGCATCCACCTGTCTCCAAAGTCTGACATTGCCAAAGAAATTCCCAGACAACGACACGTTTAAATGTTCAATGGAAGGAGTAATTAACAGTGTCGCAGGAACAAAGTCATTTAACTGTGTGTGATTGTGTGATGACAGAGTTAGTGTATCCACAGGCGACTGGTTGTTATTTACCTTTTTTTAATTTGGCAAAGATTCAAGAGCTGTGTTTTGACATTTCTTCACAACACTGATATTGTGAAATCTAGTACTTTCAAACTTAGTAAGAGTGAGTTATACAAATTCAGCTGCAAATCAAAATTATACATGTAGGTGTTGGCTTGCAAGTTACAGTTCATTCTGTTTAGACATCACCATAATGATTATTATTACAAAATTAAGAAAGAAACATTAAGTAACTATCATTTTTGATATCTCATCCACCATTTCAATAAATTAAGAAGAACACATCATTACATTAAACACCCGCATAAAAGAAACAGCGGATTAATATATAAGAAACAATTCAGCCTGACAAATGATAAGAAAAATTACTTAAGATTAGACAGCACTCTGGCACATCTAAGTATGTGTGCTGGACCATTACAAATGCACAATGTGAAGTTTCAGAAAATATCCATACCTCCCCCACAGAAGGGTTGGATCAATATACAGCAGTTTGATTATTAGTGTTTAATGTCATAATTAGACCTGTCAGAGTCAATCATTCACTAATCAAAGCAAATTTGTAGTACATACTGTGCAACATTTCCAGAAACACTTTTAAGAACCTCTTGAAACACAGCAGCCTGAAACAGAAAATCACAGGTTCTTTTATGCGGGTGTTTACTGTATTTATTCTGATCATGAATGGAGTTGGTTTGATACTTCTGCAATGAGTTGATTGAAAGTAGATATTCCATAATTTCCATCATCGGCTGTGAGGTCTATCCGCTGTCTTAATGACCACAAGTTGTCATCATCCAGTGGACATGAAGTATCCGGAACTTCCACTAAGTTGTCTCCATCTGTGTTCACCGGACCATCCCAATCAACTCCATGTTGACTGATTTCCTCCTGTAGTAAGAAAGATTTTCTTAAGTCTAATTCAAAAAAGGCATTGCATTTGTTGCAATTATTTATATTATTATTTCTGATTTATTTCAAATCGGTTCAGTTACTATGAAATAAAAGAAAATAGGTTTGTATAATCTCAAACCAAAAACAAATTAAAGCACGTTTTTGTTCAGGAACAGTAGTTCATTTTGTTACATTTTATGTCTGTTCTGAGCCCCACCCAATGAGGCATTTTACGAGTGAGTTATTTTCAGCCATAATGGACTCTTTAGGAATTGACCCATCGGTTGCATTAAGTAATTACATAAAGTAATGTGTTTTTCCAACGAAAGATAAAAATTTGCAAAACCTATCAAGTTCTGGTTTGATATTAGAGTCTTAAAAATTTTGTGATGTCAGTTGAAATTGATCTACTTTAAAATAATAAATTTCAATGATGTAAAAGAATATTAATTTTATACTGTTGCTGTTAGACTGTTCATGTTCATGGAAACATGACAGTTATTTATTTTATTTATTATTGTTATGTTATTATTGTCATGTTACACATTAAAGTAAAATGGAAAATGAGGATTTTTTTGGAGAGTTTATGACTTTACCTCTGTCACTGGATCTGGAGCATTACTTAAGATAGCCTGGCCAAATTGTGTTGCATGCAGTCCACCAATCCACAGTTGCATCGGGGACTTGTTACCTTCAGTACGCAGTGGATGCTGAACCCATGAAGCTTTCCAAGTTTCTAGATGTTGGTTGATCATGGGAAGGTAAACCATGTGTAAACACCAAATGTGGATGTCATTGTCAGCATCAAGTATATTATGCATCTCAAGATACTGAAAGATCTGGTAGAATAGGGAAAGGCAGTCACGATACACGTCTCTCCATAACCGCTCAATTCTCTGATTGTGGGTGCTTATACCTACAACGATAGAACATCGAAGGAAACATTCAGATTCCCTAAATGGGCATAAAACCTATGACTTCTGCTAAACTGATATGTGTGGTCAGATGATTGTATTATTTCCCTATCAAAATATTTTTATTATTTGCACAGCTGTGACTTCGTCAATGAAAATGACAAGTGACAAAGTTAAGTTAACAAGTGACCGTTTAATAGGGGTGAAGACAATAAAACATAACTTGTTGGAACCCCAGAAAAGGTGACTCCAACCACGTGATAGAGGTGGCTGCTTAATACAGGTTACAGCAGTTTTACAGTAATTAAAGGAAATGATTTCTGGGACTTTGGCAAGTGACTGCTTAATACAGACTCACTGAATACATGTTTGACTACTTTGTATGGCCCAATCCTTTTACAAGGGCAGAATATTTCAATGCCTAACGATCCAACAGTAGGGTCCCAGTTTGAGATCCAACTCTGTTTTCTTTGAGCAAAAACAAGTTCATTCCAACATAGTGAAACTGTTCCCATTGGCAATCACCTGAAACATAAAATATGCATGTAGCGGATGGTCTTTTACCCTGAAGATGACTTGAATAGGTGGAAACATTCAGAATTTAGTTTTCTTTTATAACATTTTTAGCCTTGTGAATGGACAATCATTTTTTAATTATTCCATTCATCCTGGTTTCTGAACCAGAACAAGATTTCGACTCCAGTATTTAGGACTGTTCATTTCATATTCCTTTCAGAGCAAAACTTGCTGCCATAAAACATGGTTAATTTGAGCAGAGTATAATGTCTTGTCTCATACTGAAATAAAAGTTGTACCGGTATCACGAGAACACCCAGAAAGGTAAAACCTCCAATCACAATGAAACAACAAAAAGAAATCTATAGTACTTGTGACAACACAATACATGTACATATACCTGCAATGATACTTCCTCGTCCTGGTCCTCTGTTGGGATGATTTAGCATAAACCACCCAACTTCATAATTTTCACCGCCTTTATCACAGCGAACACGAGAAGGCAGGCCATATTCTTCAACAGCTTTAGTAAAAAGTCTGAGAACTGTTGCTGCTTGATTGTTTGAAGATGCATGCAAAAAAACTGGCAATCGAGAATAACCATCTACTCCTCTGTGCACAACAATTCTCCATCTACAAATTGAATACAGGTTATAAATCAGTTTAAAATATGTTTTATGATATTAATGATAGGAGCAGTTATTTATTAAGGACAATGACGGCCTCCTGTCATGGTATCCTATATCAATACAACTTTGTAGGTGTTATAACAAGGTGAAACAGGTCCTGGGAATTTTGTTTTGCCATTTTTGAGGACTGAAAAGTGCTGAAATACAAGACAATAACTTCCTAGATTACCTAACCTGTACTCGTTTGTTTGGAATAAACCCCTAGACAAAGTAAGTGCCTTGTCTTGTGTATCTTCCAAGTCAAATGGAGATCAATCCCCAGTCATCTGCAAAGTGGGGGAATTTGACCACCCTTGCCAGAACACTCATTAACTATCAACAAAACACTTTTTGGTTCTAAACAGTGTTATTATGAGACAACTTCATAATCCAAAACTGCAAGTGACCATTTCTATAAATGTATGTGATTTGCATCAAAACATTAAAAACTTCAATTTTGATTACTTGAAGATACCATTCTATAAAGCTCCGATTGCATATAGTAGGGAATCTGACCAAAGTATTCCAAAAAAGTCTGCTGGGGAAATAACAATGCTCATAGAATGAACAGATACATTGATGCATGCTCCATTTATATTATACACCAGGTGGCTCTTTTCTTTCACCTCATAAGTTTATGATTTCCATCAATATGCCAAAGAGCCAGGGGTCCAGGTACCCAGTACTTGCGGCGACGAATGGAATCCCTCCACCTTTGATGTACACCTGTAGGTCAGTTCTGAGAAGCGACTGCCTAACTCTTTCCCACTGAACTCTCACAGCTTTACTTCTCAGATATCCCATCGGCATCCTTATGCCAATTCCAGGGTGTTTTCTTTGGGCTTCTCTCGTAACTCTGTCCAAGTCATCATCACAGATGTCAATGTATGCACCTTATTATTAATCATAATAGATACCAATGAGCACACTAAACTCAAGTTCAAATCCTACTTAAAGCGGGCAGCAGGATAATATATAATTATACCATTGGGATGACCTAATGGTTTAAGTGTGTGAGCATTTGAAAAGTTTGACATAGTCATCGCATGTTGCTATCAGTCATTTATGCCAACTCTTTCAGATCATCCCGGTCTCCCATATGGGTAACCATATCTCCCAGACAAAAGTAATTCTGGATCTTTTCTTTGCACTAGCCTAATATTTTTTCCCAAATTTTTTTTCAAAAATCATAACACTATTGTGATTTATCATATTCATGTCATGGTTCCTGGCTGAGTTTTCTTTAATCTTTCTCCCAATTTGTTATTTTCGAGTCGATTTTGAGGACCTGGGTCAATTTTATTTTGTTTGTTTGTTTTTTATTTTGGGCAGGAAGGTTGCCTCAAAAGAAAAATGTCCCGATTTCAGATCTCCAGAGGTTGACATTTATATCACTATGGACTTTGGATTATGAATTCTGATATTTTGGCTTTACATGCATGCAATTGGCAGTTTAACTTTTGTGGACAGCTCAACTGCCTCCACGCCTCGATATAAAGATTGTGATTACGTGTATTTTTGAAATTAAAATTATTAATATTTTGTTCTTAGCTCCGTATTTAGTATTTTATATGTATATAAGTCAATTGATGTATTTTAGTATTTTTATGTATTTTAGTATTTTGAGAAATTTAAATTAATATTTTAAGTAGTATACATGACCCCACAAGCTTTTTAGCTTTAAGTAATGATCCGCATAACAAGGATAGCGCTGAACAGCAATGCATGATGGAATGTCAACTTTTTTCATTGTTACAACTAGTGATCTCATTGGCCTAGACTCAAAAACCGCTAAAAAGTTAAGGTTGAAGGTGCATTTTGTCTAATTTTTTTAAGGTTTCAAGTATTTTGAGACCAAATCGCATAACATGCAATTTTAAAAGATATTGTATTTGGGGAACTTCATCAAAGAAGCAAAATTATTAGCTATTGTCTCCCGCTATTCTGATTGGTCAACCACGAACATTTCCTAAAATTTACTTGATGCATGAAATAAACCAGCTCCTCCTCTATTCTTGAAATCAAAGATATTCTATGTGGGAAAGAGCCAATGCCACAGAACAATGAAGTTTGCTATCGTTCTTATGTGAAGCATTACTTAATTCTCATCGTATTGAAAGAAAGGTTTTATGTTATGTTATGTTAAAGACAACAAAACTCAATCTCGGAAAAAAGTTGTTGTTTTTGGTCTGTACACCTTTTTTTTTCTTTTTTTGACAGCTTCCCACTCTTAGCTGGAATGCTTAATTTATAAAATGCTTTTCATAAAGAACAAGAAACCTAAACTGAACACTCAATCTGGCTCAATCAAAGCAAAACTATTTACCTAATTAACACCCTCTACACTCCACATTATATTTCTTTTTAATCACATGCAACAAGACTTTCACATACAATTTATTATATAATGAACTTACAAGAACCTGACTTTAGTTATATGAATTTGAAAATGATGAGTGAGTCAGCTAAACGTCATTCTAAACTATTATCGCTATTTTTTATTCTTAATTGTTTATCTAAAACATCCGTTATTAGACTGTATTTGTAGAGCCAGTAAACTATATCCGTGGCCAGCAAGTATCCACTTCAAAACAAAGGAAAATAAAAATTGAAACGAAACCAAATTTGAACCATGTCATGTAATCTTATTAATAACTGATAAACTGATATTTAATGAGCACTCATGCACATACTGGAAATAAAAACTAAAGTATAAAGTGGTTTTAAAATAGTCTACCTGAAATCGACAGGCCGTAATTTGCCATTCTTCTTTCAATCGTTCGTGGCGATACCCTAAACAACTTGGCAATAACGGGGACCTGGAAGCCCTGGTCGATAAGAAAAGACAACTGTTCCTCTTTGATTTTGAACGATGGACGTCCACGACCTCCAAAAAATATTTTTGGGGCAAACTCAATGGCACAAGCAGTCGACTGTACATCCATAACACGCAGATAACTGCTGGTCTCCCCCAAAAGTTGAACAATTCCATCTGTTGGTGCACAGTTACTATCAAGGTTCACTAGTGTACGAGGTAGATAGTCTAGCCTTAGCGATATTCCATCAATTTCGAACGAGGTAATAGCTGGATTGTCTAGACTTTCAATCGTCTGCTGGATGATGTCGTACGCTCTTCTGAACGCCGCCATCTTGACATGCAAACCCCGAATGAAAGTGGTTTCGCCCCCTTGCAAATTCGCCCCCTACAAGTTCGCCCCGTTCCAATCGAGTACGCCTCCTTTGTGACGAGTTCGCCCCCCTATATATCTTGCATTATTTCGCCTCCTTATTTAATCGAGTTCGCCCCCCAATATATCTAATATTATTTGATCGTGTGGTCATTGCTTTTATTCATTTGGTGGCTCCTAAAGGAGCCGTTTGGTCCTGTACGAGTGCAACGTCTAACACCACGGTTAGACCTACAGGAATTATATCTCGCGTGGACCATACAGGCGTGCGCAGGCCCGTAGGAGCTGCTTGCTCGTCCTCTCGCCTTACTTGTATTCCTCCCACAGGGTAAAGATTCTTGAGCTTTGAGAGCAATATATAGTCTCGTGCAATGCAATCCGCTTTTGAAACATCGCACAATTTTTCATCACGGTAGTTGCAGTCACGTGCTAGGTAACGAAAAAGTTCACGTGTATCAAGTTCCATCGCGTAAAAAAACAACGCCAATTTTACGAGAGATTAACTCAAACTCGCTTCGAAGTTAAATGCAGGACGACGGCCAAACATAACAAACACAAGATTTTTTTTATCTTGTCGAACGGAAAAGTAAAGGACTTGCAGACTTTATTAAAAATGTTTATTGTAACGCACTAATATAACGTGCGACACAAAATCGAATTCTACCGTGAGCGAGTTTCCTTCTATGTAGCACACGCATCAAGTCGATGTTGAACTCTAAACTTCAAGGAGACACAAACAAAAAAAGGTTGGCGTATTGACACTAGTAGATAAACATGAGGCGAACTCGATCGTTTTGGGGGGCGAACCAGGTTCCTTGAGGGGCGAACTATAACGGGGCGAACTCGTTACGGGGCGAAACCACTGGATTCCCAAACCCCGACCACTCTTGAGCCCACATGTTTTGTACAGTGGCGTACCATCTGAAGGTCAGCTCACTCAAGCGTGAAGTTCAATGTCCAACAAGAATATTGCATTGTGCTGCAAGCATATCACACTCTGCACCGCAACACACACACACTGAACATCAACATAGCAATGAAAGGCATGAATGTCGCACTTAAACGAACGGAAGGTGAATTTAAAATATGGATGTTGGTGTGTGAATACGGAAAACAAGAATGTTGGATTGCGATGCAAGCATATCGCACACACACAGACGAATGTCGCATGTAAACGAAGCACACTGAATTTGAAATATGGATGTTGATTCGTGAATGCGCAATGTTGAATTATAGACATTGAATATTGGATTGTAAAAACAAGCATTAATTCAAAGCAACAATGTTGCAAACAAAAGGTTGAATTTTGGCGGGGATATAACGCCATATTAATCCACCATATAACAAAAGCGTCAAAACCAACATCGCACATGCGTTCATCAGCCTCATTGATAGATCTTTTCCAGCAGGCCACAAACTGAGGAAAATTTTCAACAGGAACACTATAAAGCTCAGCTACAGCTGCATGCCCAACATCAGGCAAATAATAGACGGCCACAACAAAGCCATCCTGAAGATGGCAGAAACAGCTCAGCCACAGAAAAGCGAAGGGAACATGTGTAGCTGTAGGAAAAAAGAAGACTGCCCGCTAAACGGAGAATGCCTGGTGAGTGAAGTCGTTTACCATGCCACGGTCACAACCGGAGACAAAAAAGAGACATACATCGGTCTCACAGCTACTCAGTTCAAGGCAAGATACAGAAACCACCTGATGTCATTTAGACATGAAAAGAGAAGGAATGAGACTGAGCTGAGCAAGCACCTGTGGCAGCTAAAGGAGGCAAATAAGGAATTCGATATCACGTGGAAATACTCGCCAAAGCAAAATCTTACATTAACCTTACAAAATGTCGCAATCTATGTACAACAGAGAAGTTCTTTTTAATCTGTAGAAAGATGCAGGGATGTTATTTTTCCTAGCTTCTTTAAAAGTGTCCATTTGCTTTCTTCTTCTTGCTACTATTTCGTAGGGTAGATCTTGATACATTTTAAATCTGCTTCCTCGCAAACGGGAGCCCAAAGTTAGAATTTCTTCACAGTTATTATAGCGGAGGAACCTTGTGATAATTTGCCTGGGCTTTTCTTCCTTCTTCTTTCCTAAGCGATGAACCCTCTGTATTTCAACGGTGCTTGCATCTTTGTATCCTAATTCCGTCTCGAGGAAGGTGCGAACAACTAATTCAGTGTCTTCTTTGTCTGTTTCTTGCACAATATTTTCAAAAATCATATTTTCCCGCCTCGAGTAGGCTTCCAAATAGAGATTCTTGTTTTGTACCTCTTTAAGCTTAGCTTCTAAATCATCATTTTTCTTCTGCAAATCGGTTAAAGCGAGATCTGTTTTCTCCTGGTAAAATTTTAGGCTCGCTGTCGAATTCTGCTGTTGCTTCTCAGCTTTATTTAAGCTTTCTTTCAAGTTCTCAATGTTGTGGCTGGCGGTTGTTTGCGAATATTCCAGCTTCTGTATTCTTCCTTCCAATTTTTGAAGGGACGTTTGGACATCATTTACTGTTGTTTGGATAGCGTCTAGCTTTTCCAGCTTTCGATTTATTTCCTCCAAAGTTTTATGAAAGCCTTCGGCCATGTTCAAAACCGTAAAGATTTCGTCTTCAACCTCGTGCTCCTCGACTTCTTCAGGAGAGTTTACTTCATCACTCCTCGCTTTTTTTGCTACTGGTGAAGTGCTCGACTCCTCTGAAGAGGAACGCTCGCTTCTTTTCCGTTCCAAGATCTTTTTCAACAGTTCTTCCATTTACCACCCGGGAAAAAAAGAATATGTGGCGGACGGATCAAGGACACGTCTTACGCCATTGCTACCCAGGCCCAGTAAAATTCATACCTAAACTAGGCGTTCTGATATATTTGAGAAAGGCATTTGATTTCCAGCGACCTATTAACGAATTTGAGAGTCAGAAAAACCTTTAGCGGTAGCCCAACTAGCGGCTCCAATACGGAAACTATGAGCTTTGTAAAGAGCACAGTCAAGGTTGTTAAACTTAAGGGCAGCTTTAAGCTGCGTGACAAAAAATGTCCTAGTGATAGGCGTCCCATCGGGCCAGCAAAACAGGGGACCCGGAGCATAACCTCTAAGTGAAACATATTGCAAAAGCAACTGGACAGGACAGCACAAGGACTCAGGATAAATGTAAACAACAAAATTCTGTCCCAGGTCACTATGTTTGTAGTTAATAAGAGTAAGCTGAAGGGCTTCGACGTTTCCCTTCTTATCCACTAAGCGATCTAACTGAGTTATTCTAATGAGATTAGTGCTCTCACCGGAAGTTGTTGTTATTTCTCCTATTCGCAGAAATGCAAAAAATGTAATGGCACACATAGCTGAGAGCAAATGTATTTGATATGCTGATGAGACTGTGTGTTGAAACGATCCTAATAGCTTGTTTAGGATTGGTAACGTAATCGATAAACGAATATCTCTAGTGGGAGCTAACTTCCTATAGCCCTTAAGGAGCTGATTTATAATGGCTGCTTCGGTGGGATCATCCACTGCAGCTAATTGATGTACGTAACTAATGGCAGAAACATAAGTCGTAACGGACGATGCTGCGTATTTCGAAGAGTACAAATGAGCAATAAAGAAAGCTAAAATAGCTGGTTGAATGGGTAGCGTAATAAGCATTTCACCTAAAAATTGCTGGGCCCAAGATGTAAATAGCGCCCAGGGCCTTTTGTAAGTTTTAACTGAAGCGCTACTGATGCTAGCCTCTAAAAGTGTTTTAGTTATATCGGCCAGTTTTGTGGTAGCAGATGTGGAGGAACAATTGTCAGTTCGGCTGCTGCATACTGGTCGAGGGACTTAAATTTGTCTACCTGTAAACGCGATAATGCGTCAGCGCTTGTGTTACAAAGACCGGGCAGATGAACTGCCTTAAAAAGTATGTTATGCTTCAAACATGACAAAACCAAGGAGCGGACTAAAACCAACAGTTTTTTATCTTTTGTGGTTTTTTTAATTGATAACCTCCACAAGCGCTTGGTTATCTGTATGGAATGTGACACACTTATTGGCCAGCCTATTAGCCCATATTTCAACACTAATTACAATCGGAAACATTTCAAGTATGACTATATTAAGCGAGCTCCAACGCTTGGGCCAAGCGCCATATAACCAGTTCCTACCAAAAACCGCGTCATAGCCTAATGAGCCTGAAGCATCAGTGTATAGGTGTATCATATCGGATGAAAGCCAAACGAAGTCTAAAAAGAATGATTTGCCATTGAACTGTGTAAGGAATTGCAACCACAAGTGAAGATCGCCTTTTACTGCCCTCGTTAAGCAAATCATATGCATCGGTCGCCTGATGCCTACTGTGAGGTTAATCATTCGTCGGAGAAATGTTCTTCCAGGCACAACTACTGAGCAGGTAAAATTTAACAACCCTATTAGAGATTGCATGTCTTTTAGAGTGACTTTCTTGTGCTTTAGGAAATCTTGTATCGTGTTAGTACATTTGTCTATCTTATCGTGAGGAAGCCTCGCTTCCAATTTGCAAGTATCAAGTTCGATACCCACAAAAGAAAGAACTGTACTTGGACCAACGGTCTTTTCAGGCGCCATGGGAACCCCTAAATCGTCACAAGTTTTTAAAAACGATAAAAGTTTTGTCGAACATGTAACTGCATCACGCTCAATGATGAGAAAATCGTCTAAGATATGTAAAATACCCGGAGTTGACAATTTGTAATGTGCAATCCATTCTAACGCGGAGCTAAAAGCCTCAAAAATCTTACACGAGCTGGAACAGCCCATGGGCAAGCACTTATCATAATAAAAGTGATCTTGCCAAAAAATACCAAGCAGGTCGTAATCATTTGGGTTAACCGGGATCAGTCGAAAAGCATTTTTGACATCTGTCTTTGCAAGCGCACAGCCCCTGCCTGTGTGCCTAATAATCCTAATAGCATCGTCGATTGATGCGTAGCGAACTGAAGATGCTTCCGTAGGAATATGAGAATTGACAGATGTGCCATAAGGAAAAGATAAGCGATGAATTAAGCGAAATTCCCCTGGCGCTTTCTTAGGGATTAAACCTAACGGCGATAAACGTAATGAAGAAAGAGGCTTTTCAGAAAAAGGTCCAGCTATTCTACCTAATTTTAATTCCTTGGAAAGTTTTTCATTGACAGCTGAAGGATTTCGAATTGCTAACAGCAAATTATTGCAGAAGGACGTCTCGTGATATCCGACGTAATCAAGAGAAAACCCTCTTAAGAAACCATCTAGTAGATAGCGCTTCGACGCCGGTGGATAACCGTCTAAATAAAACTCTAATTTACTTTATTTACTTGATTGGTGTTGGTAGCGGCATGTGCTGAGGCGGGGCGTGATGTAGCAGCGGAGGGTTTGGTCCCACGACATCGAAAAGCCGGATGGGTTGCCCCACATTTGAAACATTCATGTTTGAAGTTACAGCCAAAACATTTTTCGCCTTGATGAAATTTCTAGCAAAATCCTTTTGGAAAGGGCCGAGACGATTGTTTATTAGCGTTGTTTCCTGGAGAAGCTGGAAATGAACTACGCATCATGTGGTGCGCCTGCAACCACAATTCCCAGTGTATTTCATCCCAGGGAAAAAGGGATTTTTGCCGCAAATAGCGGAAATTCTCATCGTAATAGCGCCAATGCGCATTTTTAGCCGCTAAATCATGCACCGTCGCACTATACTTCACCAAGGCCGGTGCCGTTTCTGGAAAACGCACTGTGTAAATAGCAACAAAAATTTGAAAAGCAGAGGTCCACTGATCGATTGTAGCTATGCGCTTTGTGTTTTGCACAATAGCAACAATAAATAGCAACAAAAATTTGAAAAGCAGAAGTCCACTGATCGATTGTAGGTATGCGCTTTGTGTTTTGCACAGGCTCGGGACTAACAGTTGGCGTTGAAGACCCAGGTAAATTTTTTATTGTTAAAATTGTATTTGGGGTCCCCGGGCAACGTTGCGAAAAGGTTACCTAAATCGACATATTCGTTTGCCCAGATTTTAGATTGCAGTTTTTCGGATACCCTACTCGCTAAGGGAACGGAAATCAACTTGTGAATAGTACCAGGCCGACTGTTAGCATCGCGACTGCCCGAAATTACAGAATCATTATTTGATTGAAAATTATGGCCCTCACCAGTTAAATCCTGAACAACAGCTGCCACTGACTCCTGTACAGCAGCAGCTGGATCAGCATTCTGCTCTGTGGTTGGGACAGTGTTCGCCGATGGGATAACGCCTGCCTCAGATAAACTTTTTATCACAGCGGCTGACACTGCCTTTGTCAGATCCGGAATGGAGACCGACGACGGGTTCAATGAGGTCGTTAGTTCTTGACGATCCACTGCAGTGGTGGAATTACCCGTGAGGGGTTGCCTTTCGAGTTCAGCTGGATGCGTAGCGTCTGGAAGATGGGGTGTTTGGACAGGGCCGTTGTTTGGAGGGACTCGTCGTGAACGCTTGCATGCCACAGAAGGGACAGAACGGGTGGAACTAGGCCTTTTAGCACCAACGCTGGTGGCTTTGCCTTGTGTAGCGCTTGTTCCTTTACTCAGGCGTTGTTTTCCACGTGTCATCATTCTGGCGGAACCGAGTAGTGCACTAAAAGTAACAGACAAAACCTTTCGAACGACTAAGAAACTGGCCCTGATTAACGAATGTTACAAATGCGAAATAAAGGAGCTAGCAAACATAGGCAAAGAGGGTGGAATGGGATAGCGGACCAAGAAAGTTGATCGCCAGGTCATTCACTTAAACAGAGATAAATGTGGTTAATCAGACAAAAAACAAATCGGCAACATGTTTGGCAAACCCAGTAAAATGAGATGCCGCAATGAACATGCCAAAAATGCCAGAAATAAGGTATATATACCTTAAAACATGTCAATATAAACTCAAAATAGTATACAAAAACAAAGAAAGGTGAATGCCTGTGCGATCTGACGTGTTCGAACCAGTCAGGCCCTCTGAGCTGGGGAAAACAGTTTCTTTAATGCAAACAAAATCGCCCCTCTGTAACTACGATATAAAGCATAATTGCCCCGGTCGTTTAAATGAACGCCATCCCGCGTAACATGGGGATGCTTGGTCTTCGGAGGCCTTTGTGGTTCCAAAACTCGGCGTAAGACAGGGGCTCCAAGACAACTTTAAGGTAATTGTTCAAGACCTGAACACCCAAATTGAAGTCGAGATGTTGCGAAGGGGCTGTCGCTCTATTAAGAATTTGGCAAACTACCACAAACTTCACATTAAACTGCCCGTGTAACATGCGGACAAAGTCCTCGATGTTTAAGCCGATAGTTTCTGGGCGTTGCCCGGCCTCACAAAGGTCATTAGAACCTATCTCTAAAATAACTACATGAGGCTGAAAGGCTCTGACGCGCCCTAAATCAAAGGAACGAAGTTTAGCGACAGTTCTTCCCTGAATCCCAGAAAAACAGATTTCTATAGATGACAAATTCAAATTAGCTAGTGTCCCTTTGTCACGGCGCTGCTTTAGGAAATAATGAAAACGTTTCACGAGGGAATGTCCCATTATCAAAACTTTAACATTTTGTTCCATGGCATAGAAAAAGGGGAGGGGGACAGAAGTAAAAGGAAAGTACTTAACTCTGCCGTAGGCTTGATTTCTTGAACGTCCCAAGATTGAGCTTGCAAATTGTGAGTGGAAGTGAAGTTGTTCACCTTATAACTCCTCCAGAAAGACGATCATACGATTGTGTAATTTTACTGAAAACGTGGAGAGTAAAATTACTGCACATGTTGAGTAAATGTACGGAAAGAGGACTATAGTAATTTTACTGAACGTGTTCCAGGGATATAAGTGGTCCCTGAGATCTCCTGATTATCTTGTGATCGTTACTTTACATGACTGTACCTTTTGCCTATTATATAGTAAGTAGCAAAGGTCAAGAGAATCACCTGTACATGTCGACGAACATTATCAGGTCACAAAATCAACCACCTCGACCCTACTTTAAACTTTGTACATAACTACATATTATTGTGTAGGTGACATAAATATATATATCCTACCACAAGCATCTTTTAGAAGACACTCCCTTCACAACTCAATAAATACAGTACCACAAGTGAAGAGTAAAACAATGTTTTTCGTCTCTCACCTAAATTTCGACCCTGTTAAACGGCCTTCATCGGGGTGAATGGCCGTTATAAGCATCACACACCATTATTACATGATAACAAACAAATTTGAAGACTTGCTCGTACTACATAGTCTGGGAGCATCTGTAATCCCATGGGAAATTTTGTGAAAAAAGCAAGCCACCTATCTAGATGTGTTAAGGGGACTCTAAGGAAGATAAAAAATGTCGGCAATTTTGTAACTTGCACCGATGACCACAAGGGTGCATTGAAAATGTGACGTCTGAATTCTGGCATGGAAACGAGGCTGGACCTTAAAGTACCTGAAAACTATCTTTAATGACAACAGATTGTTATCAGAATTACTCCTGTAACACATAATAGTGTATCTGACTTGAAAACGTATCTGTCAAGCAGTTAATCCGGTCACGTGACCATAATACCATGCAAACGAGGCTTCACCTTAAAGAACCAGAAAAGATTGCCAGATTACTACCATTATTACTCATATAATACATAAGAGTGTATGTGACTTTACAATGTATCTGTTAAGCAGTTAAACTAGTCACGTGACTATGATAGCATGGAAACGAGGCTTGAGCTTAAAATTCCGTTTGACAACCACTAATAGCAAGTGGTCAATAGAGGAAAAATAAAACACCTATTGAAGTGCCTTTCAGGTTATGTGGAACTGGCCAAGCTATTACAGAAGCCTGAAAACAAGATGCGTTCCAGTGACTACCAGGGCTAGACATTCACGACAAGATCAAGATGTTCATCACCCTTCTCCTCGAAGTCATCGTCATCAACATCATCATCAGAATCATCAGCATTGTCAGAGTTTTCTTTATCGCTGTCAGCAATGTTATCACAAAGCTCATCCCCACCATCAAGTTAGCTGCAAAGATCGCTGCATTTACTTACTGCCTTCCGAGACTGAGATCAATCTCTTTAGCGCAGCCCGGCTTAACTAGCAGGGAACTGCAATGCTGCAGGTTGTAGTCATGTCATTACTCGGACCCATTCACCTTGAAAGAAACCCAGTTTCTACTTAGCTTCATTGTCACAAAGTCTTAAATACGTTAGGTTAATGTCCAAGTAAAACACCTGTGTCCATTTTCCTTCCAAAAGAGACATACTGCATGTTTACAAACATTATACAAATTTGTACTGAACGAGGGAAAATAAAGAATCTTTCATTGCAAGAACCAATGCACTTCTGGTTGGCAATTAATATCAACAGGTGACTCTTCAGCGTGTGATTATCGCTATAGGGTCGGGTCATGGCAGCTCCGGGTTTGGTTCCTTGTAAATTGGTCATATCATCATCTTATAATGTGCTCGCAATTTGTTTCCACTAGCTTCCAAACAAGTTGTGTAACATTTTAACATCCAGCCTCGTTTCCGTGCTATAATGGTCACGTGACCAGTTTAATTGCTTACCAGATACGTTTTCAAGTCAGGCTACATCATGATGTGTTATATGAATAATTCTGATAGTAATCTGTTGAAATTTTCAAGTACTTTAAGTCTCAGCCGCATTTCCATGTTAGAAAACAAGCGTCACATTTTCAGTCCACCCTTGAGACCATCGGTGCAAGTTACAAAATTGCCGACAACATTTTTTAAGTTTCTTAGAGTCCCCTTAACATATCTAGATAGGTGGCTTGCTTTTTTCACAAAAATCCCACAGAACATTATTTCTTGACATATGCTACCAGACTAACAAAGGAATATAAACACACGTGCGCTCTTTACCGGACGCGAGACCTAGTCGCCCTATTCTGGCTGTAAAAAAAATCACTTATATTCAAGCCCTGAGGCTGAATACAGTTCAACCTATAGGCCCACTGGCCTTCTTTATCCCGGAGAGCTGATTTTTTCCGGACACTCTGTCAATTAACTGTATAATGACATCCTCAAGACCAAAGTGTCCCCGGCCAGAAAAATGTCTATATAAAAGATCATCCTTGTTTTTAACCTCAAAAGAAAGCCTTGAATGTGCTCTAAAACGGGCCTTATGATTGCTAAACCTAAGCCTAAATTTTGATGTTGTTGACCCAATGTACTGCGCATGACAAACCTTACAGGACAAGTAGACAACATTACTACTATTACAGTCCAGTTCGTAGTTAATTGTATAGCTCTTTCCAGTTCTGTAAGAGGTAAACCTTTCTCCCTGTTCCAGGTACTTACAGACCTGGCATCGTCTGTTACCACACACCACTGTTCCCTTCGAGCTCCGCTCCAGACACGTTGACAGCCTAAGTTTAGCGTGTACTAGGTAGTCCCCCAGGCTCTTAGATCTTCGAAATGCTATGAAGGGTACGTCTTTGATGGCTTTCCTGCATTTTTCTGAGCAATGCAAGAGTGGTTGAAGTTCTCGTAGGATGCTACCAATGTTAGGAAGACTTGGATGGTATGTCAACACCATTGGCACTCTGTTAGCAGCATTCCTAGGGTGTGGTGCCAATGTTTCCTCTCTGGTTTTCAACCTCGCTCTCCTAATTTGCTTCAAAGAAAATGCTTTTTTATATCCCCTGGCTACAAAAAACCTGCATAGATCAGCAGCCCTGTAAATAAACCAATCCAGCCTAGAACATATTCTTCGAAGTCTCAAAGCCTGGTCATATGGTATGCTTTCCTTACACATCCGGGGATGACACGAAGTGTGGTACAGATACTGGTGTTTATCCGTCGGCTTTATGTACAAATCACTCTCTATTCTTCCATTATTTTTTACCTGAACATCCAGGTAATTAAGGTATCAGCCACCCTTAAAATTGCCATTTTTTCATATTTGAGGTTTCAACGTTTTCAAATAGATATGCTTGAGAGTTTTCTTCAAAAAAAAAATCAGAAAATATTATTTCTGTCGAAAGATATCGGGGGTAAAAGATTTTTTCTCATTAATTATCTTAATTGATCGTTGGCAAGATCTGTCATACCCGTGTCATACCGAGTGCCTGCTTCGACACAACACGTGCGAATTGTCTTCGCGTTGTTTATAGCCTTTAGTATTCTCTGTGGATATTTAGCGTTTGCTTCGGTGAAAATGCTGCCAAGAAAAGAAAAGGTTGTGTCCATTTTCGTCATCGAAACCGAGAGCGAAAAAGAAATCTAAGAGCGAGTTTGACAAAGAATGGGCCGCAAAATTGGCTGAGAGCGACAAAGGCTCATTTTATGAGCATGAGAAGTGGCTCGAGGAGTTGGATATTCAGAAAAGCGAAAATGCTGCGGTTGCTGAGAGTGCAACCCGCTCCAAAATCCAGCTTAAAGAGCCAGATGAAGAAAGCCAATTAAGCTCATTGACCCCATCTGCTGATAGAACGTGGAAAACAATAAGCGGTCGAGCTATTGTATCGAGCGAAAAGCTGCTTGACAAACTGGATGAGTCTGTATCTTGTCGATTTTGCCAGGGAAGAGTTCAAGTTGTGGAAAAAATGTACGACTAAGCATGGACTTGGTTCTACCTGGAGAATCCAGTGTGAGAATGAAAGCTGTCCTTCGCACAAGACAAATTCTATTTTAATTCTTCCAAGAAGAGTAGAGTGTTTGAAATAAACTGGGCCTCAGTTCTTGGCCTTCGAGCAATCGGTGGTGGACATTCGGCGGCTTCAAAGTTTTTTAGTTTCCTTGGCCAGGCGCCGATCAACAAAAACGCCTGGGTGGATGATACAAAAAAGATCGAAGGAGAGGCAAAACTTTTGCTCGAGAAAGAATTAAACCGTGCTTCTCATTGTGTAAAAGAGTGAAAGTTTTCCAACGGAGAATTAAACTGTTCACTTGAAGATTTTGAAGGAAGTGTTGTGGACATTGGGGTGACGATTGATGCCTTGTGAAGTGCACGAGGATGGTCAGCTTCGGATGCTGTGGTAGCCGCAATTTCTGTTGACACAGGAAGATTTTGTCCTTTGTCCACACACGGTGTACCGTATTTACTCGATTAACCGCCCTGGGCGCTTATTAAATTTTTGGACCTTGAGGGTGGGCGCTTATTAACTTTTTCTGCCTTTAGGATGGGTGCTCATTTGAAGTGGGCGCTAATTCGAGGTTGGGTGCTTATTCGAATAAATATGGTAATTGAACTGACTGGAAGCAAAATAATTATTTCCTGCTGCTTGCCGCAAAAGTTTGTTCCAGTTACATGTTACCTGTCAAAGTCCTACTGTTAGAGAAAATTGATATCAATCAGAATAAACATTTAGGTGTTATAATCTCATTCCAGGTAGGATGCCGCCAAAAATGTATTTTCTATTTTATCTCCGAACGCAAATTTTGCCGATGGACTCGTACATTTTGAACTCCAAGTCGGCAGCCTTTCACTCAATTTGGCTAAAATTTGACCGGAGTGATGCCACATATCTCTTCTACAAAACCGTGTCTGCGAATTTTAATATTCCTTTTCATTTTAAAGCTACAGCCTTTTTTCCACAGGGAGTGTTGACTAATTACCTTCCCCAGCTTCATTTGCTAATAAAAGAAAAACAAACGCACCTGTCAAAAATCTGAGACAGTTTTTTAGTGAAACGTGTTGAGAAGCGAATGTGGTGTTAATTGTTTTCTTCCATTTATTTCTGGCGGGAGCGGAACATGATTTATAGAGACATGTACTTTTACACAAAGCGTTCCAATTTCGAGACACATTTAAGTAAATCTTTTTTGTTAGTTCAAATCCATAATCTGGAATTATTAAGCTTTTATAAAATATATGGTTTATAGGGGTTTTTATAAAAACAACTAATGCTACAGCGATCCGCTCGCGGACGGTGCTGAAGGGTGGCTGATACCTTAATCCTCTCTCTAGACCAGTCCCAAAGTGAAGTTAATCGTGTCACAGGCTTCATTGATACAATTTAACAACTCCACCAGCTCAAGCTCGGTCCCTGTCCACACCATGAAAACATCATCGATGTATCATAACCAGATGTAAGGTTTTACTTGTGCCTGGGATAACAGCCTTCTCTCCAGTCTATCCATAAACAAATTTGCATAAGACAGTGCCATTTTCTAGCAATAGCCGTCCCCAACAACCTCGTCCCCAGGGTCTTCTCCTTTTCCAATATGGCGGCGGCAGGAGAGAAGACCCTGGCACATAGCAGAAATCACGTGACTGATTTGTCCACGGAGAGTGGAAATTTATTCAAAATGGCGGCCAAGATAAAGAGTGAGAGGATCTGGGTACGAGGTCTTGAGACTGGTGAAAAACAAACAAAATGGCGGCAAAGGCAGAACTCAAAAGAAGCTAAAAATATGAAAGAATACACTTACAAGCCACAGGAATACGGTAGAATGATATAGCGATCTTATTTTCTGTTCAATGACCTTCATTTGTTTTAAGCCTGAAAGTTCTAGCGCACACGGCTGTCTACAACTTAATTTCTCGGTACCGACCTTTTTTCACCGTTTTCTTTTTTTGCCGTACCCTGAGCGCCAGAGGTTCAGGTTTCTTCTTTCGTGAAAGGGAGAGCTTTTTCTAACCGTGAGCGCAATTTATTTCTTCATGTTAGGAATTTCGAGAACAGACCTCTGAAGCCAGGGAATTTTCTGTCATGACGCTCTAAGACCTCTTCCGCTCCGAAATTCAACTAAGCATTAAATTGAGTCGCAGACACTTTAAGCTGATAAGTTATCGTCAGTTTTGTTACAGATCTTCATGAGGTTTTTGACTATTGTTTTTCTATCTGCACAAATTTTAACTGAACTCTGATATGTAAAAAAACAATTTTTTTTTTCTGAAAACAAGAACCAGAGAACACTATTTTGTTAATATAATTTGAGGAAACTTTGGTTGAAAATTAAACAGTTCCTTGGTCAGTTTGGATATTTTGTCACTTGAACTGGTACAGGTAATAAAATTATTGTCAATCTTCATCTACTTCACAGTTTTTAGACTTTGTTATTGGCTTTTGATATTTAACCCCGTTCACAGTGCTTCCGGGCAACAGAGATAGGGGCCTTATTTAATCTAGCAAAGACGGTGGTATTAGTTCCCCCCAAAAAAATGCCAAGTGAAAAAGCCCAAGTACAAGAAGGTTGGAGGTCAAGCAGCCGAGGATCAAAAACAAATCCGAACTTCCAGTTGGTGAATAAATCATCCTGGATCGGTCCACAGAAAGCTTTACAGTTTTCACTGATTTATACAGTCTCTTATTTATTAGTGAAGAATAAGAAAAGGGGGGAAGGTGGGATGGGGGTTTAAAAAAGACGGGGGCTTATTGTTAAAACTTTCTTTCACTGAAAAGGAGGGCTTATTTGAGAGAGGAGGCCTTAATAGAGGATTTAAGATGTTGTTATTATTGTTTTTTTTTTGCCTCTCAGATGTAAAAAAAAGCATTAAACCCGCTTTAATAGCTAGCAAAAGGTGAAGAGTGTTTCCATTGTTTCTAATATAGCAATCCAAAATGTATTCTCCACTTTGAAATAGATTTGATTTTCAGAGCAAAAACTTTCTTAATCCCTGACTTTGGTTTATTTGACATATTACTTGGGGCTGCACTTTGCCATGTGAATTTGCAAATTGACTAAAGGCTAGACTCCAGTTGTTCAAAAATTTGATAGTCCCATCTGAGTCATGTGCGCAGTAAAAGTTCCTATCTCATTTGGAGATAATAGATGTTTTAAGTCAAACATGCTTTGCTCGTCGGATGGGCCCTTTCGTACTCTTAATTGAGACATGACTTGGTAGTGGTGTGCTGATTATCGATCATAATTTATAAAGCATCAGAAACCGAAAGCAAAGTGAGTATTGCTTATACAAATGTTCAGTTGATTGTTGTGGAAAATTCACAAAAACATTGTTGACAAATAAGGACATTAATTCACCTGTGTTGTCTTTTTGATGGGGTCTTAATTTAGTTTATATGATGTTTAGTTGGTTTAACTATGTGACAGATAAGCCTTCTTACAAAATTATTTTCAGTGTTGAAAGTGGCACACAGGGGGCACAAACTATAATCTACTATAATCGATTATCAGTTTAATAGTTGGGTTAATCTGATTATTTCTGACGATATGATTATAATACAGACACTATTACTAAGACTAACCAACACCTTAAAGTAGACTTGGAAAGTATTTAAGCCAGCACATCTAACAGCTGCAACCTCACACCGCAACACCTAAACAAGCTAAAAGCCTTGCCTTGTCCCTGTGTGGCATTTTCCAAGGCCTTAATTCTTGGTCAATTCATTTCGGTGACTTATCTTAGGCAAACTGGAGGGAAACTGTTTCACAATTTCGCTTGGGACCACGTGATCTAAAACTCATTGGCCATGACTAGGCAACTAAAACCTCACTATGCTAATGGCGACTCTGGCACAACACACTTCAAAAGCCTTTGCATCCCGACATGAAAAATCCCATGATCGAGATGCTCCAGGCCCCTTCCGCTCTTGTTTATTCAGTGGATAGTGATACATGCACCCTTTGAAGTAGTTTATTTTTTGAAATCCAAGTTTTAGAACTGAATTATAGCTGCTTCACAATCACACCCAGCTGGTGTTGGAATACTACAGTACCAGCCACTTTTTCACCTGGTCCACAAACCCCCTTTTCAAGGATATAGTGACAAGAACAACATGCACACTTAGCCTACAGTAATTAGAAGCTCAATTGACAGGTTTTAGTTTGACAGAACACGTATTTATCTTGGGGTCACTGTCACCCCATGTCTGGAATCTGGGAAATTTTTCTCTTGGAATCTGGAATAAAGGTCCTAAAGTACTCTGGATCCCACTTATAACTGGAATCCGGAATCCATGTTCCACTGACAGAGAATCCAGAATGCAGTATCCATGGTGCAAAATTGAGAATCCAAGACTGTCAGATTTCCTTGAATGGGCTGATCACTGTTTTCAACTTGATAAAATAAAAGACATCATGTACTTTCATTTATTTTATTTTTGCAACTAGAAAGAAATCCCACAAGCTTCTATACATCAATATGTAAGTTTTTCATTTCTGAGAAAGGAAACAGTTTATTTTCCCAATGTCTCTGTATTTAGCTGTATTTTACTGCCAATGAAATGAGCAAATAATAATAAATTATCATTATTGTGACACTAAAAACTGAATAAATGAAAAGTCAGGATTAAAAATATCAAATGATAGCGACACTATGTTTGGCTTCAATTTTTAGTTTTGTTTCGACATCTGCCTCTCTCGCTCCTCGTCCCCCTTCAAAATCACAGTGGAAAAATTAAAAGAAGGCCAGGTTAGGCCCATGAATGTTACGATCAAATGAAAAGAATGTTTCACTTGACAAAAAACTGCTGAGACAAAGCGCAGATTATGCAAGATTTCCGTATAACCCCATACATTAATAATATTATGCATACAGCTTTTGTTCAAAGAAAACAAAAGGCAGAACAATACTACACCTTTGCAACGGGCAGCTAAATTTATTGATAAGCTGAAGCCTTGCAAGTATTCTTTCACAAGTCGGGAATTAAAGAAACAAATCTTTAGTAATTTTCGGAACACACAAACCAAATAGCACGAGTAACAGAAATACCTCTACGCGTTATAATATTCCCAGCGATTACCAGATATCACTATATTCGAATCTTTGCCTTCCAACGGTACAGTCACAGCTTTCCGAACAATCAGACCTGAATTCTGTCCACCTTTTAGGTCTCAAACACTGAAGAAAGCACTTCTCAGCCTCTACGAAGCCCTCAAAGGTTAACCATCTTTGTTTTGGAAGGAATAAACCAATGAGAGCGCACGTATGAACGCGCTATGGAATGCACCAATCAGCGATCGTTTTAGTTCGCTGTGTGCCAGGGTCTTCTCTCCTGCCGCCGCCATATTGGAAAACGAGAAGACCCTGGGGACGAGGTTGCCGTCCCCAAAGTCTGAAGTTAATGGTTTTCATTAAATTCAAAGTTATTATTCCTAAGCACTAACTCTGCCAGGTCTACAACTGTCTCTGTCGGTATCTCCGGGTTCCCTCGATTGTTGAGAGCCTCCCTGATAGATTGTAGTCCCTCATCATGGGGTATGTGGGGATATAATCCCACCACATCAATGGTCACCATTATCGCTCCGCTAGGGAGTGTACTGATGTCACGGAGCTTCTTCAGAAAGTCATTCTATCCTGATTGACTGGGACGAGCAATGGCGGCGTAAAGACGCTTATTGGGGCTGTCCGCAATTTCTTCTGATATCCGAGGTCCCCGTAACGGCAAATGGCCGAATTCATATCTGAACTACTAGGAAAAAGGAGAAACAGGATATCTACCAGTTCAGACGACTCAACCTCTTCACCTGACAACAAAAAATCTCGAAAATCCATCTCGACCGACGGAGACATAGCCGAAGAAGACACAATCCTAACCACGCTGAATATGACAGCAAACATGGCAAAAAAGCTTGAAGAAATCCTTGAGCGTTTAAAAAAGCATCGAGACAAAGCTCAACTGCCTAGAAGAGCGTACAGCAGTATTGGAAAATTTCAGACAAACTACGGAGAAAGACATTAACGATCTTAAAGAAAATGGAAATTTCACGAGCTCACAGTTATCTGAAATATCGACTGAGCTAAAAAATCACCAAGCTGCAATCACTGATTTAACACAAAAGGCAGAGGCGAGTAGGGAGTGTTATTAAACGAACTTACAGCAAAAAATCTCTGCCTAGAAGCTTACTCCAGAAGAGAGAACATCAGGTTTATGAACATAAAAGATGGCTCCTCCGATGAACCCGAAGATGTCGAAGAAACCCTAAGAGATTTCTTAGAACGCGAACTGGGCTTCCACGACGCAAGAAGCGTGGAAATCCAAAGAGTTCATCGAAGTGGAAAAAGCAAGAATGGAAAGCCTCGGCCAATACTGGCTCATTTTCTGAGATACAAGGATGTCCAGAAAATATTTTCACTCGGGCACCGAATAAAAGAAACCGATTTCCAAATGTTCCGCGACTATCCTGCAGAAATTGTCAGAAGACGCAAAGAGGAGATGAAGACCTTCCAAGAGGCCAGAAGAAACAACATTCCTGCATTCTTCAGTCTATCGGAACCAGATAAGTTATTTATTAGAGGTTGAGTGTGGCCTGTAGGAAAAAAACTGATCATTAATCCTGAGACTGTTTCATAATTGTATTACGGGGACAAACTTACTATTTTTTTTTTCTTGCGGCTAGTCACCCCTTAGAGATGCAAAGCGACCACCCAGCAAGAAAACATTTTAACCTTGTCTTTGTTTTTTTTCGATTTTTTTCTGTTTTGTTTTACTTTCAGTGCTTTGAAATATCTTTTTTTCAGACCTTTCTGTACGAAACCGACACTCTGTATCTCATTTGCACAAATCAGAATAATCTCTCATGCTATTCTTGTTTGGGTGAAAATTATCAGTTTCTTCTTTCTTCACAGCAACAAAAGAAATGGAACTTACAATTGGTTCAATTAATGCTAGGGGATTAGGAGACAGAAGCAAGCGACGGGAATTCTTTAATTGGCTGAGGAAAAAACAAATGGCCATATATTTTATTCAAGAAGCTCATTGTACCGAAAATAATATGCATGACTGGCGAGCTGAATGGGGTTATCAGGCCCTTTTCAGTTGCTGCTCTAGCAAAAAGGCAGGCGTTATCATATTGTTTAACAACACTTTCACCTTTCAAATTTTACAAACATACTGCGACCGTGGGGGACGCTATATAATCTGTGACTTGATTACAAATGGGAAACACTTAACCTTGACAAATATATATGCTCCAAACAACGACGACCCAACTTTTTTTACCTTGGTCTTTGAGCGGCTAGCAGATTTTAAGTGCGATGAGGTAATAATTGGCGGGGACTATAATTTAGTTTTGGATGTTGAGAAAGATAAAAAAGGTGGCCTTGCAAAAACCCACAAAAAATCGTTGGAAGTCATAAATAGCTATTCCGAAGACTTAGACCTTATTGATGTCTGGAGAATACAAAACCCTGAACAACGACGATTCACATGGAGACAAAAGAACCCCGAAATACAATGCAGACTTGACTTTTTTCTCATAAGTCAATGCACATCTTGCAACTCAATCAACACAGATATAGTCCCTGGTTATAAGACAGATCATTCATTGGTCACGTTGCAAATTTCGACGCATAATAACATGAGAGGTCGGGGCTTCTGGAAACTAAATACCTCATTCCTAAAGGACGAAGAATATATAAAGAAAATACAATCCATTATAACTCAAACTAAAGATGAATATGCACTGGATAATACTGTCGATCCAAACTTACTGTGGGAAATGATAAAAATGAAAATTAGAGAGACATCAATTGAGTTTGGCAGAATAAATAAGAGAAAAATGTTTCAAAAACAAGATGATATAGAAAAGACAATCAAAATCCTGGAGGAGCAGACCGCCAACATTGATGCCACTGACTGCCAAAATGTATGGTCAGAGTTAGAAAAGAAAAGACGGGAACTTGAAACCATAATCGAATACCAGACAAAAGGGGCTATTCTAAGATCTAAATCGCGATGGTACAATGAGGGCGAAAAAAACACTAAATACTTTCTAAACTTAGAGAAGAGACACTGCAAACAATGAACAATTATCCAACTGAAAGTTAATGACAAAGACTTAATCCAATCCGACAGGGAGATCTTACACGAGTGCGAGACCTTTTATAAAAATCTCTACAGTTCAAAAGTACAAGTTAACGATTACCGGGAAGTTTTCTTTCCACCTGCACGAGAAGTATTAAGTGAAGAAAGAAAACAGCATTGTGAGGGTCTTTTAACTTCTAAAGAGTGTTTGGAAGCATTAAACGGTATGGCCACGGAAAAAACACCTGGTACTGATGGCCTGCGGTGTGAATTTTATAAAGTTTTTTGGAAAGATGTAGACGAAACACTAACAGAGGCCCTAAACTTTTCTTACCAAACAGGAAAATTCGCTGTATCACAAAGGCGAGGAATTGTCAAGCTTATACCGAAGAAGGACGCAGATCCCAACCTGATTAAAAACTGGCGCCCATTGACACTATTAAACTGCGATTATAAGATTGCATCAAAGGCTATTGCAAATCGAATCAAAACAGTTCTACCGGAACATATATCAGAAGATCAGTCAGGCTTTATTAAAAACAGATGTATCAGTGACAATATACGCACATTAGATAGTGCTATTAAGTATGCAGAAAACAAAGGTTTACCCGATCTACTTCTTTTCCTCGATTTTGAAAAAGCTTTTGACACGTTAGAGTGGTCATTCATAAACCAAACGTTACGGCACTTTGGGTTTGGCCCCTCACTGTTAAACTGGGTTGAACTATTTTACTGCAATACCGAAAGCTGTATACTAAACAATGGATGGGCAAGCAATTTCTTTGAGTTAAGTAGAGGTGTTAGACAAGGCTGCCCCCTATCGCCTTACCTCTTCATACTGTCCGTAGAAATACTCGCTGAAGCTATTCACAATAAGAAAGAAATAAAGGGCATCAAAATCTATAATACCGAAGTTAAAGTAAGTCAATATGCGGATGACACGACACTCATTTTAGATGGAACTGAAGAATCAGTAAGAGCGTCACTGTTACTGATAGAAGCATTTGGGAACATATCTGGCCTAAGGCTGAACAATGAGAAAACAGAGGCCTTGTGGATAGGTTCTAAAAGAAACTGCAACCTGAAACTCTGTCCGGAAAAAAATTTTAAATGGCAAAAGGGAAAGGTCAGAGCACTAGGCGTGTGGCTGTCTACAGATCAACAGTTAACACTCTCTCTCAATTACAACGAGAAATTGGCAAAAATCCAAACTATCCTGGGATGCTGGAAATTTAGAAGACTTAGCTTAATAGGGAAAATAACAGTACTAAAAAGCCTTGTAGCATCCCAATTGGTCTATATACTCACACCTTTGCAAACGAATCACCAAGCAATAAAAGAGATCAACAAGCTTTTTTTCAATTTCTTATGGAACGACAAAAAGGATAAAATGAAACGCTCGATCATGATCAATGACTACCCTGAAGGAGGACTAAAAATGATTGATATTGCCTCTTTTAACAAATCTCTCAAGGCTACGTGGATTAAAAAGTATCTAGATTCAGGAAACCGTGGCAAATGGAAAAACTTCTTTAATCTGGCGCTGGGAAAATACGGGGGAAGTCTTTTTTTCGAATTAGGAAATCTTAACAGAAAGGATATTGATAAGCTAAAGATAGAAGACCCTTTTATCAAACAAATTGTAGAAATTTGGTCTGACACTTTCTTCGAGAGGAAAATAGTATCAAAAGATCATTTTCTATCTCTACCTCTGTTACAAAATTCATTAATAAGAATAAATAACGCACCAGTTTTCTGCAATAATTGGCTTAACAAGGGTATAACAAAAGTTAAACATCTAATGGACGAGAATTCTCTCAACTTGTTTTCCCTCGACCATTTTCAGAACAGATATAACATTCGAGTAAAACCATTAATGTTTTTCGGAATCGTCTCAGCCGTGAAATCTTTACAACGACAAATCCCGAGAACACATCAGCAGTATGAAAGTCCTCTTAACACATTTCTCAAAGGCCAAAAATCATCTAGAATTGCTTACAAGCAACTAATAGCAAATAAAAGTGAAAAACCCACATCTTGTATAGACAAATGGCATAAAGACATCCACTCTTCAACCGATGAAAATGCTGACTGGAGAAACGTTTTTCAAGCTGCAAACACTTGTACAACGAGCTCAAAACTAATTGATTTTAATTTCAGATTTTTACACAGACGTTTACCAACTAACAGCTATCTGCAAAAAAT
The DNA here is from genome assembly GCA_964035525.1 of Porites cylindrica. NCBI lineage: Eukaryota > Metazoa > Cnidaria > Anthozoa > Scleractinia > Poritidae > Porites > Porites cylindrica. Next base: position 19,594,505 of record OZ037777.1, read on the forward strand.
AGGAGTTAAAGAGGACGGAAAATGTACTTTTTGCCATGACGAGAAAGAGCATTTGGTGCATCTATTTTGGAAATGCCAAAAAACCAAAAATTTTTGGGATAATTTCTCGATATGGCTTCAGTCGTGCCAGATCCTCCAACCAGGCAGTTACTTAGACATGACTACCGCTTTGGGCCTAACGCCAGACAGCTCTTCCTTTAAGCTTCATATAAACTTCTGTTGTCTTATAGCTAAGAACTTTATCTGGATATGCAGATCAAAAGAATGTTTCCCAATTCACAACAATTTCTTGTTTTATTTGAGACATATATACCAATTAGAAAATAAGACACCGCGCAATACAAAAAATGGAAACCTTTCTTTTCCTCACTGGGTCTTGTCTCCTAACTCCAAAAACATAAATTAGTGCACCTACTATGAGTATTTATATTACTTTCACCACAAAGAAAGAAAAAAAAAATGTAAAAATTAATTATAGATTATACTAAGTACAGTAATATATGGAATTACCATTGCTGTAACGTATTTTAATATTTGTAAGTATATTGCCATGTAAGTGTGTAAATTCGCTATTTGTTTTTTTTTGTTACTTTATTTGTTACTTTTTTTTTCTTTTTATTACTTTATTTATTCTGTGTAATTTTTGTTTCTTTTCTGTGTGTGTATTACTTGCAATAAAAAAAAAAAAACTAAAGATATTTATAAAACCTAGCCAAGAGTAGACAATGACTCAGAAATAAAATATCTCCTCCTTTCCTTGTAAAAAAAAAAAAAAAAAAGTCATTCTATCCTACACATAAGATAGTACTGCTGCGATGAGCGGTTTCAGGTGGTGATCAACAAATGCCGAGATCTTTTCTTTTAAATCCAGAGATAACTGGTCTACCTGGGCAACCTCTCTTATGTAATTTAGGCAGAAGATAAAACCATCCAACTCTTGTCCCGCCATTAACAAGTAAATACTCCAAAGTTCTGTCACTTATGTGTCCATCACTACATGCTTTGTTCAAGCTCTCATTAACCTTCTCGATCATAAACCCGGTGGGGTCCATCTCCAAAGAGACATATACTGCACTATCACCCAATTGTCTCGTACCCTCTGTGACGTACCGTTCCTTATCCATAACAACCACCGCTGATCCCTTATCCGCCTGCTTGATAATGATGTCATCATAACTCCTTAAATCCTCGCGAGCTTTTTGTTCTTCTTTGGTGAGGTTCTGGTGGCACTTCTCCTTTAGGTTGGATTCCCGGAAGATTTTCTCCTCGAGCGCACTCGTGTACACTTCAAGAAAGGGATCTCTATTCTTGTCCAGACACTGGCTAGATTTTTTTTTCTAAAAGCCGGAATCTTGGAGAAATCCCCATCGCTTTCCTCGTCACTGTAGAAATATTCTTTCAAACGGATCCTTCCTACGTAGTTTAACACATTCTTCCTCAGAGTATATACATCAATTTCGGTTGGGGTAGGGCAGAACGATAAACCCTTAGAGAGAAGTGCATTCTCCGCCTCACTTAATGTCCTATCTGATAAATTAACAACAACCTGAAGTCCATCACTATAAACCTGGTCACTAACAGAACCTAAACCTACAAATTCAGAAGCAGTGAGACTGGGAAGCAATGGTGGTGTGAAGACGTGTCGAAAGACCGTCTGCGTAACACTACTCTTTTGCCGTGGATGCGGTAATGGAAAAATTTTTTAAGTTATTGCTAAGTAAAAGAAGAACAAGACAGCTATCCTCCGATAGTTCTCTAGATACCTCACCAGAACCAAAGAAACTTAAAGAGTGTGATAGTTCTAACTCTTCCAAAGGCGAACGTGAAGAAGGTGACGATATTATTCTATCTGCTCTGAATATGGCTGAAAACCTTCAAAAACCACTGCAAGATGTTCGTAAGAAGCTTGAAAAGCTGGATGCCACCGAAGAAGCAGTGAATAACCTCGGGAAGGAATGCCATTAGAACTGTGAGTTTAATAACACTAGTCTTAAACATTTAAGTTTTAACTTTTACTATTTTTTCTTCAACAAATTATGTCCGTTATTTCACCTGAAGATTTTTGTTTTTACTCGAAATTATGATAGGTGGACGGGACGCAAAACACACTTCTGTTCGGAATACATCTCTTTTCTTAAACTTTGCTTGCCTTCTCGACTCTCGAAACTAAGCAAGCTAGTTTTCCACACAAATTCCACACTTAGTCAGTGATCTTTTTTATTTCTTTTGGTGTGTACATTTACATGCATGTTTTCCTATTTTTTTTGTCGGGGAAAAAGTGGCCTACAGCTATATAATTGGTTTCTCTGAAAAATCTTCTAATCTTGATTCTATGAAACTTCGTCCAACAAATGTTTGTTTATGGAAATCAACCCGAACAGTTTTGCATTCGAAATACCCCTTCTGCTCAAAAGATGCAAATCAAACAGGTAACACCTCATCTTTGCTGGTTCACTGTTTAAATCAATACCTTACAATTAACTGTAGTAATGCCTGAACTAACAATTGCATCTATGAATGTCAGGGGAATAGGAAACAATAACAAGAGAAGAGAAACTTTCAACTGGGGTCTCTCGCTCTTTTTACACTTTCCTTCCTCAACATTCAAAGTATATAAACCTAAATTTCAGTGAATCAGGAGAGAAAATATCTTTAATCTCTTTTTTCTCCTTTGAGTTAGAACTACAGTTAACTAAAATTTACCATACATCCCCACCCCCTTTATTTTCTGGTTTTTGTAGCGTATGTAATCCGTACTGTAAGTAATGCAAGTAGCTGTGAAATATAGCACTGTTAGTAGTGTAAGTATCTCATTGTTAATAGAATAAGTATCTCACTGTGAGTTAGTATTGCGAGTTTTGTATTGTAAGTAGAGTATAGTATTGTTAGTAGTGTAAGTATCTCACATTGTAAGTAAGTATTGTTTTGTAAGTAGAGTATGGTATACCCTTCACCTGGGTTCATGAGTTGATTTCCACTTTGTTTATGCCATTCTCAGAAATATTTAATGTGATGTTAGTACACAATTTAAGTAGCTCCAGGTACTGAAGATCAAGATTTTTAGTCTGAAATAATTCTGAAACAGTCCTTAGTGTGCAGCTTTCATCAATAAACTGATCAGCATAAGGATCAATCAAGCTTAACACCACAGCTTTGTTATGACAATTATTCAGTTTGGCGTAGACCTCCTCAACTCTCTATCTGAGCATGGAATCGAACCAAATTGTTGTCCTCGGTGTTGTTCTATGGTATTTGTTTTCTTTTTCTCCCCATCATTTGAAGGTAATGACACAATTTTCTGATCCCATGTTGTTTTTAGCTTTTGGGCAGACGAAAAGTCAATATCCTTTGCTTTGGCATATGGTACTTTGTTGACATATGTTGGTAAAACCCACGTGCATTTCACTTGAGCAAAGGTGAGCTTTCCTTGGATCCATGTTATGGCTTCGATGTAAAACAGAGCACTTGTTACACGGGAGCAGGTTTCACCTAGTCCTGCTTTGCAATCTAAATAATGTGCCGAGATAATGGTTCCATCTTTCTCTGTGATGATCCAAATATTCACTAAAGGATCTCTTATAATCTGTGAATGTTCCACTTTGGCCACTACAACAAACATGTCCACGATTTCCATTAACTGACACGACAAAGCCAAAAACCATTTGATTATTC
>OZ037777.1:19603176-19620676 GCA_964035525.1 Porites cylindrica
TTCTATTTTTTTCCTTTCATCTTAATATTTTTTTATCTTTTTTTAAATTTCACTGGGGAGACCACTGCAGCATGAAGACGTGTTGCTTGCTCCGATGGCCGTTTAAGGATTTACATGTTTAAAGTGCCTGTGGCTCCTTCGTCGATTTACTTGACCCCTAAGAGGAAATCAGGAAGTAGTATTTCATGGAGCAGCTCTACTGAATAAAAAAGGTTGAAATAGTTGACAGTGAAGCAACAGAGGTGGTGGTACCTTGACCTTATAATATCAAGACTAACAAGTCTGGATGAAGGAATAGATGAGCTTAACCAGACAGTGAAGGGTCTTCAAACTAAAGTATCCTGTATAGAGACTGACCTTGCAGCCATCAAAGAAAAGCAGAAGTCTCTTACAGAAGATTGTTCCCACATGACAGACATATCAAAATTTATTGAGCTTCACTGTGCAGACAAGAGGAAAGCAGATATCAATGAATGCTGAAAGCAAATCTTTTATCTGGAAGCTTAGAGTCACCGGGAAAACCTAAAGTTTGAAGGGCTACCCAAATTTTTTGGAACCTCGGCCCAACTGAATGTTCTGGCTGAAGTTATGGGAAAAGTTCTTGTTACTTTTATAGAACACATCAAAGTGAACTGTGAGTTGCCAAAGATATTTTTCTCAAAGAATTTGAAAATTGTAACAGGGATGTTTGGAGTATCTGATATGTAAAACATAACTCTGGAAGCTTAACTGCAGACACCATTGTGTCGTAAGCAATATGCTTCTCTTGTCATTCAATTTACAACTACTTGATGCCTACTTGGTGATTTTGGCAGGAGGTGGTAAATCAATTCTGTGCATCGATCATGTTAACATTCTTTCCGGCTCTGCTTCAGTTCGGCTGGTGGAGTGACAGAAGTATCATTTTTTATGTGTCTTTGTTCCCAATGTCAGCTTAGGCAGGACAAAAAAGGCATTATTTACACCAACCAATGAACTGTAGGTTTGTCACTATTTTGTTTTCAGTGCATGAAAAATACCCTAATGGACTTCTTATTTAAACGTGCTCTATTTGTTAACTCCCTTAAAATTAGGTTGTAGCAGGTTACAGCACTTGACCAACTAAAGGTGCCAATACAAATCCTGATGGACTGTTATTTTTTACGTTTAATGCTACCAACCTTTAAGAAAAAATGATGGCATTTGCAACTGGTTTATGAAGTGGAGATGTGGACGAAGCTGACACAGCTACAGAGGTTATGGAGGAAATATGATGAAAGATTAAACTTAGCCACAAAGATCACTGCCACTAGAAACTACAACAGTTTCAAGACTGAATTGCAGAAGTATGGAGACAATCTGGATGGTAGCACCCCATTCAGCTAGAAGAGCTTTACACTGGGTAAACAACAAAAACCTAGCCCTCCAAAACCGTTGACTTTATAACAACAATCTCTGAAAAAAAAAACATTGTACAGAGGTCATAAGAAAGAACATGCAATAAATGTCACATGTAAATCTACTGCAACACCAAAGAACCTTATTGTCATGCCTTATGGGCCTATTGAAGGATAAAGCTATGATAGTGCAAGGATAGCATGACCACAAGACTGTTAGACAAACCTCAATTCCCTTTGTCCAGCTCTCGCCGGAACATCCTATATACACATGGTGACCCAGTGTCTCCCCCAATATCTCACTTAAAGGGTCCATTTCATGGTGCCAGGCCAAGCAACAACCAGTGAGCTTGTAAGAAATCAATGAACATGACATAAGTGGAATCGGGTTTTGGTAATGTGATGTACTATTTGCAATTCTTGGGATATTGAGATAAATTTATAAATATGCTTAAGTGAAAAATGTATATTTCATGAACTCAGATGCACGATGGTCAAGCATATTTACAGGTATATAGCCTTTTCTGTTTTCAGTGGTCCTTTATGACCCCTTTTCAAAATTTTCAAATGTTTTCAAACTGTTTTTCGTATTTCCTCTGCTTGGAAAGCCTGTTTATGACAGGTAACTTTCACCCAGAGAACATTGGATTATAGGAAACTTTGGGTGATCATCGAAGGCGACAGGCAAGGAGGTTCCCCAAAGTGTACCTCTCTCCTCAGATCTTTTTCTGTGTTCCCAAACATCGAGTTGAAGAATCTCTTTTAGAAGAAATGTGTCGTGAGTTTTGGTCCATTTTATATAGTTCAGGGAAGAAAGTAAAACCTTACAGACCAAAAACAAGGAATCTTAGCACTCAAGGGTCTAAATTTTCTCATTTTGTCACTAGTACATGATAACCAGTGTTTAAATTATCACCTGTCACCTGCTGTCAGCTAACTCTGTGTATTTTGAGATCGGTCAAATTGAGAGGAGGCTCAGGTTGTCAGGGCAGATGAATGTTACTCAGGCAAAGTTAATGAAGCTGTACAATTCAGATGTGGGTGATCAACACATTGCCACCTGCTCCAGCCTTATGAAAGGAAATATTTGGTATTACAAATTTGCTTTCACATGCTGGAAGTGCTCGATGCACAAATTATGTACCAGGCAGGTAACAAGCAAGACATCACCCTTGGTAACTTCAAATAGTTGTTGGTAGAAATATCATTGGAGGAACTTTTTCTTTTGAGATACCTTGTCAAGGAGTGTTCCTCAACCTTAAGCAGATACCTGTTTCACTATCCTGTTAAAACTGCCTCTCATACCAACTACAAGGTGCCCATTTACCAAGTAGAAACCGCATATAAATGTGGTATTTGCCAAGTGCAGATGTGTCCAGTACCAGCTTCCTTCAAGCAAAACCAAACACTGTAGGAATATCTTTTTTATACAGAAAGGAATACTGCTATGGTGTAAAAGGCTGAGAGATGAGCTTGGTAGACCAATGGCTGGACATCTTAGACCCAGACAAAGAGGATCAAGGTAAGTAAGGCATTCTTATAGACTTTGATGCAGATTCTGTTTTCCTGAAGTTAAAATAAGTGTAATTTAAACTGATCCAGATATTTTAACACAAACATTTAATTTACTATCAACAATTTGTTATAGTTCATAACAAAGCATTCATATATGGACATCAGTGCATTATATCAACCCTCAAGCAACCGCTAAAAAAATCACTTTTTAAAAAATTTGCAGTTTTTAGATGATTAAATGGAGTTTATCAAGGAGCTTTGTTTTTAAAAAACAAAGGTTCCAGTTAATAACCTTATTGTTACAGACATTAAGAGTCGCATTACGCTTTGCACCATAATTTCACATGATTATATGATGTGACTTTGTTGTAGGATAAATAGTTTTTTCTTTAAAAGAATGACCAGCTATTTTTAAAGAGACATATGTTTATGCTTACTATTTTGACTGACCATTGGCAAGGTCTGTCACACTTAATTAGCTTGTATGTCAACATGTCATGACGCAAGTGGAAGGAGAGATCAAACTGAACCACACATCAAAATAATAACATAGCTTATCACACACTTGTTTGTCCCTTTGACCCAAAAGAAGCATTGCATTACTCACTCAAGCTTGATATCTCAAATCAAAACGTCTTGCTGATGACAAGGTTACACTTTCTAAGACATTCACAGCAAAAAGCCTGCCTGTCTTGTAGGGGATATTCCTAGATTTGTGTGACTTTTTGCTTTTTTCTCTTTTGGTCACTTATTTGACCACTTGAATTGTAATAAGATGCCTTTTTGCAGTAGTCAAGCCATTATAGTGTTATATGGAATGAAAAGGGTTAAGCTATATGTAATGTTCGTGACTCTTGGTCATTATTTCTTTTTGCTTGGAGAAAATGGATTTTGCGCTCATTCAAAGACAATTGCTCTTAGGAAAAGTCTCTTACCAAAGCGTTTAATAAAATCCTTTGATTAACCTTCTTTCAAAATTGGCTGTAGTCCAACCCTAACAAACTGAGCTAAACTGACTTGTACTGGATACAAAACAGCTAGAATTGTTGCCAACAAAGGTTTCTTTCATTTCTCATGATCAGCCTTCATCAATAATTGGCTTTAGGTTTTCTATATCATATTCATCTGTTACTATTGAAATGAACTAATCAGACAAAAGTATGGCACATTATGTAACAAAAAAATATATACATTCACAGAAAAGATGACAGCTCTCATCAAGATGTGGCATTTTTAGGAGGCATGTCGCTGCCTCCCGGGAAAAAAGTGAGGTAGGAGCTGCTGCCTTATGAGGGAAAATGTACGTGCACCTTCTTGCTTTCATGGCAAACTGACAGACCATGGCTTGTTTTTGTGCCCAAACAGAATACATCCCAGCCAACCAACAAAGTCACCAAGTTTCAGTTTACATCCCCTATGACAGGGGGCGAAATGTTTTCGTGCAAGATCTGTAAAACGTAATGATGGGAATCGGCTGATATTTTATCATCGATCATCGGAAATAATCTGATTGACCCAACTGATCAATCATTGATTACAATCGGAAAATCTATTGATAAAAATCTACCGATAAAAGAACTCAGCCACCATGTTTGTTGTGTACAACATAAAAACGAGACAATGAGGAGAGGACCCTGGCAGCCAACATCAGTTTCACTTCGATCTTTACAAGCTGTTTATACCTGTTTTGCTTTCATCTACTCTTGTAACCTTTCTGATCGCAGCAAGTATATCTAAAAATGTGTTTTACACCCAGTTACTAAATTAGAATAATTTCTAAGAGAACCGTCAAGATAAGTCTTTTCCATATCAAATACACTATCAAATGTGAACAAAATGCAAAACCTAGCCTGGTGAGAGCATGTTTTGCCGAGTTTTGAAGAACATTAAAAATGTATGAAATGTAGGAGAAAGAGGTATTCAGTGGAGGCTGCTGTTACAGGTCCATTAAAATGTGCATACAACACACTACTCTTCTGTTTTTATTTGTCATCAATAATTTTTCTTCATTTGTCTGTGATAATCGATTGTCATCATCCATAATCGATTGTTATGTTGCTTAAAGATTTTCGATCAATGATCGATTATAATCGATGATCGGTACACCACTAGTAAAAAGAGGCAGGTACAAAAGTCGGACCGGATCAACGCGGACCGCCAGTCCGGGTCGGATCAACTCGGATCGACTCGGACCAACTCGGATCGAATAAAAAAATAAAAATAAAATAAAATTGGACTCGGATCTACTCGGAGCAATCAAAAAAATTAAATTAAATCAAATCTGCAAAAAGGAAAGTTTAACCCATTTGGAAGGTAAAAAAAGGCCAGATCATCCTTTTTTTCTCCGTGGCTTCCAGGCGCCATTTTGTTTTACTAGTGCCAGTTCCTCTCGGATCATGTTATAAGCTCGTGGTTGTGGTTGGACAGTAAAGAAATGATAGATTCAGTTGCCTAGAATGTATTTTCTTATTTATTAGACTACTGAATTATTTATGAGAAAATCATCAAAAGCCTTGTCTGTTGATCGCATTTAGATAGTTACCGAAGAGTGTTTGTTTGTTTGTTCCTGTTTGTTTGTTTTTTTCTGCAGGACTTCTGAAACTTAATTTTAACGATACACTAGTGAGCAGCACACATACATTTCCAGTTAACAATTTCAACTTGGAAGGAGGAGAAACCATGCTAGCCCAGGACAAAGGAAATTTCCATGCCCACGGCAAGAATCGAACTCGCGACCCTCCGGTTCAGTAGTTGGAACGTCCGATTTTCATGTAGTATTCGGAGGGTCGTGAGTTCGATTCTCGCCTCGGGTACGAAAATTTTCTTTGTCCCAGGCGAGCATGGTTTCTCCTCCTTCCAAGTTGAAAATGTTCACTAGTGTATCATTAAAATTAACAAAAATAAAAATAAAATTAATTTACGCAACCACGAGTTCGTGAGAAAAAAAACAAAATGGCGGGTGAAAGTTGAGAGATACCGACTGATTTTATTTTTCTTTTTATAATCGGAGTTGTTTTTTTTTATGAACCGAGTTGATCCGAGTCCAGTTTTATTTTATTTTTATTTTTTTATTCGATCCGAGTTGGTCCGAGTCGATCCGAGTTGATCCGACCCGGACTGGCGGTCCGAGTTGATCCGGTCCGACTTTTGTACCTGCCTGTAAAAAAGCTTCCAAAATAGACAAAACTATCTCCCAGAACAATTTATTTGTGGAGGGCTGTCCTTCACTTTGTTTACAATCAGTCAAGATTCACGAGACCTCAGCAAATCATGGAAAGAAAATGAATATAAGAAACTTTCAAGTTGCACACAATTTCATCAATCCAACCTTTTAATGGAAGGGCAATCAGAGAAACTTAAAGCAGTTAATGCAAAGAAAATGGCAACACAAACAATTCTGAGTCATTCCTGTTGTACACCAGATGAACCAGAGCATGATGACTGTCCCTCTGGCCGAAAATCTTGTGATCTCACAAATGGCACTAATTGCCATAAACTAGTCACCCATCCCTGATGCTGTTGTGGAGGTTTTACAGCCACTATTTGATGAGATTTTTCTGGTAGGAGGTCAATACTGCTATACCCCCAAAAAAGAAGTGTTTGAATCATGTCATATGGGGCATGGCTTCCACAGATTAACCTTGCCATTTGTCTTAGGGTGCTGCATTTTAACCAGGGTTTCAATGCCACTGACACTGATCTTGTGGGAAAGTTACAAGGTATTTTACTTGATTTGAAAAGGATAAAACGACTTGAAGATCGTAGAGAATACACATACAATTAAGTACCCTGCATACAGCTCAGTTGTATGTAACAGTTTGGGAGAACACAAGATGCATGAAATGACAGAGGAAGCATTTAGTGAGCAATGGCTAATTGCAGAGGGATTTGAAGATGACTCTACCATGGCAAGTGAGAACAGAGCTTCAGTTGATGTGGAGAAGGATGAATTAAGAAACGCTCTGGTCAATGTTTTTTCCCCAACTAAAAAGGTTCAAGAGTTTTACAAGAGTTTTATTTGACGATCAACCACTTCAAATCTTCCATTCAGGGGCAGCAGAACGACTGTACTTGGTTTAAAGCACAAGCTATGGGAGTAAAATAAACTGAACAGTGTCCTAAAAGACATGTGCGACACAGGGGGAATTCCCCCAAAACAAACCACACCAGCAGAAAAACACTCGTGCAAAAGTTACAGGATAATGATGTTCTGCCAAATCAGATAATACAGATAACCGGTCACAAAAACCTCCAGTCAATAAACAACTACAGCAGCCTACGAGAGCGACAGATTGAAAACATTTCAAACATCCTGTCAAGCACGCCATTGACGAATCATGAAGTTTCAGAGGTTTCGCGAGGTGCCTTTCACTTTCCGGTTGGCGCACCACCTTTTCAACACTATCAGCTTGCAGCAAGCTCATCGACTTCATCAATGCATGAAAACCAGCTGCAAACAATGTTTCATGGCAATGCAATTACAGGAGGTGTTTTTAACATCAATATGGCCTCGTCACAAAGTGCAGTGAGTAGCCCTGAATCTGAGCCTCCAAAGAAAAAGTTTCGCTGAGTGATGTGCATTGAGTCAGACAGTGGAGGCAGCAAAGAAAATTGATCATGATCTTGTGAACAGAGAGTTCAGCAATAAGGTAGTCAAGAAATGACTATGAGAAACCTTAAGGCTAACTTTTGTTTCTAATATTTGCCATTACATCTTATATAGTGCTTTATAGTTTTTGCCAGCTTCTTAGTTCTTAGCATGAACTTTTTCTCGCTCTTGATATATCTTAAATGGAACTTAAAAAATTAATGTAGAGCAACATTGGATTTGATGTCTAAAAATAGTCTTGCTTTAATACAGCTGGCTGTTTTAGAAATGTAAAATTCTATGAGGCCAATATATTTTAGGGTAGCTCCTTGTTACATCGTAAAGGAAAGGAATTTGTATTTCGTTCACTCTTTATAGACTGTTTACTTTGTTCCATTTTTATTTATAGTTCTGAAACATTCGTCTTCTATAAGACTTAAGAAATATTAAAGCGAAATGGATTAGTATTTCATTGGTGTTTATATAATAAATAGAATATTACATGACCACTTGGAGATGCCAAATTTCTCTTCTCATGTTGAAAAATATTTCACCCGTTCGCTGCACTCACTCGTGAAATATTTTTTCAACACTCGAAGAGAAATTTTGTATATCTGCATGGCCATGTAATATCCTCTATTTATTTTGTGTCTTTGTTTGCATCATTTAGGCCTTTAGATTCCAAAATAACTTAAATCTTGAAAGGGTGAAACACTGCCCTGTGGGTGATGGACTGCGTTTTTTTTGCCTTGTTTAACGTAGAGCTTCAGAGATGAGTCTGAGGAAGACCTTTGAAGACCCCTTTTGTGCCAGAATTTCTTCTCTTTTCAGTGGAGATTTGGTTTCTGAGATCTATCTAGCCAATAAGTATGAACAGGGCCTAAGTCTTGGAAAAATTGCTCGTGGATAACTAAGCCAAATTTTAATTCGGTTTCTGATGTGTGAAGCATTACTTTTAGCATTCAAGTACTTCTTCCAGGATGGGATGTTAGTCTATCATAGGTTTATCGCAGTTAACTCTGATCTAAACAAAATCTGTAGGTGGTGCTGTCACAATTCAGTGCTTATGAATCCAGGTAAAACTGAACTTCTTGTGATAGGCGTGCCGCAATTGCTACGACAGTTACCTGACTTTACTACAACACTTTGTGGCAAACCAATATCATCGACACCTGTAGCAAAGGATCTTGGAGTGTTTTTAGATCAGTGCCTCTCCTATGATGAACACATACATAAACCTGTTGCTAGTTGTATAAATAAACTAATCCAGATCAATAGAATTAAGCATTTACTTGACAAGGAAACACATTTGTTAATCATTAATAGCTTTGTGTTTAGCAGACTGTTATAAATATTTCTCCTCAGTTTGGAGCAATTATACCTTGCCAACTACAGTAACATCCATAAGCTTCAGCTTGTTCAAAATTTTGCAGCCAGGATTATCTTGGGACTTTGCAAATATGACAATATCTATGGCTAAATGTCAAACAAAGAATTAAGGTCAATGATGCAGTTATGATGCATAAATGTCTCAAAGGTCTGTCGCCTAGCTAATTGTCAGATAAATTTTCAACTCAACCTATTATCCATGATAGAAAGACAAGATATAGAGATAGCCTCAATATTCCATCTGGTAGAATCAATGCTGGCCAACGCACTTTTTGTTATCGTGGTGTGAAAATATGGAATAATTGAAGTAAAGACTTAAGGGAAATCATAAATACTTAAGTGTTTAAGGGACATCTAATTAATGAGCTGATTTGTAACATGAACTAGATTAGATGTTAAAATTTGTACAAAGTTACTAGCTAGTTATTGTTGTACATAGTTTTTTTAAGTTATTTAATTAAATAATTAATTTATGCATCCATTTGATTTATTTAACTTAATGTTAATATTGATGCTGAAAAGCCCTTTTTAGGGATGCTCAATAAAGTGAATGTATGTATGTATGTTCACCCACAGTAGCAATACAATGTATATCACTAGAACCCATACACACACCTGGGGTGTGTAGGTAGAGGCAATGTGGAGCACTTGAGTGAGAAACATGGAGAAAAAACATTACATCAGTCAGTGACCTTCAGGTCTGCTGCCAAACATAATTTTTTACAACTGCACAACCATTCCCCCACCTCTCTTGTCAATAAAGTACTCTATACTCCAGGAGTTTGAGCATCAAAACAGCTTTCATTGTGACAATTTTTTTATTGCTTGCAAAAGAAGCCATTTGTTTGAGTTTTTGACAGACCAGTAAAGTAAAATGACTTGTCAAAGGGAACACATGCCATCTGGTAAAACTGTAGTAATAGTCTAAAAAACACTGGACATTCTCTTTTTCATGTCTTTCATTGAAGCAGCAAGACTGTTGTGACTCATTGTTATTCCTAGCAGTTTTCTTCGTTGCAGTTATTTAATGTGAATAATGATATGGTAAATAATTAATGGAAGGTATAATGTACCTTTCCCATTTTTTTTGGCTTATCATTTAAGTTAATGATGAAGTACCAGTGACAAACATTCTTTAAAAAGAGGTTCTTGAAAGCAAGTTTAACAAAATTAAGAAAACTAAGGTTCAACCTTTTAGTCAGGGTAGTAACAAGGTATATGGGATCAGAGATGAAAGGTCTGCAAGAGGGTGGGATCAGGGATCACAGCCTTGGGATCGGGATAAACGCCGTTTTTCATAGCACCAGGGATCAGACTGATAGGTGAGAGTGATAATGATTAAAATCACAAAAAATTTGGATTTGGGATTAAATTTTTTTCGTCTAAAATAATTGCATTTATTTGTATTTAACTCTAGCCGAAGGGGGGGGAGGACTGGCACTAGTTTATTTCTTTGTCATGCGCTCTACGCAGTTCTTTCGCCACGTGCTTTAACAGATCGTTACTTCGCTGAACTCACGTTTATTTTTCCTGAATCGTTTTCTTATGGTGCATTGTTGTCGATGTTTACACTATGGCGACTAGAAAGAGCAGCAGGAGCACAAAACCTCCGAAAAAACTACAAGATTTCGTCGTGGATGACCTGGCGGCAGAATCGGCAACACCTCAACAGATGAGCGAAGCAGTCAAACGCGAACTGAGTCAGGTTGAGTCTTTGATAAAAGACCTTACTCCAACCAGTTTTAAAACAGAACAACCCACTGTAAACGAAACAGCGATCGAAGATCTTCAAAACCGCAATTTACAGCTTGAACTGGATCTTACACGCACCAAACTCGAGTTGTTGAAGCTACAGCGAGAGTCCAAGCAACCAAGTGCGCCCAAGATGGCCACGGCGATCTAAAACCGCTTATCATCACTATCTTCAGTTAGGAGGAGATAGCCAGAGAATGTAAGATGGATTCACAGTTCGTTTTCAGTCGCCATCCTCGCTCGGTTCATATGGTGAAACTGTCTTTGTCTGGGACACGGGTAACTGAACCATTCTATTAATTTCAAGTTTAAAAGCTTACAAGTTTCTCAGAGATAATTTAGGTCCTTTTATCAAACTCTTTCAGCTTCAAGAAGAACGATTGAGGGAAACAAGGGTCCAGTCAAGTTTGGAAGAAGATCGAAAAGAAGCCGCAGATTTTGTTAAGGATGTAGAATGCAAAGTATACTTTCCTACAGGAAGAAGGTGTCCACAAGGTGCTGATCTGGCCTTTACAAAGCCTACAAGGCATTGCTTCAACGTGCTACATTCATCATTTGCAAAAATCAAGGTGTTCCTGTCTGAAAACAATTTGAACAATATTGCAGACAACATCTCCTTTTCAAGTTTTACCACTTTGTATGTGGAATATTTCTTTGCATGAATGAGAACTCCCAAGTCGTCCGACTCCAGACATGCATGATTGTGCAGTTCATAGGCCAAACTGCCTGATAGAATCAGTACAAAAGGTTTATAACTCTTTATTCTCAACTTTTACCGGATCTCAGAGCCAGCCGAAAGATAGGTGAAGGGTGAACTGTTGTACTCACTTGTGATACTTGTGCCTAAAATTTCCTTTGGATAAGCTATTGTCAATTTTCCCTTCATTATTCACATTATTTTTCAGAAAGCTTTTGCAAATTTTATCATATATTTTATCACTATAATTTTGTTCACAGAAATTTGCATACCGGTGTTTTTGAGACAATTCTTTCCACATTTGTTCACACAGTTTTTTCACAGTGATGTGGTTTTATTTTTTAAATAAAAATAAACTTCTGCATTATTATTTGACTTTGAGTCCTAAAAATTACCAAAACTTTTGAGAGACATGGGAGTGCCCTTCTGTACAGAGCAGCTGAGCTACATGTAAGACACTACTACAACCCTCAGGTATGATTAATAAAGTCTTCTATGAAATGAAATATGTCTATTACACGAGCTCAAAGTTGTCTTGTGTTTCACAAGAAATCTTCTGCATCTTTTTTTTTACTACTTGTTGACAGATTGCTAGTTTAACATTGTTATTTGTGTTTGACCGATTGATCAAACCTGTATTTTCTGCATGCTAACAGACAGGTAAAGTGCAAAGCATAGAAATTTTCTGTTCTCCCCAAAAGCTGGTATTTTTCATTGTCT
This sequence comes from Porites cylindrica, assembly GCA_964035525.1. Lineage (NCBI taxonomy): Eukaryota > Metazoa > Cnidaria > Anthozoa > Scleractinia > Poritidae > Porites > Porites cylindrica. Next base: position 19,615,214 of record OZ037777.1, read on the forward strand.
GGATAAAAAAAATTATATAACTTTCAGTGAATGGCTTGAGCTGCTCCAGAAAAAAATAACTGGATTTTAAGATCCTTGAATAGTCAAACTGGGCCACTAAAAAAGAACACTGACCACAAAAAATTTAAAGATGGCGTTCATTTCATACTCAAAAATGGGGTGCCACAGACCCTGTTTCCACGGATATAGACAAACTTTTGAATGGACAAAAAGAATTTGCATGGATCCACCTTTTGTTTACACTGGATCCATGGGAGGAACCGTCTAAGTTTTTGAACAGCCTGTTGCAGGTGTTCAGATAGGGGGTCAGAGCAAAGAGATGTGAACAGCTAACAGTACTGCAAAATGTAACAGAATGTGCAAATGAGTAAGTAACACACATAGAAAGATTCCTCCATTCAAAAATATGTCGAACCCATGTAGACAGGGTTATGGATTTCTTTTCCAAGTGGCTACGAACAAAACTACGAAGTAAACAATCCGCAATGCCTCACGGGAAGAGATTCGCAAGTCGAACAAGCTACAATGTAGCATATGATACACCTCGATAACTTGAACTCGGATAATTCGAATTCCTCTCTATTTCGAACTAAATTTCCTTTCCCTTCATCAACATTTAACAGACGTTGACTCCGATAACTCTAGTTCCCAACCAACTCGAACTGTTTTACGTTTCTCTTCATTCAGAGTTCGAGTTTCACTACCTGGGTTCTAATGTGTATGGTAACAATAAAAAGAGACTAAAAACCTTAATGACACATAGGCGTTACAAAGCTATCAAGTATTAATTATAAAAGACACAATTCTGTTCTTCACTGAGACAAAAATTATAGAGGATCGCGCTTGCAGAAACATGCGATTTTTTTTGTCACGTGTTCGCAAGGTAGAAACACAACATGAAAATTTTAAAGCGGACGGGCGATCCTGGCCCGATTGTCGCATTCTAAACCATAATATGTATTTCCTGGCAACGTATTAACAGAAATAAAGCCACACATGTTTCTGCATTTAAAAACAGATGCGACTTAGGTTGTAAACTTGACAGCATACCTTCACACCAAGCTCGTTTCGTCCAGTTCGCATCGGAGTCCATTCGATCATCCCCCGTCGATTTCAGGTTTCGTCAATTGATCGACGTTCTCTATTGAACTTTGCCTGATTTTAACACAGAAAGATGTTCGCCTTTCCTGATCTAAAAGTTTGCAACTGGTTTTTAGCGCAGTTTGCCGTGTGGACTTCAGTGATCAGCTCAGCTGTTGTCTCGGCTGTCACGGTCGATTCACGTTGCTGTCAATCTGGCTCCCAGGCCTCCCAGTGGTGGACGGGCACGCGTTACACGCGTAACGGCGTGACGCGTGAAATCACAAAACTCACATAGCACGGGATTTTAACGATGTTTTAAACAGATGTAATAACAAATGTTAAAAAGGCGTTTTAAAAAAACTGGGAGTACACCGAACCCAGGCCAGGGGAAGACCAGCAGCTTGTCGCCCTGAATATTCGCACTTGATGAAGTTACCGAAATATTTACCGGTATAACATTATAAAAACGTAAAGAAATTTTATACCAAGTGTACTTTTTGATTTACAACGAAAATAGTTTTTCACTTCTAGATAGAGAGATAGACGTCTCGATGAAATTATGGTGAATACTACAACAACTGTTTTCTTTAGATAGAAGCCTCAACGCTAGGATCAGCATGATCTGTAACCAAATGTTGTATGATATATAAATCAGTTCTCTGTAGCTTTCATTCTTCACTCCATTAAAGTATATTTCTTCACATATTCATATTTTAGAATTCTGTACTCTGTTCTACACTTAAAGGATTCATCGACATCAATTCGCGTAAAAATTCGATGATCTACACTCAATCCACACACTTGATCAGCTCCACGACTCCGAACGACTACACAGTTCTAAGACTCTTGTGCAAAGCTCACTTTTCGTGATCTCTTCTTCAAGATTGCTCGGCTGGTCGTTCTGGCGAGGAAGGATCCAGGGACAACAAGTCCGTTTTCCAGTCTCCTTGATCCATTACCTTAATCGACTTGCACTTTGTTTTGACTGCGAGCTTTTTTAAGAAAGGTGAATATAAAGAAGGAAAGTTCCATCGACGAAGTGCCCAACAAGTTTCAAGGTAAGTCCCTCGCGTTAACTGAGCATTCACCGTCAGTATTTGTTACTGCTACAGTTTCAAATGTTGTTCGTTTTTAAATAAATATCAAAGTTCTCTTTTTAACATTTGGCTGTTTCTCAAAAAGGAAACAAGCGCCCTGTCCCGAATAAGCGTCCTCCCTAGAGGCACCAAAAAGTAAATAAGCGCCTGGGCGCTAAATCGAATCATTACGGTAAGTCAATTCTTTTACTTGTCACGCGCTTAAAACAAGGTTCGAGTTAATGAGGGTGAAGTTATATAGAAATGATCTGAAGAGAAACAAATTATAGTATTACTTCGAGTTAGTACGAGGTTCGAGTCAGTAGCGAGGGTTCGAGTTATTGGAGTCGACTGTATACATGTATACCCTTTTAAAACGATTTTTCTCTTATTCTGCGTTTTATAGTATTCCGTATATTCCGTATTTTAGAATATTCCATGTATTCCATCATTCCGTTCCCTCATTCCGTCATTCCGTCAGTCCGCCATTCCACCCAATAGCGTCACCCCCGATATTTTCATGTCCAAGAAAATACTAAACGCGAGGCTAATCATTGTGCCAAGAATTGAATCTGTTAGCTACATTTTATAGCGCCAGATAATAGTCCTTTGAGAAAAAAAAAACGCAATTCTTGGGCGTAATGAACTTAGTTTCCGGGACCAAGATGTTCCTCGTTCACGGGAGCAACAGTACTCCAATATCTCTCTCTTTTTTTTCCTTGAAGGAAGACATTGGACATTGACATGAATGATTCTCGCCCGAAAAAATAAACATGGGATCAGATTTCTTTCAATAGACCGCTGGCCAGAAGCGTCGACTCGTGACCCCACAACGATCAGATCACGCTGAGGCCAAAACGGTGCGGCGGTTAGGGAATTTTTTCTTTTTAAGTCACCATCGCTTGTGAAAAAATAACATTACTGTAACATTGTTTCACTAAGTGCTTTCTGGCCGAGAAAAAGTTGTGCATTCGTTTAGATTCCGCCCCAGTTTAGGCAAATGACGTCATTGGCCGCTGTCACGCGACGACATTTTCCAGATTCAAGTTTAGTCAGCAGATGGTAATTTCGAGTTCTTTTCTTTTTCTGCCTATTTTTCATCTTCCTTTCTCTTTTAATTCTACGTCCTTCTACTTAGGATGGTCTCTGAGCGCCTAGCAAGGATTAAAGTGGCGTTTACCACGCTATCCACGGCCGTATTGGCAACAGAGAAGTGTTTCGCCGAAGTAGCAAGATAACGGTAAACACTGCAACTTTGAACGCTTTGTACAACGTCAATATACTTTGGCCGAAAAATGTTTTTCCAGAATCGTAATGTATATCCCTCCAATGTCTGATTCATCACTGTGATTGCTTTCAACAGCGTTGGACTTTTGAGAAATAATTATTTTAAAATCAGCTCCAACGCTCCATCTAATTTAATATGCAATATTTGAACATTTATATTTTATTCCCTTCGGCAGTTTTTCGATGTTTATCGAATGATATTGCATAAAAAGGCCTTTTTCTTCATCACTGTGTGGTTTTCTCGCTATTTTGCGTTGCGATAGTGAATTCTGAACCGTTTTTTGCGAGAGCTTATTTTAGGCCTGATTTTGCTGCTATCAGACGGAAAAAGTTTGCGGCTCGATATTTTTGGTTTAAAGCGAAACTGAAACAAAAGAAATTCATTTTTGAATAGTATTCGGTAACCTCTACTTGGGAGATAAAAATCGGCCGATTTTATTTTTTAGCCGGAAATCATCGGTCGTTTCTTAGGCGCAGGGCCTCTTAACTGGTCAGCGGACAGCTTCCACATAAATCACGTCACCTCAATGAGTTGACACATGAGCCCGCGATAAGGTCATGGGATACTGGTCAGTGGCTATCCTGTTTTGACAGCTGTCACTTGACCATATTGTGAATGTCCAATGTAAAAGATGTGGACTTGGCAAGACACGCCTGAGACACCCCTCCCTTCCTTTTGATAGTCTCCCCTACCCCACCCGTACAATCCGTAGACGCGTACGTACGTACGCTCGGTCAATCACGTGACAACCAAAGGAAAAGAGGTTGACCATAATCTGTGGGTATGGGGCTCTGTAGCGCGCGTGGGAGCCCCGCTATCATAGTTGAGTTTCAGAACAAAATAACTACTGCTGAATACTTTATTTTCAAATGGGTTTATTATTCGTTTAAAGGAAAGAACAATTTGAGTAAGTTACAGGGCAATCAAGAATTGCAATAATATGTATGCGATAAGGAAACCGCAACAAGAGACCGTGTCAGAAACAGAGATTCCTTGAAATATAAGAGCAGTTGTCTGTAAGATTCGAGCTATATTAAAAAGGCGCTGCCACACTATCTCACCGAATTGGCTAAAAATTGGCATGTAGACTTGATTTGAGGTCTTTAATAAGGAATAGGTAACTTTAGGTTCTAATTCCTCCTACTTCGGAAATTATCGACATGGCCGGTTTTTGGGTGCCTCGGACCGGCGCCATATTGGTTAATAGAAGCTGCTTTTGAGCCTTCGACTACAACCCTGTCTTCAAAGCTAATCTTCCTTTGCCAATGCAGATTGAAAGAACAATCCCTCTTTATTGTATTTTTAGAAACTACTTGGAAATTGATAACGTTTTCGCAACGATCGATTAAACTTTTGGTGGGTATACTTTTTGAATTTTTTACACCCGCAAAATTAACAGAATTTTAAAGGCGTATATCTCTTTTGCCACATCGCATTGAAGCTTCTGAAGCTTGCCAATCTGCCTGAATACTCACTGTTTCCAGTTAAATCGAGTTCATTAATAAAAAAATTGGGCAAATTTAACGGAGCAGAAACAAAAGTAATGAATGGAAGACTGTTCTAGCGACTTTGTCAATAATCTGTACGCCGAATACTCGCCAGGTGTTGCCAAAATTACAATCGATAATAGAGTTTCTGTCATTAAATCTGAGTGATTTGTGTAATAAAATTAGCCTCTGTAATATAATCGATAACTCTGCTGCGAAAAAACAGTATAAAAAAAGGCAGATTGTATAAGGAAAAGGAAAATGAATTTGTTATGTTTATGCTATGACGCGTAAGCAAAATTCAACCATCACAGTCGAACTGGAATTTTCCTGATTTTCCTCCAGTTCCTTTACCGAAACCAGAGCTTTTAAAATTAACCATAGTAATGAAAATTGAGATGTATTACCTTACTCGACGACAAAGTTGCCAGTTTCCACCTTGATCGAAAAAAAGTAATATTTTCCCACGCATATCGCGGATCGTCACGTTCCTTGCCTGGCGTTACAACTCACGTGAAACCGCCTGGTT
>OZ037777.1:19625676-19660676 GCA_964035525.1 Porites cylindrica
ACTTAATTGAGGTTGTTCATTTCAGTTCCGTTCCAGCGTGCAGTTCCTTGTCCTCCTAAAAATAGCTTCGTCTCCCACCGATCATTCCATGTCATATTTTGCGGACTTATTATTCAGTAATGACGGTACGATCAGGTAATTTGACTTGATGAGTTCTTTAATTTCATTTCATGTACTAGTTTTATATCTTACGCTGGAAAGATCTGCCAAACAGTGTACATTAGCAAAGGTAGGTTCCTGTTTACACGTGTAATTATCGAATACCATACAATTTGCATAAAGCTACAGTGCACGGTTGGTTTTTCTAGCCTTTTAATTAAAATTGACAACGTTTGCGTTATCTTTGTCTAAGAAAATATGTAATTTGTAGCTGTATACAGCGAAATACTACAGAGAAAATTGTCACTGTGCAGTACACGAGCGGCTCCCGATTGGTCTGAGAAATCGAAGAGCGAACTTGAGTTAGTACCGTGTGTAACAAAATTTATAATTTTCATTTTAGCGCGTATATCAAGCTCTTCGCAAGATCAGAATCAAAAGATCATCTGTTTACATTACAAGGGAGGGTTTTTTAAGCGATAGATAGGGTTTAAGAGGCACGATCAATTTTTAAAGAATTTTCTTTTCAAATATTCACCGAATTTTGTCTTGAAGTTTTAGCGGCCAAGTGGCTGAACCACTGCGCATTCATGCAATCATATTTCTGTTCCGTTGCATTTGCCCAATTATTTTATACAACAATCTAACTTAGCTATAAACCAACTATGTTTAGTTAAAATGGCTTAGTCTAAATCGATGTGGCATGGGTGATATTGGCCTTCCAATTTCTACCAAATTTGTGTACCGTTTAAGTACCGAAAAAGTGCTGTGAGAAGTTATAGCCGTTCGTAGCTCAGGCTTAACCATTTTCAGATAAGAGTAGGTAAATGAAAGGAGGAAGGATAGTTCTTTGCAACTGTATGAGTCACGATTAAGTTATTTTAATGATAAGGCTAGAATTAATTACTGTAAATCTCCTTCAGTTCACCAACATGGCGGCCGCTCGAGGCCTCGTCAAAACTGTCTTTCCTGTATCTTTGAAACCAACGAGAATTCGAACCTTAGAATATGCATTCAGTATTTAGGACACCATTCTAAGACTGCATGCCAAAAATCAGCCAAATCGATGAGGTACCGTGTCAGGCCGAAGTTCGAATTATACAGAAAATCACTCATAATGTTAAAATTGTTCTTCTTATAATGCACTTTTTCCACGTATAATTCACCGTGTATAAAAAAAACTAGCAGCTCTGGATGCAGACTTCGAAGGTCATTCCCCGCAGAGAGGGATACTTCCAATAGTGGCCCATACGGAGAGGCTAGCTAAGAGTTCACTAGTTAAAGCATACGGAAGCATACGAGAGAGAAGCTCTCTCCTCGATACAAAGAGGCCTCTGCAGAGGAGAAAGAGACGGCAAGGTAATTTGTTATTGCAGTTAGTGAAGATGCCTTAAAGGGCTAACAGTCGCAACTTTATAAGAAATAGAACACAAACAGCGGTGATAAGCATATTCAACTTACTAATTTTTATAAACTTGACATTTCGTATACTACTCAACATACGTTTTCAAAAGTTCCGTTACGATTTTGAAAACTATACCTATGTAATAGTGAAATGGGGACTGGAACTGAGATTAAGCACAAAGAAACAGCTAATTAATAAAGCATGAATCCGCTTCTCGTTACTGACGCTTACATTGAAAACTGGCTTCAGTTCCTGTATAAACAATTTTTCTTTAATTTTATAGTAATAATCTTTTTTTTTTTAACGACGCTAGGATATCAAAATGATCGCACTTGATGTTGTGTCCAGTAGCGTTAACATGGTCAGCAATGGCTGATGTGTGGTTATGTTTAGCGAGGGCTTTGAAAAGCTCAGTTTTGCCATCATGAAGCCTTATGTTAGTTTTACCAGTGTATAAATCTTTACAATGCCAATAACTGGCTTTTTAAATAACTTTAGACTGTTGAGAACGATTCAAGCGGTCCTTGTAAGAAAGAAAGATTTGATGCGGCGAGTGTTTTGAAAACATACTTCAAGGTTGACATAAGACAAGATTTAAGCCGTTTGGCGGTCTGCTACGTAAACCTAAGTAAGGTAGCGGGATAATTATAGTCTTTTTAGGAACAGTGGAGACATAGTTGTTTGACTTGTTAATGGTTCTGTTTGTAACATCGTTAACGGTACTAATAGGTGACTTATGCCCTGAGGGTAACCGTTTTGAAGAAGGAGCCTTCGAAGGCAGATTGCAGCAACAACGAATGGGCGCAAATCCTGTAGAAGCGATAGCATCCGGTGGGTGAGGGTGCGGATGATATTTATTTTGTATTTGCGTGGAGTGAACGAATCCCATTTGGTGTATAGGCCTCTGAATGTTTTCTTCCGCACTTTATGACTGTGAAAAAAAAAAAAACATGAAACTTCCTGGTTTAGCGATTTACTACATTTTTTTTTAGGACGGGTATATTTACAGCAGTTAGAGGCCGGATGCAGCATTCTAAACTCGAATGTGAAAGTGGCAAAATAGGTCAAGAAAACGTATTCGAAAGGGGAACCTTTTCTGTGGAAATTGGTAAATAGTACAGTATATATATATTTAGCTAAGGCTATAAGCGAAGCATCCACTTAACTACTGATTGCAACGAATAAGCTTCAACCTAAGCAAATCCAGTAACTTATACTTAACTTATTTTAAAACAAAAAGTTATAAATTACATTCGAGCACGCTAAAAGTCTTGGAGAACAATTGTTACCTATACGTCTACATCACTGTCCCTGCCATACCCCTCCCCCAACACCCTTTTAAGAAGGTGCTAATAGCCCATGAAAGTAAATGTTTTATTATCGCTGGTTGTCATACAAGAAAATCTGTGGCTGCGTCTAGTTCATATTTTTTATGTTCTGTCTAAAAGGGGTCACCCAAATTGTTAACTAGGCCAGTTTATGTGTTCCGAATATATTTTTTTGCAAAATCGTATGCACTAATACATCGACACATGAATAAAGTTCATCATCATCATCATCATGCGTCATAATATTTGATACTCAGTAACCTTTACCGTAAGTTGTACTTTTTTTCTTTTTTTTTTCTTCCTGGCGAAAAGAACCAGGAAGGTTGATAACTTATTTTTACTAGTCATAATGTAATTAAGTGAATAAACGAGTGTCGAAGCTAGAGTTATAGCCGACAATTACCCTTAGGTTTTACTGGCGACCCCGAACTACAACTGGACATTCTTCTTATTCTCTATAAAACCTATCACTTTCCATTTGCGACCAGAAAATCAATTTACATTGACATCTCTCTGTGTCCCGAATCATCGGACATTAAATCGGAAACAAGAACGGACAAAGGTACGGACAAGAGATAGTTGGTTCTCTTGCAGGACCTCGCGATTTCCAGTAAAAGGCTGGCAGTCCAGCGGGAAGGAAAAGGAGCCGCGAGGAGACTAAAAAAAAAACACGCCGTCAATAAAGGAGAGAGCTGAAAAACAACAACTGTTGGGAACAAACAAAAAACAATGCTAGCCGGGATTTGAAATCGGGGTCCTAAAGGTGAGCGTGTTCCTTATTTCGTTTTTTTTCTCCATCGTTATTGTTTTTCAAATTAAACATTCATCACGAGACTGTTTGTTTGTGTCTCTCCCCTCCAATCAGCGTACTAATCATTTTCTTATTACTCAAGTGAATTGGGTTAAACTTATCAGTCCCCTAGCCCTTTTTCATTCTCGCAAATATAACTGAAACGAAATCAACAACGACGAAAATCGAAACAAAAACCCGGTTGACACGCTGAGAATTAACTTCTTTTTCATTTATTAATGTTACTTCTACAAAGCATCAAAGTGATTCCTTTTATCAACGTTTTAGTTTCTACGTTTTATACATTCATCAACAGGGATGGACAAACTTATACCTGTTGTATGGTTGATATCTTTAGTTATTAATTGGACTTTCGGTTTTTGTAGGATATCACACCGAGTCTGAAGGCCGCTGACTCGTCATTTATTCTACACGAAGCCAGCCAAATCCCTTAATTGTTTTATTATTCATTCAAAATATTTTAAAAAGTCTTAAAGGAGAAATGACCTTTATTTACGCAAATTTCACAACAATTAATGTTGCTCTAAATTTTGGTGAAAAAAAAAAGAAAGAGAATCTATTTCAGAAGTTCAACAGTAACCGAAGTAAAGAAAACAAATAGTTTACACAAATGTAATGTAATTTTTAAACAAATGTAACTGTACAGCTATAAACAGTGAACTCCATTGAATTGCCTTGTATTCTGCTTTGTGTGTTTGCACGTTTAGGTCTCTTAAAGTCCTCTTGCGTATTTGTCGAAAATTTGTAAGAAATCTAAGCTCCTCCTACTTTGGTCTGCTTCTAAGGCCACGACCTATAGATCGTTTTCACTGTCACGCAACAAAAAAATAAATTGAAAACCGTCCAGTGAAAGAAGCCAAGAAAATGATATGTTATAAAAGACTAATATTTAAACAATTTGTCCAAGTCTCAGGTCTTTTTGGCCCACAGTTTCTGAGTTATTTGCCGAAACGTTTCACGCATCTTTGTAGAGCTTTGTATGGAGACGCCATATTGGTGCACAGTTTTGGTGCACCAATATGGCCGCCGAAAATCAACAAAAACATCTGGAGTTCACTTGTTCAATAAAAGCTCCTTCTTTTCACTCGAGAACTAGCCTACGTGCGCATAAACATATCTTCTAATACTTGAAATGGTTATACTGCTGAAAATCAAGAGGAGAGACTTTTTTCAAGGAGACAGCATTCCTATTTTGGTGTCACGCACTGTGAAAACTCGGAAGTTCAAATTGCTGTATTTTCGAAATGAAACATGCTATGGGACTGAAAACTTGTACAAAGATTAACTTTTTGTTTATCTTCAAACTAGTGTAAATAAGAATTCGTAAAACCTCGCTATTTTGACTTTACAATTTGATGACGTCACCGTGAAAACCATCTATTGGTTCTCAGTGTCGGATTGCCCACCATGCTTGTTTTAGTGTTAATATCAGTTTTGGTGTAACTTTTAATGCTATTCTCAACTATGTGGCCGCTCACCGACACGATATGTCGTCCTTTTTTGTACGCGAAGAATTTGCCGACCACAAGACTTAACGCCGCTTTTAGGAATGTTCTTGTTTAAATTGAAATTGATACTACAGGTTCCAATCCAGTTAAAGATGGAAAATAAATCATCTTGCAGGATCATGCAGTCGCCTTGGGAATTTATAACTCTACAGCATTTTGTACCATCAGCGTAAAGTGGAAGCATGGTTCCTTCTGATAAACATGAGCCGATGTCATTGATATAAATGAGAAAGAGGATAGGGAAAATCAGGGAGCTCTGTGGGACGCCCGATGTCACTAGTTTCCAACAAGAAGAAGAGCCATCAATGATCACACGTTGGCGTCTGTTGGTTGGTTAATAATAATATATTGATTTAGCCAGGGCTAAAAGCGAAGCTCCAATTAAGAAATTTATAATTTAAATCAAACAATAAACTTTTAATCCACAAATCGGTTAACTTAAGGGCACATTCATGTGACTTTTGAGGGAAAGGCTAAGTTATTTTAGAGTGAAACATCTTGCATCGAATCGATAACCTTATATGTACACCCAAAAAAACAGCAAACCTCTTCGATCACATTCAAGATCACAGTAGATTAGGCCTCGAAAACAAATTCTTGGAAAACAAAGCACGCCGAATTTTTTGCGTTGAACAGGTTTACTTTACAAATTCTTACCAACAAATCTGGGGGTGTTTAAACCAACCTTTTATAATTTTTATACATCACATTTGAGGTGAAACAATACTATTTATCATACAGACCTCGGACAGAATACGGTATTTCACAATTTTTCAAGACAAATTGCACTCTGTCAATATTCAGGACGATCAATCATGGGCTTAAAGCGAAACCGTTCTCGTTTCTATAGTGCGTGCTGTCAGTGTGGTCGAGTGTTTGAATGAACTTTAACAGAGTTACGCTTCAACATAACAGCGAATTTATTATTATTATTATTATTTTGATATTTAATGGTTTCAGTGATAACGATGTGTAATCTTATAAAGCGTTTGATACGCGCGACATTTTTGAGTACTCCTACAAGCGATGTTCATGAACGATGAAAACAAACGGCACGGACAAGCGATTAAAATTGCGAGGGAGACTACTAACAATCAAAAAAAGAAATATAATTCGGTGAAACATTTACAGAGACAACAATTTTCATTCACGAAGACAAGTATTAAAGTGTCTCTAAAAATCCTGAGCCTTTAAGCGTACGGCTTAAGCCGGCTTCCCGGCGCGGTGTTTACTGTTTTCGAAGATGAACTCCTCGAAGCAAGAAAATCGCTCAAAGTTTTCTCTCTACAGCCAACTTTATGACTAAATATTCTTCGGAACGTTTTCTTTCTATTTGCGGTGAGCAAATATATCTGAAGGCTTTTTAAAGTTCCGTAAGCTTATATCAAACCTGATACTAGGTCAGATCATTCACTCAAATCCTACAATCGTGCATAAACTTGCCGCATAAACTGTCAGCGTGAACTGTGCAAGACTTCATGAAATTAGATATAACAAAAACAAACATCAAATACAATAATTACTCAGGCTTACCATTTGAGATTCAGTTCCTCAAAGCTATCAAGGAAGGCCACAGTTGTTTGAGACTTTTAAACCCTCTTACGCATTAAGCAAGGTCAAAAACGAAAACGATGCCATCCAAAAACGAATTACCGAATTTTGTCAAGCGACGCATTTCTCAACCAAAAACCCAGTAAACAAACCAGCCATGAATAACAGAAGACTCTTGATAGCAGCTGTATTTCATTTTGTACATCCAGAGGAAAAAGACAGTTAAAACATCTCAAGTTGACACAAAACTCTGTCAGCTTCAGCCGTCAAAGTTAACAACTTTCAAGATGCTGCATAATTTGTCCGCATGAACTCACCTGTCAAATTTTGACCAATCAGAGTATAAAAATTGGACGTAGAGCGTGACCAGCGCGTGACCATGGTAAGATAAGGTCTTCCCTGCCTGTACTTTTAAAAAAACTGGCTGAATTTTCGCTTCCGAGGCCAGTTTAAAATCAAAATCCTAATAGTGCGGGGCCATAGTGACACAAACACAACATATTTGATATGAATCCTTGGAAAAAATAAACTTGAGCCTGCGATCATTTGAAAGTGGTAATTTGTCAGCGGATAACTTCAAAAAAATATTCCACCTCAATGGGTGGACACTTGAGCCCGCGGTACGGTCAGGTGATACTGGTCAGCGGATGCCCTGTTTTGACAGCTGTCAATTGATCACCACATTGATATGCAATTAGTTTTCACGTGGGCTCCCTAGCTAAAAGTGTGAGAGTAAACATTGGTTGTCCTGTGGTGCGGACGGACGGCGGGTGGTCGGTCGCTGTACGGTCACGTGATTACCAAATTTTCTGGGATGGGTAGATTACCTTAGCGATGGGGCTCCGCCCACGCGCGCGCTTCGCGCGCGTAGAGCTCCGCTAATAATAATTTTTTATTATTATTAGTATTAATATTATTACTAGTAACAACCAAAGGTTGCTGAGCGCAGGCGGCGACTATCGAAGGTCAAAACCATGCAAAACGCCTTTGCTTCATCGCTTTGCTTTGCGTAAGTTTCATGCGGCGGATAGTCAAAACACGCGTGGTAAGATTACGAGTGAAAGAAAGTCCAAATGCGGGTAATGCGTTCTGAGCATAATAATAATGATAATAGTAATAATAATAGTAATGGCTTTATTCAGCAAAAAAAAAACATTTGTAAAGTAAAAATGTAAAAGAGGTAAGATAAATAAGCATATAAAATATGTACAAATAAAAATCTATTTACAATGAGAAACTGAATAAAATTTCATTTTACTAAAAGGTTATCCTTGACCTTATTCATTAAATACTTGAAAGTCGTCCTAGAGAACTAGTTAAAGTCGATATAGTCCCTTATATATTCAGGAACAATATTAAAACTTTTAGCAGTTTTATCTTCAGCCGTATCTTGATAGATGTATGCGTTATCCTCCCCTAATGTATGATAGTATAGAGGTATTTCATGCTCATCGGTGCACTAGACCTAAGAGTTCGATTGTCCTTAAACTGCTTCAGTCGCAAGTAACCTGGCCATTCGTGATAAAAAAAATCGCCTTGTGCACTGACTTTAACAGCTGTCATTCAATATTTCTTTATAAGGTAACTAGTTAAGTTTTATGTCATCGTCTCTTTCAACCAGTTTACCTACAAAAAAAGTACGCACATGCTGTTCGAATTTTTTGGAGGCGTTTAAACATTATGATAGACAACACAATTATCATATAACTTGGAGAGCTTTGGAGAGTACTAGGGCCTGAACTAACGGCTTGTGAATATTGAATTGGAGAGAAATAGAATTCATACATTTGGTGTCCAAGTACATAACAGACAAATTCGATTTCCTGGCATTTAGTTCCTCCAACTGAGAATTAGGATTATAGCCATTATACATTTAAAGAGTCAACATCCTTGGCATTGAAAAAAGAAAGTTCACTCACTCATTTAAGAGGACTGGAAGCTTGTTCGTGGTTTACCTCCGCAGGTAAAATGTCAGTACAGTGAGCACGAGTCAGAGAAAAACATTTCTCACCCGACAATCTCTTGTGTGCATTCTATTAATTTTTACTGAAAGTCCAAACGAATGCTGGCTACATTAACTATTAAATTAAAACACGGATATATCTGTGGTTTCACCTTACTAATTTACAGTAAAATATAATCATAGCTAAAGGAAATTGTATCTGTTTTGAGTTGAATTAATAAATAAGAGAGTACAATTTATATACGGTCTATTATATATGTTTAGTTAAATATTTTATGGCAAGTTTAATTAAGCAATAGACCACACTTTCTATGGGTTTACCGGCGTGATAACCCACTTGGAAGGCTCGTGAATTACAAGCTTTTCGAGTGTTCTCCCAACATCCTAAGTGGGTTATTCCGCCGGTAAACCTATAGGAAGTGTTGTCCATTGCTTTTATAAAATAACTTTATGTAAAACGCAAAATGTTTCAGTTTTCTATGAGTCTACCGGCAAAATAAACCATAGCCTTTTAACCATTCAGAACGCGAGTACTATATTAGTTTTTTTATAAAATATAACAATTGTCCTGTTTCCTGATGTACTTTGGTAAAGTGTTCCAGATTCTAAGCGTCTAAGGTTGGTTATTTTGAACGCCAGGGGCTTAGCGTGTCCATTTTGGCAAGTACGCACACTGGTCCATATGGTCTCAAAAACTTCCAACAAAATTACTTTTTCCTTTCCTTTAATACATATTTCGACAGTTTACGGGCTTGTTTACAATAAAACGTGATATCAAACAAGCTTTTGAAACGTTCTTCTTTGTGATCTACTGTCGCTTCTATTTTTTTTTGCTTGTCGCTTAAAAAAAAGACCCTTAAAAGCATCAGTTGGAAGAATTACGGCGTGTGACTGTGTAGATTTTCCGCACGCTTAGTCCTTTGCGAACTTTTGAATTTTTCCTTTATTTCGACAACGAGCACGGTAAAGGAACATAAAGTTACAGCCAGCATTTATTTACTTTCAGTTGTTAAATTTCCTGCACTGTTCCCGTTGATACCGCGCCACACGTGTATGTAATAGTTTGCTTCAGCTTACCTGGATTAGTTATCGTCGGCATGGTCGGGTTCATGATTTTCCAGTTGAGCGACATTAAAGTAGTCTTTGATAGACTTTCTTGACATTCATAGAGATACAAAACTAAAAACATCTACATCTATTTATTTACTCTTCCACGTTTTACACATCAAGAAGAGTTAAGAAATAACAATAAAAATAAAATCTAAAAAATAAAATATACAGCTAAGAAATTGCTATACTTGAAC
Source organism: Porites cylindrica (assembly GCA_964035525.1). Lineage (NCBI taxonomy): Eukaryota > Metazoa > Cnidaria > Anthozoa > Scleractinia > Poritidae > Porites > Porites cylindrica. Next base: position 19,635,646 of record OZ037777.1, read on the forward strand.
CAAAACTTATAATGATTTTGCCCTACAAAATCCTGAATAATTAAGTGCTCTGGTTTCAGGTAATAAACAGTTCCAGTCCCTTACAGTTCTTGGGAAGAAACTATGCTTATAGTAATCATGATGTACAGATGGTTGGATAAATGAGTTCGACGAGTAAGTTCTTGTTTCCCTAATTGGCAATTTAAAATAAGGCGGAACAGGCAAAGCAATATCATTGTACATTGATTTATGGAAAATTTGAAGGCGATGGAATTTTCGTCTCTCGCTTAGTAATTCCAAAGATAGAGATTTCTTCAATTTGGGTGTTATAATCATAATCATGTTTAATAAATCTCACTGCACGACTTTGGACTGCTTCTAGTTTCTCCATTTGATTCTGTCTATAAGGATCCCATACTGCAGTCGCGTACTCTAGATGTGGCCTGACAAGTGATACATATGCTGCTTTTTTGGTTTCCTCTGAGCAGGCGTACAAGTTCCTTTTCACAAAATCGAGTATAGAGTTCCCCTTTTTGGCAATCTTGTCCACATGACAGTTCCAACGTAAATCGCTAGACAGCAAAACACTGCCAATTAATAGCTTTTGAGTGGAAAAATTTTTCAGATAAATCCTGAAGGGAATGATAATCAGTCAGGGTCTATTCTTTGTGGCCTGGCTCCTTTGTTATACTCTGACAAATGTGTTTGCATGAATTTCCCCAGTCCCCCTTCGTTTTTCATGAAGACATAATGTATTGTGGGATCGCCTGAAGGCGAACATTTAAAAGAATGTTTCGAATTTATCACATTCCACTACTTAAACTGTTGTATATTTTGGTTTAAAGACAGACAGGAACAAGCCTGCACGATACAAGGTCAAGTCTCGACTTTCGACACTACAAATGGCTTTTAGTTGCAACAGAAAATCTTTCAAAAAATCCTACCAATTTCTCAAGTACGCATGTGCGTAATTGCGTAAAGGACGCTACGCCCCTGAAAACCCTGTCTCCAAGTGTCTTCCTAGATAGTGCACTATAAGCCTCAATTAAGATCTCCCCGTCCGATCTAAGGTTATATCTGGTTGTACTCTTATTTAATCCTTAGGTATTCAGGTGCGTTGCCATAGATACATTTATTAGCAAGCATTGCTATCCTGAAATTTACCTTATGTGTTACTGGAAGCCAATGTAAATCAACAAGTGTAGGAGTAATAAGATCGTATTTTGAAACATTACTAACAAGGAGAGCTGCTGCATTTCGTAAACGCTGTAGCTTGCTTAGCTGGGTGGTTGGAACACCAACTTATAGGCTATTACGATAATCTATACTTAGGTGATATTTAAACTGCCTGAACTATAGAGTTCCTTTCATCATAACCTACTAAAACATTCTGAAGAAAATGATAAGATTGACTTACCCGACTTCATAACAAAACTCTCCTGGAAACTCGGCTTTTTATGTATATTTGCAATATACATGTACGTGATTGTTAACCTAATTGACTTAATAACAAAAATGTCCTGAAAACTCGGCTTCTTCTATTTGCAATATACATGGTTGTTAACTTAATTAAATTGAATTTGCATTTATTATTTATTCATTTAACATCTTTTACTCTTTTTCTCTAGCCTTGCTCGTAAGCTATGTATAATATATAGATTTAGCCCGGGGTAATATATAATCGTGTAATGCTAAGCGGCGACGGCAACCAAAACAGCCAAAAAAAAAACAGTAGCTCTAATTAGCGAAAAACAACTTTGCACGTGCAACACACTTTCTTGTACATTTCGTTGCCGTTGTTTTGCACGAAGGCAACGTGAAACTTCCGAGTTAAACGTTTTATGGAGGAACTGTTGTATGTAGCCGTCTTCCCTTTTTTTTTCGCTGCCACTCATTTTTACTTTGGTGGCCGCTAGCATTTGTCATTTTCTGACCGCCGCTATAAAATTTTCATGTTATTCTTCAAACCGTAGAATTGTTCTCCTTTTTTATCTCTGGCTCTGGCTCTTTCTGTGTTAACTACGCCAATGTGGACATGTCGAAAAAAAGAGTCAAGCTACGTCCTGAGGTTTTCAACAGTCCTTACAGCTGGTACTTTTGCTAAGCCGATCACAATTTCAGATACATTACCTTCCGTAATTGAGCTCGATTGCCAATAATCATAAATTCCGTCTTATCATCGTGCAGTTTTAATTAATCTGCAATCATCAAACTTCTAATATCTGTAATGCAATCTCGAAGAGCAGTGCGTTGGATATTCCTAGAGCGGTAATTTGGATAACGCTTAATCCACCTTTGTATGTAGCTTCTAGACCCTTCTTATGGGGCACCCTATCAAATGCTTTCGCCATGTTGAAATAAATATTGTTTATTTGACCACCAAAATCCAGGGATGAAGTCAACAAATGAACGTGTGCTGTATTAACTGAGTTACACAAGATGTATTGGATCGGAAGCAAGCTCCTTATCTCTTGGTGGAAAGCGATGTTGGAGAGGATTAAGGACTGGGTTACCGCGATTATAAAGTATACGAAAGACACATTTATCCAGCTTCTTAGACAGAACTGAAAGTAGGGGAATTCCTCTATTGTTAGACGCAATGTTCTTGAAACCAGAAACAGGGACGAGACTGGCACTGCCTTCCAGCTGGTCGGGAAACTTCTATTAGATTGTGATTGGTTGAATAACCAGGTGAGTGGGTAAAGACTGACTAAGTAGACAGTATTCGTATTCTCCGACAGTCCTGGGACGAGTAGGCCTAGATCATGAATTCGAGGCTCATGCGGGGGGCGCTTTCCATTCGACCAAAAATTCCGGAATGAAATTTCGAGTATTCCGTGTGACGAATGGAACAGTATTTTCCGGTTGGTTTGAACCAAGCCGTCCCAGTCCATCACGTACCAATTTTCGCGCGAAAATACGAAATAAACAGGGGAATCAAAAGATGGCGGATTCTTTGTCTATTTTACTTGCTTTAGAGTTTCTCGACGACTATGAAGTTGAAATAAGCGAAGTATTGGACGAGGACGACGACATAACGCTGTTCAGTGTGGGTAGCTCCTATATGCGTAGGAATTTAAACCGAGTCCGCGACTACTTTGAGGGCACGATACCTCTCTATTTTCCTAACGAGTTTAAGGGTTTCTTCAGAATGACAAGAGAAATTTGCGAGCTGTTCACTCGCGCCGTCATGCCCACAGGAAGGATACCACTTGGGAATGAATCTGGGCGAGCTGCCATCCCACCCCCAAAACAAGTTTTAGCTTTCCTCTGGTGTATGGCTAACCAAGAGCCTGCTCGAACAGTGGCAGACAGGTTCGACATTACACTGAGTAGCATGGACCGGGTTCTGAAGCGAGTATCACAAGCGGCAATTGATCTTTCAGGTCAATTTATCTGATGGCCTAATGGTGAGTTTATTTAGTCAGTCACAGAGCAAAACAAGTGAAAGATAAATTTGCAGACTAGTTACTTTGACAATCGTTTTACAGCAAATGAAAAGCTCGCCATACGAAACCAGCTTTGTAGACGAAGGGGGATTCCCTGGCGTCATTGGTTTGATTGACGGTACTCACATCCGGATCCGGGCCCCAGAAGATGACCCAGATGCATATATAAACAGAAAAAAGTTCTTCTCGTTGAATGTGCAGGTAACAGAAAAGCAAGTATTCATAAATATAATTTAGTTGAAATTGATAATACAATGAATTCCTCTCACAGGGCCATTTATTTACTTCCTCAGCTTGTTTGCGATAACAATATGGTTTTCACTGATGTTCTGGTTGGATGGCCTGGATCAGTCCATGACTCCAGGGTGCTTCGTAATTCTGAGCTCTTCCACACGGCAGTAAATAAATTTCCCGGAGATACTCATCTCCTTGGACATGGAGGATATCCATTATTGAGGTGTGCATCAGTAAAAACCACTGCCGACTTACCAGACCTATTGATAGTAGCCCTCTCCACTCCCTACTTAACTGTTTTTGGAGTACATTTAATGTTGATGAAACTACCATAAACTGTATGCTATGCTTTTGCCAGTAAAAGACTTTTACTCTTTGAATTTCAAATTTAGAGCTATTACTTAATGGCTGTGATCTGGGCAGCCCCTTTAGCTACAAAATTGCGATGGCCTAAAGCATAAGTTTTGTTTCTAGATGGCTCATCACTCCTTACAGGGATAACGGTCATTTGACTCGCCAACAAAGAAGGTTCAATACAGTCCTTTCATCACTGAGGCAGAAAGTGGAAAGAGCAATTGGACTTTTGAAAGGACGATGGAAGAAACTCCTTTTCTTGGATCATATGGATCTACAACTGACAGTTCATCTGATAATATCGGCTTGTGTACTTCACAATTTTTGCATTATCCATGATGATTTTTATGATGGCTATATTGATGATGATGGCTTTGGTGATGATGATCCTCATGACAGTGGGAACCAACCAGATGAAAGAGCTGAACAAAAAAGGACCCACCTGATGAACACTATTTGTACATAAGTAACAGTAGTTTAATAACTCAAGAAGAATAATTAACAACATCAACATTATTATTAGTATTTCCACTATGTTGTGATGAATGTCAAACCCTGGTTTAATTTTTCTTTCGGCAGGAATGCTTTAGAATAAGCAACAAACATAAATTGTACAGTTCATTTCCATCCAAGTAAGGGGAATAGACTCAAATACAAGCCCAGCCTATTATGTATATTTGACTGTCCTCAGCAACATTGACTATTTATGGTGTGGTGTGGTGCTGTGAAAATGGGCCATAAGTGAGAAATGACACATTTGACTGTCTGAGATTTTTTCAGGGCTGGGAAGGCTTAAATAGGGAACAGACCATTATAAATAAAATCATAACACAAAACTGCAAAGAAAAATGTCCAGATGCAGTAGAATCATGACAACTTTAAGCAAAAAAATAATGTTCAACATATTGAGATTATACACTGCAGAACAAGGCTTAACTCAGCTATTTCTTTTTTAGAACATCCAAAAGTTGGCCAAAAAATTCTTTTTTTTCTTTCTGCATCTTTCTTAGTAAGGAGATTTTTTCTTCTTCTACTTTCTCTCTCTTCTCAGAGTAGGACTGCAAAAATGTAAGCATCTCAGCCGCTGATGAGTGGCTTTTTCTTTTTCTTACTCTTTTATTTCCATTCTTTGCTCCCTCCAGACTATTGCCACTTTCATCATCTTCAAGCTCATCACCATTGTCATCACATTCTGCATTTGAATCACTTTGGCTTGATGAAGAAGAGGCCACACGTGCAACATCAAAGGTGTAGCTTGGATTAACCTTGCGGCTCTCCCCAATACATTCTTGTAGACTGTCATAAAATTTACATGTTTGTCTTGCTTTTCCTGTTTGCTTATTGTTATCTTCAACTTGTTTAAACTTTGCAACAAGTTTATCCCACTTTCTTATACACTGATCAACAGTTACTTTATACTCCGAAGTTTCATTAAAGTGGTTACAGATTTTCTGGAAGACATCCTTTTTTTGTTGTCTTTCCTTTCTTTAATAGATGTTTGAATTGACCATAGCTTTCAACGAGCAAGCGGACATGCTTATCATCCCACTTTTGTAGGCTCTCTGGTGACTCTGTTTCAGTTGCTGCATCTACAGAAAGCAAAGTCAGTTAAAGAAGCAAGAAATTAATTAATTTATTAATCAAATGTAAAGGTTCACTTATTTGAAGTAAATAGGTATGTCAAAGAATGAAAAATCTTTTGTTTACAGCATGTATTGGATAATTAAGTTATCTGTTTAGGCATGCTTTAAATCAATGGTATGTGATTCAGGAGATCCAAGTTGACCTTAGACTTATAAAGTTCATTGCGTGTTTTGAAAGGAAACCTAAAATGCAGCAGGTATAGATCAGTTGAAATTAACATACAATAACAGCTTGTAAGTAAGCTAGCGACTTGAAATTTGAATTTCTAACATATTAAATATACATTTCAAAGTTAGCAGAGCATTCATCTCATTTTTCGCTCGCCCTGAGTATTGCTAGTACTAGTAGGGAAAATATTAATTCAAGCTTAATAAATAAACTTAGCAAACTGAAGCTCCTCATGCTTTCTAGTTCTGAATCCATCTACTATTTAATATTATCCGTTTCACTTAGCTCGGAAACAGTAAATGCACTGTTATAATTATAGGCATAAAGAATGCGAAAAGAAAACGTTGACGCTACAAAATACATGCATTCACTCCTAACCCAGTAATGGCGGGAATATTTGCCTGCCAATAGAAAGTGTGCTCGTCACTTATCACATTAATTTAAGGTGACTCGACCCAGTTTTTTTTTTTGGGGGGGGGGGGGGGTACCATCCTACTTTGAAGCTCTCTGGTATCCCCACCTTTACTTTTATCCTAAGTCTAACACATAAAATGGATAACATATAGATCAATCTACAATATAACATAAAATTTTTGTCGATCGGAGTAAATGTCACGTGGTTATAATGCCACGCCCCTTTGAGGTCTGAGTCGAAGATCTGCTGTTGCCGGCACTTTTTCGTGAAAATCTCTCGGCTACGCATAGTGCGCATTAGTGCCTTGCGCTGAACAGAGTTTCACCAAAATCACAAAGACCCAATTCGAGAAATTCAGCGGTTTCCAAATTTAGGTCATAATTTATGCGAAAACGATAAGCAAACTTTACACGGATTATATCTAATAAACTATGAGATTCATCTCTTTATTTTGGGCATCGTTATAACAGATGGGTCCTTGCAAGTCAGCAAAACGCTTTAGGGCCGTGTAAATGCGCTCGATTTCGAGCAAAGCAAACATATAGAAATTATAGTTTTCGCTATTTGTTGACGTTTGTCAGCGTTTGAGAGTCCTTCCCACGAAAAAAGCGTTTTCTTAAAAATTCGTAGTTTTTTTTCCTTCAAATTTTTTCAGCGCCACAATTGATTAACTAACTACCCGGACTCTGAATTTCATGGTCATTGAAAAACTGTGACATCATCTTCTATAAGCCCAAACTTGAGTAAACATTGAAGATTTTTAGCGTTTTGGCTGAGTGTGTGCTTTGGAAGTTGTCTATTGTTTCTAGTCTGTCATCATACAGCATTCTTGTTCAACACGCGTGCAATGACCGCGCTTGGCTGACTTTCGAATGCTGACCGAGATACGATAATTTTGGTACAGTGAGACAGGCCATCGCGTGATACCATAGTTAATTGTGATACATAGAGGTTTAATTCACAATTTTTAATCAATTATCGTGCTTCTTGTGCCTTTGCAAAAAAATCAAGAAGTGCTACACACTAAATCTACTCACTATTAAAAAAATATCATTTTTTCATAGGTTTAATGCGAGCCAATAATTAAACCGACTCGCGACGGGAATATCTCGGTGAGCATTCGTAAGTCAGCCAAGCGTGGTCATTGAACGCGTGCTGAACAAGAATGCTGTATAATGACAGACTAGAAACAATAGACAACTCCCAAAGCACAGACTCAGCCAAAACGCTAAAAATCTTCAATGTTTACTCAAGTTTGGGCTTATAGAAGATAATGTCACAGTTTTTCAATGACCATGAAATTCAGAGTCCGGGTAGTAAGTTAATCAATTGTGGCCCTGAAAAAATTTGAAGGAAAAAAAAATACGAATTTTTAAGAAAACGCTTTTTTCGTGAGGAGGACTCTTGAACGCTGACAAACGTCAACAAATAGCGAAAACTATAATTTCTATATGTTTGCTTTGCTCGAAATCGCTTGCATTTACACGGCCCTAAAGCGTTTTGCAGACTTGCAAGGACCCATCTGTTATAACGATGCCCAAAATAAAGAGATGAATCTCATAGTTTATTAGATATAATCCGTGTAAAGTTTGCTTATCATTTTCGCATAAATTATGACCTAAATTTGGAAACCGCTGAATTTCTCGAATTGGCTCTTTGCGATTTTGGTGAAACTCTGTTCAGCGCAAGGCACTAATGCGCACTATGTGTAGCCGAGAGATTTTCACGAAAAAGTGCCGGCAACAGCAGATTTTCGACTCAGACCTCAAAGGGGCGTGGCATTATAACCACGTGACATTTACTCCGATCGCCAAAAATTTTATGTTATATTGTAGATTGATCTATATGTTATCCATTTTATGTGATAGACTTACGATAAAAGTAAAGGTGGGGATACCAGAGAGCTTCAAACTAGGATGGTACCCCCCCAAAAAACTGGGTCGAGTCACCTTAAGACATTGCGCGTAGCTTATATGCATTTTCGCACTACTTATGCATCAGTCAATTCCACCTGCGCCCAGGCCCTCCCCCCCCGGGCTACTGCGGAGCATTTACACGCCTTGTCAGTCCCGGGGGTGGGGATTTGCAAATTTTGCACTGCCCGGGGGCCGGGCACTCGCCAACCCCGGGGCCATTTCCCAGGTTTTCACACGCACGCGGTGTCCTATCAGAATATAACTACACAGAAGGTTTTACTGAAAAAAAAGCAGATTGGCTCATTCGCCAAGGACAGGAATAAATTGAAGAGGGTTGTAAAGGCATGTTCGCGATTTTATGCACGCGTTTCTTCATTGCATATCAAGCCAGAAATTGGAGCTATCGATGTGAGTCAACGTTTTTTGGTCATTGAATCAAATTTCTGTTCATATTATTTGAAGAACATCCTTTCTTCACATTTATAAAACTATTCATAACATATAACTTTACAGCGCTCTATTAATTTTTAATGTCAATAATTTTATATCAAAACTAAAATCATACACTGGTGCATGTCGTCGCGGCTTGAAGTCTTAGTTAGAATCCTAGCGCTATTACAAAGGAAGACGTTAAATGAAACAAAAAGTCGCACATTAAAATGCTTAAAATGGCACTTTTCGACTGTGGGATCACAATGAAAAATGTCGCAGCGTTGACGGAGGACGGGGCATTTACCCTCTTTGTTCGTCCCCACCCCGGGGGATTTGACAGTTCAGGAGTCCCCACCCCCGGGAATTTGCCATCCAAGGCAAAAAAATTGCTAATGCCCGGGGGTGAGCCCGGGGGGGTGCCGGGCGCAGGTGGAATTGACTGGTGCATTACGAAAGTTTGCCGTGGCTCCGTTGCAAAAGTGGTGCAAAAGAACATTCAAGCCATCTGTCGCATAATAACAAGCGGAACACTGATATTGAGCAGAAGAATTGGAAGCCATGTTGAGTTCGATTTCCGGACTCTGAGAAACTGGGCGCGAGCAGGAATGGTCGAATGGAACGGAATTTTCCGGTTATTCCGATTTTCCGGAATTTTAGGCCAACCTCGCGAGGTACACCCAAAATTTCGGAATGAAATTCCGGAAATGTCTGTTCCATTCGCTCCCAAACCCGGAATTTCCGAAATGTTTGGTCGAATGGAAAGCGCCCGGGAACTTCTCGCCAAGACAGCAAACAAATATGAGAAAACTGCGGCTGAGTTTGCCGAATTTAAGGAAAATTTTCAACATTGTAAAGTTCCGAAGGGGTTACATACTTGAGAGATCATTACTTCAAACAACAAAAGGAAGAGCTGCTCATTATTACTAAGAAAAACAGCGATCCTAACAATAATTATATTGATGAGAAGAGTGCTTGGTGAGCGAGTTTATAATTTAATATAAACAGAGATGTTCTCAAAATCCTCGAAGCCAGGATTTTAATTGTAATTTTCAGTGTCCTTTAAACTTTTTGAATAATACTCTTTATTGAAATAGACTTAAATTATAGAAAGCCTGCGATAAAGTTAACAGTCAGAGCGGATGCAAAATCTTGTGTATTTGAAGTAAACCAAACGACTCATTCAGTGGATAATTACTTATCACTACGCGGCTTAGCGTTCTGCACACAGTCCATGTGCATTTTAAGGAAGTTAAACCGGTTTGAACAAAGATGACGATTTAAAGTTTATTTTTAAATTTAAGTTACATTATCTTCTATAACAACTGTGCGAGAGTACAAAAACGTGCACGCAGTTGAACACAGAGTTTGGTATAGACGATGATACTGAGCAGTTTAAACTCCACACTACAGATACATACAAGAGAAAAAGAATAATAATAAGAATAAAATTGTATAAAAAGGAATCGAGTATTGACATTTTGACACAATATACCATTTTCTTGAATACTTCTTGTTTCTTCTTTTGGCTTCTTGGCTTTTTAAATTTTACTGTTAAGACGACCAGCTCTTCCCACAGTTTTGTTTTTTGAAACAGATATCCCTTTAGCTTACCTATAAGTTTTCAGCTTTGAAATCTTACAGTTTTTTGCTGATTTCTATCGTTTTGCAGCGATTCAGCCGCGATTCAAACTAACCAATGTTTGTTTGTGTTTTTTGCCAAAAATTTCCCCGCTTCAGCCTCGAAGTCATGCTGTGAAGTCTCTCGTCCCAGGGCCATCGGGGAATACCAATATCGTGGGAGCTTTGTGGGAGCTCGGTTATGTAATTGGGGCACCTCGTAGTCAGTGCGTAGTATGCTTTGATACTTATTTATACATTGGTGTTACTAAGTTTCTTTGATTTTTATATACAGATGATATGCTCGAGAAATTTGGTGAAACCACTGTGGGCTCCCGACTTCAATAATTCCTTAATGGTATCTAATTTCGATGATTCCGTGGTTTTGGCTATCAAGTAACTCGTAGGGATTTCATTTTTTTCGATTTCAGTGGGCAAGTATGATGAAAAAAAAGGGCATTTATGTCACGATCCAGACGTTCTCTACCTCATTTTCTTTTTCACAAATTGTTGACTTTCGAAAAAATTGTAAGGAGAGATTTTCCATGAATTCTTTATTTGCCTCGAATTTCACATATAGCTTTCAAATATTCGCTTTGACAATGTTTTAGTAATTCATACTGAATTTGCATAAAGAAGTTTCAGCTCCGCAAAAAGGCTTGTGCCATTTTTATTATCCTTTGTTTCATTTGCTTTGTGTTCGCTAGGTAATAATCATAGAAAAGCCAACCGTGTTCCTTAACAAACAAAACAAATTGCTCGTTCTCTTTTCAATTATATACATTTTACGTCAATGTTGACTCTTGAAAGAATACTTAATTTCTTAATCATGGTTTATTTGACTTCAGTCTATTTTCGTGATTTAACTACCAGACGACATCTATTCATGGTAACGCCTTTCGTCCAGGTGCATCTCGTTTTAATTGCAACTTAGTTATATTTGTTTGCGAAAGTATATTTCATTAAGTTATTAGTTAAGGAGAGGTGATAACCGAATTTTGAATATGAAAGGTTTTGCTGTCTTGTAATTTTAAAAATAGATCGGTTTTTGTTTAAGGTGAAAACTTCCAATTAGTCTGCGCTTTTCCTGTTTAAACAGCCGATAGCTGAACTTGCAATTTAATTCATATTGTAACACTTTGTACATAAACGCTGTTTTGCTGACCTGGCTAGGTCTTTGTCTCAGTACTTTTACTTTCTAAAATAGCAACAGTAACAAAAGATTTCAGGTTAAAAATAGAATTTGTATTTAGTTTCCACTTAACTCTAAGTGATTTCTGTTTATATTTCTATTGTATTCCTTTGTCTTCAATGGTTGTAAAAATCATATATAAGTAAGTTAGTTTTACTGCTTTTTCGATTACATCGCCGATTATTTCGCCGTGTCCTAGCCGAGTTATTGCTGTTTGATCCGCTGAAAAATAAACGCTGTTGGAACCAAGTTTAGTCTGTTTTATCTACTGCTGTACCAGTTAGTGGTCTGATCCCGGACCTCGAGAGAAGTGACGGCTCTTCCTCGCAAGCGAGTTGCCATTTGAGTCTAGTTTTCCCCAGTTTTATCGTGAGTCAAGCACCGAGTTCCCGTTGAGCCTTAAATTCGTTTCAAAGTGGAAAAACCTTCCGTCACAAAATCATAGATAAACTGTAAAAAAGAAAACGCAGATTTAGATAAGAGCTTTCAAGTGCATCACAACGCGGATATACATCAGAGAGAAAGAATCACGTCACGGCAAACAACAATTGGTACCACATGACCAACTTTTCCCTTCACATTATAGACGGCGAGTGGTCGTCCTTACGCGCGGACAGTGAAAAAGTAAAATTGTGCAAATAAACCTATTTGTCCCTTGCAGGCTTCGCCACTCGCCCCACATATACTGTTGCTCTACTTTGACTTGAAAGAAAAATGAGATATTGCTCGCCGTCTACGTCGCCTTTGTTGTCTTTCACAGTATGTGGATCTATGTACTGAAAAATAAGTAGATTCATGTTGGTCTCATTCAGTCTTAGCCTGCGAGTAAGTTCTCCATTTAAGGAGTCGCCAAAGTTTTTTTAAAGTCACGTTGCAGGCGAATAAAATACATTTTGGACAGCTTTCTGCTCATTTCCGTATTCGAGGAAGAGTTAAAGCCCGGGATTTAAAGAGACATTTCAGGTTAGCTTTTGACGTCAACGTGATTCTAAATCTCTCCAAGGGAAGGGAAAGGGGATTCGGGCGCGCAAAAAGCTAGAGCAAGAAAGATGATTAACTTGCTCAAGGGCTAAGTTGTGTGAATTGGTTTTAAAACGGAGAGGCCTCGAGGCGTTTTTTTTCTCGTTTTTGACGCGTACGTAACGACTGAATGCCGCGTTGTTATGAAGCAGTTTTCATATCAAAAATACTATTCACTGTGCAGATTCAATTATGTCTTCTTGTCATTCAATTATGTCCGTTTGTCATTCAATTATGTCTTATTGTCATTCAATTATGTCCGTTTGTCTTTTAATTATGTCTTCTTGTCATTTAATTACTATATCTCATCAAGATTCAATTATGTCTTCTTTTCATTCGATTTTGGTCGCTTGTTATTTAATTATGTCTGCTTAACATTCAATTAATCTGTAAATTACTATGTCTACTTGTCATGCTATTATATCCAATTATCATTTAATTATCACATTTTGTCATTAAATTTGCCTTTTTGTTGACTGTTTGTCCTTCATTCAATGGGGTCGTTCCATCGGCGTTCCATATGGACTGATCACTTGAAAACGAGAAGAGTCTGGGACTAGAAATCAAGCTTGATAGATCACACAAGATGGCGGCAAGTTGGACGTGTGTTGTGAAAGAGAGGATCCAATGCGGACTACTTGAGATCATACAGAAGTTAAATACTAGACATTTACAGTACCATGAAGCAGATTATCTGTATTATAAGCTAGATAGATTGGAAACCATCTTGTCTCAGTATGCCCAGCTTGCGAACATCGACGACCGTGTATTCTGCTGTATTTCAGAGGTCAAGTATCTGATAAGGAATGAAATACAGAGAAACGAAGGAAATGGCGATGGTTTTCAGTGCGAAATGGTATTTAGTGGAGATCGAGGGCGTCCACGCTATAATATAACCGAAGAACAACTGGAGTATTTCCTCGATTTTGGTTTTACAGCAACAGAGATATCTGCTATGTTAGGCGTCAGCGAACCAACAGTCAGAAGACGCCTCCAAGAATTTGGGTTAAGTAGTAGGAACCTTACAAACATTTCAGATGATGCACTTGATAGGATTGTAAGACAAATTAAGGAAGACTTTCAACAAAGTGGGTACAGGGTGATACGAGGAATTTTGCGTGCCAGGGGGTATCACATAGCAGAACGCCGTATAATGGAATGTCTGAGACGAGTCGATTTAGAAGGTGTTATTTTACGCTCTTTGCAGCTTCAAATAGTTCATCGAAGGGAGTACAAAGTGTATGGGCCGAATGCTCTGTGGCATATCGATACGAATCATAAGTTGATAAGGCAAGTTTTAAAGAAATCTCCTGGAGGATGTTCCTTGGAATTCTTGGTGAAGGGTGTGCCGCCCGGTTCCCCAAATCCAAACCCTACATGTATTTCAGAGCCAAAAAATGTCAGTTTCGGTTTCTACACCCGTTTTCAGACATGGCCTCTGAAATCCATAGCCTTTTTTTCGGCCGACATTATGTCTTCAGTACTTAATTTAGAACAACAACACAAAGATTTCTTACAATCCATATTCACGTATTCGAATTTGCAGTCTTTCTTTCTTAGTCATTTCGAATTGAAACAACAAAGACATTCATACATGCCTTTAGTTCCCTTTGAACCCCTTCCTGATTCCAGACCAAAATAGGAATAGTGCATACCCGTTTTCAAACCAAAATTGGCTCAAAAACTCTGGGGCAGCACATACCTTTAAGGCTTATATTTAACAATTATTCCTTGAGTCTGAATGGGCTGTTTAACAATTATTCCTCGAGCCCGAATGGGTTATTGATAAAGAGGCAATGAGGGCCAGAGGAAAATTGTTTTAGTGAAAAAAAAAAACAAGTTGGTAAAAAATATTGAGACAAAACAACTTTAGCTAGTTAAAGCTAGATAGCTTTAACAATAGAAAACAATAATAAGATGAGAGAATAAGAAAACAATAATTGTTGAGCTAATTAGCACCTGCATGAAGCACGAAATTTAAGTTATGAAAACAAAATAATTCATATTTATCATGAGACAATAGTTTTGGTGTGTGTAGTTTCAAATGTAACATAATTCACACCTGAACTACCCTTCACTATGAAGCAGATCCTTGTCCCTAATATACCACTTAACACGCCAACATTTTTGATACTTATAGATAACCGTGACAACTTAGTCAGCAGCAGTGCACAGGGAAGAGATCTGTCAAACCATACGAATCGCAAAGTCACTTCCCCTTTCCTCTTTACAATCTTCCACTTTGCCAGCACCAAGTAAGACACATCACATGAAATTGAGGCAACACATTTAAATTCACTCTTTCTGGGCAGTGTTAACATTCCTATTTCCTGGGAAAGAAAAGGGGTTAAATGCCATGGTAAGGCTTCAATTTGATCAGTACACTATTATCACCATAATGTGTTGATTTTGATGTTTAATCATACTCAAAATTTTCAGATGGAGGCTAATAATACATGGTGGCATAGATGGCTTTTCTCGTGCAGTAGTTTACCTGGCTTGTCACAACAATAACCGAGCTGAAACTGCTCTCAGTGAATTTCTCAAAGCTGTTGATAATTTTGGTGTACCCAGTCGAGTGAGGACAGACCAGGGAGTGGAAAATGTTGATATTGCCAGGTACATGTTGACCCACCCTGAGAGGGGTGAGGGACGTGGCAGTCACATCACTGGTAAGAGTGTACACAACCAGCGAATTGAAAGATTGTGGAGGGATGTGTATCATGCATGCCTATTTAAGTACCATGCTCTATTCAGGTTCATGGAGGACATTGGTGTACTTGATGTTGAAGATGAGGTCCACTTGTTTTGTCTTCACTATGTCTTTATTCCACGGATCAGAAATCACCTTTCAGAGTTTGCCAGGGGATGGAATAATCATGGAATGTCAACAGAAAGAAATAAGACACCAATGCAAATTTGGGTACAGGGGATGTTCAACTTGTCAAACAGCAACCACAGATCTGCGAGGGAGTTCTGGGAGCCAAGAGCAAATGTAAGTCTGCAGCTGCTGCATTATTGTTGACCTTGTATTGTTCTTCAAAATTATATATGGAACATTAATGCAGAAATTATATTAATTCCTATCTATGATGTTCCAATAATACCATAGTTACCTTTATACCTGTACTTCCATTTTTCTAGCCACTTATTGATATGAATAAAGACAGTAGAGATTTGGTGAAAAAATTGGGAGGGAGGGGGGGGGGGGGGGTCATCGCTGGATGAATGTGCCAATGTGGTATTTCAAACCCCATTACCTTGAACGATTGTATTTTTCACTACAGGAAGAGTTCAATGCCTATGGAGTAGACTGGAATGGACCTGTGCCTTCTCTTGAGTTTGGAAGTTTACTAGACAATGATGTGGAAGGAATAGAAGTGCCTGACATTATGGTTCCATTCTCACTGCAGACAGTGTCAACCACTTTGAATAGGATCAACCCATTGGGGAGAAGTAATAACTATGGCATAGATTTATATCAAATGGCATTGAGTTTGCTCAGAAATAGAGGCAATATTTGAATCCTTCCTCCTTGACATTCAGTTAGTTTTATCTGCCTATTTTGTGAAAACTTTGCACCATGAAAAGTATTAACAAAGTCAAAGTCATTTTTTGTGACACCACGCCTTGTGAAAGAAAACGTGATCATTTTATTCAATCATCATTAAGAGAAAAGGCTGTTAATTTTTAAGCAAGCACTCCTACCACTGTACCACTGCAAATGGCTCAATCATTATAAATCATTACAGAAATAGGATATGCAACTTTGAACTTTTTGCATAATCAAAAGAAACTTCAACTTTACATGAAGCAATTTTACATGTTGGGTGGACCATATAACCAAACAGTACTACTTAAAAGATGCTGTTTTCATAAACAGCTAGGTCATTTTCAGCTGGTACATGTACATACACCATGGTCAATCAAATCAAACCCCCATGTCAAAAGTTAATTGGGAAAGCTATGTGGGAAGAATGAAACAACACAAATTACTTGCAGGAAAATGAAATTTATGTCCTACTTTTCTGGTGGTACTATTCTAACATTGCCACAATAAAACCCTTTGTTTTGTGCTGCAACAGATTATCTTAAGCTACTTTAGTGTTTAAGACATATTTTGGTTGGAAAAGGAAAACCCTTTGCATTCTATACATTCTTAGGAATCCGTGTATAACAACAATAGGGAACTTAAGCAAAGACGTTTTTGAGCGACGCATGTCGACCGGAAGTGAGGCCTTCTCTCTTCTCATATGCCCGGATGCTAACAAATTTGTATTGCTAAGTTTTTTCGCTTATAAAGACGATTTACCCAAGAGTTTCAACAGAACCACTGCCCAATGGTGCAAAAAGGCCACTTCCGGTTGACGTCCGTCGCTCAAAAACGCTGTTGCGTTTTAAAATCTGTAAAATCTGAACAGACCAAGCCGATAAAACACGCAACTGACGATAAAACACGCAACTAACGACGGCATACAGTCCAAGATGTTGACATAGACAATGATGCTGAATAGATAAAATAACGACCATAGGAAATCAGCATCTACCAAATCCTTTGTGTTGAAAGTTTAAAACTATATCCAAACTTTTTGTAAAATCCTTTTTCATCTTGTGATCAATTGGAAGGCTGATGGTTCCTGTGCATGCATCAGCATCAGGCAAGCTCTTTCCAGGTCGGTTAAACTTAACATAAACTGGTTGTGGCGGCATGGTTGGTTCTCCAAACACAAACTGTACAAACTTCTCAATGGTTGATGAATCTGATTCTGGGAAGGAAGAATACATGTTTAAACAAAATGTTCTTTATGGCCTACCTCTAGTTATTGCAACTGTGTTTTGTTTGCTATTTGTTTTTTATTTTTAATATGGCTTTATTGTAAACTCGGTAATCTCATTCACTGGCACAGTAAACCCACTTTTGCATTTGAATTTCAGTATGAAAATCATTGCTTGAGGTACAGTTGACTCCCGGTAACTCGAACCCTCTCTAACTCGAACCTCCCGTTAACTCGAAGCAATTTTCATTTCCCTTCAGAACATTTTCTATATAATTTTACCCTTGATAACTCAAACTTTTTTCTGTTTCCCTTGAAGGTTCGAATTATCAGGAGTTGACTGTAAAGGGAAATCTGTATTGCTTGGAAGATAGAACAAGCCCAATCGAATACTATGTTTTCTCATAACTTGAATATCTGAATAATTTAAGTTTTCAATATTTAAATTAATTTTTTTGCAGGTCTTTATGTTCGGTTTAGTTAAGTCTTTCTTTTCAGTATCAAGTTGATTGCACCTGGGATGTACAGTCAACTCCCTATTATTACAGTCACCTCCATGGGACAAAAAACTGCCTGTAAAGAAAACACACACTTAGAGTAAAATTATTGGTCCCTGCCTTTCTGTATGTCTTTCCTTGGCTGTAAATTGACACAATAAGTGACCATCCCAATAATAGAACTGACTATATCAACAAAATTATCCGCAGGAAAGCTCAGAGTTGCAAGCGTTTTGAAAGAAATGACAGAATTTCCAAACAAGAAAAAATGAGATTGTAAACGTGAAAATTATACTGTTATTAGCAGATATCATAATCCACCACTTTTTCCTGACATGTTTATAACACCTTTGTAGTACCTGTGTCAGATGGAAGATTACCAACATACTCCTTACACCAGTTTAGGATTGTTTCTTGTTGTTCATTCAATTCTCCCACTGAAGGGTCACACTTGAGGCTTCTCACCACCAAATCAGATTGAAGTTTTACATCTGCAGCTGTGGCAAAAATGGTCTTCCAAAGTGCAGGGTGATCTTTCAGAAAGGAAGTAATAGATGCTGTCTGCAGACCTCTCCTGATTTCCTGTATAGGATCTTTCTTATACATCAGTACTTGGTGGACCAGTACTCTCTGGCATGCCTGCTGTGAATTCTGTTTGTTCAACAGCTTGTTCACAAAACCACATTGAATCAACAGGTTACTAACCCCTTCATCTGCATTCAGGTTCTGAAAGTCCTCATCTTTTGATGCACTTGCAATCTAACAAAAAGGTCACACTTATCATAAATTATGGTCTGGCAACAGAAATCATTGTAAATAGCCCAGTAGAAAATACACACGAGAGTATACAATAATGATAATTATTATTGTATATGCTCATGTGCATTTTCTAGTTCATAAATGGAATAAAGAGTTCACTGGATAAAATGCAGTGTAAAATGAATTTCAAGCTAGCACTTCAGATGTACTACCGGATCACTAATGCTTTTAACATTACCTTTTTGAGAACATCTCTAACTTCAGGATCAGGGATATCCTCAACTGCCAGAAATGGAATACTTTCATCAATGTCATCTGTGATAATGTAGTGGGCAACTGCTTGAGACATACCAACAAATGGGTATCCCCCATGGAGAAAGGATTGTGCTAATGCCTGACCAACAAAGAAATAGAAGCCAGAATCTAGGCAATCAACGTCATACAAAGGGGAAAGATGGCCTGGCTGTCCCTCAAACAAAACGGTTGTACCATCACCTCCTCTAATCTTTGACATCAATAAGTACAGATATTCACGGGTCAGTCCAGATGCATCCATTCCATCCTCTCCTTCAAATTCCACATCTGGTGCTTTCTTCACATCAATGCCTTTCTTGAACAACTTAAAGACCTCTCTAATAAAATGAGGGGAATCTCGATTTATCCTTATTGTTTGGTAGGGCAGTTTCATTATTGTGGCTTGCCGGAAAGTTTCCAAGGCTTCACTTGGGTCTAAGTCCTTTAACATTACACTGTTCTGGTAAATTGTGTCTAGGAAAGAACACATGTGTAACTGTTAAATGAGGCACATGAAAAGGCTATACATACTAGCCTATTAAACCAAACTACTTGAAGTTGACTTGTTTACAAAGAAATTTTGAAGCTAATACTCCAATTCCCATCCATTTTTTCTTTTTCAAATATTTCTGCCATTAAAATTTATCTGATTTCTTAACACTGCTTAGATAACGATATAGAGTGACACAAATTTTCAGGATACACACCACAATTTGAGGTTGGTCAGTCACCCTGAATATCACTGAATGTGGTCTAAAAACATAGGTGTTACAGCAAGGAGCCTTAAAGTGTGACCACTTTTGAATTATTCATATTCTTTTGTACAGATATATATTCCGATCAGAAGCAAGCTGGAAACTGTCCTAGACTTCTAAATGGGTAATTTCTGTACAAAAAAATGTGAGTTAATGAAAGGTAATTGACCACTCCAGAAATACCATACCATACCATAATGCTCTTTGTTTAAGACCCCAAAATTTTGCATAAGCATTGTTTTCAGTTTCTCTTGGGGCCATTTTAACTCCCAAGAGAAACTGAAGACAATGCTTATGCAAAATTTTGGGTGACAAACAAAGAGCATTTAATGGTGTGTTATGGTATTTTCTTGAGTGGTCAATTACACTTTTGGGCTCCTTGCCGTAATAAAAGAATTGATGTATTTATATTTAAAAAAGTCACTAATAATTCATAAAAAATAATGTTTAACAAGTGTCTTTATATCTGATAAAGACACGGCTAAACTTTACCCCAGTTTTTTAGACCAAATTTAACCCCAAATCTAAATATTAGTTAAAAAATAAACAGTAAATTTATGTACTAAGTTGCAAAAAATGTATAGACGTAATTACTTTGTTGTTCAAGCATCCAGTCTAAAGTCTCTTCAACAGAACTCGTAGCAAGGAGTTTCTTCCTGACATCTTGTTCATTGGCATCGGGGATCACATCCAATATTTCACCAAGCATTTCATCAAAGTTCTGTGGATAAAAAGATGACATTGAGAGTAACATTTTACGTGAAAACCACTGTTGAGAGTGAAAGAATATTGTGTTTTTGGTGAATACTTTTTCTACTCCATTTCAAATCTCATCTCAAGTTATTATAAGCAACTCACCTTTATAGGTACTGCTGCTGAAGAGAATTCACCAGTTGGCTGCGTGGTGTTTCTAATTAAAAACCCATTAATAGTAGAATATAACTAAGTAATGTAAGATCACAAAAACTGACTTGTTGCACTTAGCCTTAAATTAAATCCAAAAAAATGTCAGAACTTAGTATTTTGATTTCAAAAGAATGTTTCTTTGCCTTTTATTAGCAAGTGGAGGTACATTTGTATATTAATGTGTCTTTGATTCTCATTTCTTTCCACAGAGGTACTGTTATTTTTATCAATATTATTTGTAAGCAGAACAAGTTTCCAAAAGATAAATCTTTACTACAATAAAATTTTAATATTAAGACAACATTACAGATGTGTGAAAAGTTATGCCTAATGGAATCAACTGAATCATAACGTCTTTAAAAGGTGACTTATCAAACTACCCTAAAAACTCGCAGATAAGCCGCATGCCAAGTTTAGCAACTCAAATTTGGGAAAAAAATTTTTAAGACAAAAACTCAAAAGAAATCCAAAAGTCTAGTCTAAGAAGTCTTCTGTCTTCATCCAAGGTAAACTCGCCAACAATGAAACCATAATTTTGGCTCTTTAGTAGAACAAACATCATGTCCACCACTTATGACATATGATTGATATTATTCATTATTCTAGTATTTGTTAACAGGTATTATTTCTCCATTCAAGACAGTTTTTCCATAGAATTTTGCTGTTTTGTTGCGTGGACTGTTTGAAGCTTAGTGCTCAGGCATAATAACTGGACACCTGGTCACCTATGATTTTGATCGAAAATTTTTGCAAAAAAGGTGGGGCTTATCTGCCAGTCTTTACAGTACTTCTTTCCAATCAATAATTTATTATATTTTAAATAGCTTGTATTCATTATTCATTCTAACTTGTCTTGTAACTGACAAGCCTTTTAAGGGAGTTGAAATAAGGTATGTTTATACGAATGTAAATTCATATTAGGTATTCTGTAAACTATAAATAAAAACTTGTGAATGTTATTATGTTGCCAGGAAAAAGCCAATCTGGCTAAATCTAAATCTGTAAACGGCAGTATTGGCATTGGAAAACAACTTAAAAAAACATTAACCCTTAATTTATGGGATATACTGAAAAACATTAATTAAATATAATAATAAAGCATGAGTAACTAAAGGAAGAGTTTTTTAGGCAAACCTCTCCTCTGTGCTTGACTTTTGGACCATTGGGGTATGTACATAATTATCCCTATCATCCCTCGACTCCTGTGGAATAAAAAAAGCACAGCCCTATCACTATGCATGTATATCGGTTTCTCTATTAGCTATAACTGAATGACTTTGACTCAAGTAACAATTCAACAATGGATCGTTGTATCTTACAAGTACTTCACTTATTCAAAACTTAAATTCAAGTGGAAATATATCAATTAAAAAAACCAATGAGTAGAGGAAAAAAGTTTCCATTCACCACAGGCTACAAATTAAAAAACTTGTGTGGGACACAACCCTGATATAACAATCTTAGATATCACGATATGCATTTTACATACACTAAATCTCTTTAGGTTTTGATTAAGACAAGAATACACTACAGGTACAAAAAATATGGTAAATATAGAGAATACTGTACTCATAAACCTAAGCGACACTAGATAGAAGAGTATCCATTTTACATGTTCATAAAGCAAATTTAATCTCACATTCCATCCATTACACACCTCACATCTGTCCCCTGTCTCCTTGGATGACCCTCCCTCACAGATCATCTGATGGTCTTGCCATAACGTCAGGGGCACATCATCTTTACAATTTATGCAAATTACCTTGGGGGCATTTTGCAAGTTACTAACAGCAGTGCTTTTCTGAATGTACAACAAATATAAAAATTAACACCAAAAAAAGATTCAACTTTATTCCCCTGATTTGAAAGACAATTGACCAAGTGATCCAGACTCACCACTTCACAATTAAACAGAGTTTCCTTGAAGCTAGGGGAGGGGGTTGACATGCAAAATTTTCATGTCTCAAGTTACATCCTGTATCTGGTTCTGACTGGCATAAAATAGGGCAGAATTCCATAATATTTCCATGTGTTCAAATAAGTCAAGGGGCTATTATTTGTCGAAGTTCTCTTGAAAGGAGATTACAGGCCTTCTAGTGCTGTTGTTAGATTCTGCAACTCTTAAGTTCCAATGTACAAAAACTAACCAACAAAAACTAACCTACCTGTACGGGAAGTGGACTACGATCTAAGTCTTTTTGCAGGGGCCGCACATAACCAATGGCCTGTCCAAGACAATCTTTAAGATACGGAATGTCGTAGCCCATGGTTGGAATGGGAATTAAATCTAGGCTTCGTCTCGCTCCAGAAGATCTTAACAATTGAAACCCTCCTCCTTCGCTTAGTTTTGGAAATTCTTTCAACAAAGAAGACTGCAACTGTTGGTAGCCTCCGTACTTTTCGAAAGTAATTTTTTTTTCGCCGAGACCTGCTTCTTTTAAAATTACTTTCTCCTCTCTTGAAGGCACCGCCAACTGGTCTGATTCACACAGGCAGATAAACGTGTGAGTCCAGGTTTCCTTTGGTCTAAAACTTTTTTTGGGCCCACTTGAGGAAGCACTTGGTCGAAATCGCTTAAAGGGTTGACGGGAACTAACTTTACCGGCAGATGCGCCCTGACTGTAAAACGGAAAAAGACGCGCCATTTCTTGTAATTCTCCCCTTTCAGTAAAAGGGGCAGGAACTTGAACTGAAGCTGCAGATCGATGCGCTGGATGATCTGGATGTTGCGCTGGATCTGCATGATGCGCTGGATGTTGCGCTGGATCTGGATGATGCGCTGGATGTTGCGGATGATCTGTCGCCGTGCATGGTGCCCTCAAGATATCAACCGCTTCATTAAGCAATGTTAATGCACGTTGATAATGTTGTTTTCCGTCATCTTCAATTTCCTTCGACGCCATTTTTTTGCAAGAAAGGCGCGTAGGAGCGC
The DNA here is from genome assembly GCA_964035525.1 of Porites cylindrica. Lineage (NCBI taxonomy): Eukaryota > Metazoa > Cnidaria > Anthozoa > Scleractinia > Poritidae > Porites > Porites cylindrica. Next base: position 19,658,984 of record OZ037777.1, read on the forward strand.
GTCAGTCAGTGATCAGCGGTGCTTTTGCGGGCTCAGGTACAAGTGGGCTACAAGCGGTCAATCGATATTGAATCGATATTGAATAATTGAATGGAAACAAGCCATAATTCAATGAAGTTCGTAAAGTAAGAAATTGTATGACAAACAGATCAATTACTAAATGACCAGGGAGAATTTAATGGCAAAAAGCAGTAATTGAAAGATAGTTTCGAACACAATTGAATGTCAAGCAGTCATGATGAGATATAGTAATTGAATTACAACAAGACATAATTGAATGACAACCGGACATAAATGAATGACAAGAAGACATAATTGAATGACAAACGGACATAATTGAAAGACAAACCGACATAATTGAATGACAAGCAGACATAATTGAATGACAAACGGACATAATTGAATGACAATAAGACATAATTGAATCTGCACAGTGAATAGTATTTTTGATATGAAAACTGCTTCATACGTTGTGCTTGGGCAACCTGTGGTGATATGATTATGCGCCACGTGATTGGTTGGTTTCAGATGACTTTGTGTGATAACGTGACAACTCGGCTGTTTCGCCATGAAGACAAGACGAAGCAGTGGCTGAAAGAGGTAAGGTTATATAGATGCGTATCGTAATTTTTTTTATATCATGGCTGAGAGAACGAAGCATATACATGCACAGTGCTCGTTTCGCTTCTTAGCGGAACGACATAAGACGTTAGCGAACCGGACGACAACGTTTGCGAAACGACCGGTCACCATGTTGATGCATCACATGCAACTTCGTTTCGTCTTCAGGGCAAACGCCTAGTATTTCAAGTCGTCAAGTCGTCAAGTTGCTCGAGAGATACATTTTGCTTCTTAAGCTAGAAATACTTCCTACCTCAATTAACAGAAACGGAGAACTGACGCGCATCAAGCTCTTATCAAGCTTATCTCCAAGTCAGTCTGTCAGATCGGCTAGTGTTGAACCGCGACTCCTGAAAGCTGCAAAAGGCGTAGTTTCCATTTGTATGTGCAGACAAAAAGTTTAGAACTAATGTTGTGCCATCAGCGACATTGAACTGTTGAACCTCTGGCTTTCTATTTTGTTTTTACAGAACACGCGTGCATTATTATGCAGAAACAACAATCCTCCTGTCACCTGAAGGAAATTGCAGCTGACTTCATGCTGCTTCATGTGAAAGAAAAAAGGGAAAAAGATTTTTGTGTGCTTGAACCGGTAAGTAATTTTGTAGAGGAAAAATGCAATGGGAAGAAGCCAACTGGTGCAATTGAGTAGCAAATATAGAAAGCTGATCAAAGTTCAAAATTGGTCGTTAAAAGTTTACTCTGTAGCAGAGATCACCGTCTATTGACCTCAAATCAGACACGAAAGCTCTGTATTTTTTATACGGTTATTGTATTCGTGTCCGGTAGTGTTTACATTCCCTCTTCAGATACCAAAATAAAAAGCTTTTCCAGTCACATATGTTTTAACTTCGAAGCAGTTGTTGGTAATATTTTTTTTGCTGATTTAGTTACATCACTAAACAGGTGAGCATTGCTCAGCTGTGTTATTCCTTCTGATAGGGTGCACACTTAGCAAAGCTTGTAGACAACTTATGTTCCTGACAGCTGTTGGGAAAATTGTATTAAGACTGTGTCAATTGTTAAAATACTTGGCCACTTGGAAACAATATTAGAAGTGACTGCAGAATAC
>OZ037777.1:19668176-19715676 GCA_964035525.1 Porites cylindrica
AACAAAATGTTAAGAGGTAGTGAATAGTGTAATGTTTACACAGCGAAACTAAGTCATGTTAATCTCCTGGTAATCTTGTGTAGACAAATGAAGATTCCAGCGTAGCACATTTAAATATTTAAAAATGGTACTCATTTGGTCTAACAAGTCAAATCACTTTTAGCCCAGGTAGCACAAAATACTAACATTTGAACGTGTCTCAACAAAGCCACCCTGCACTCGCCTAACCAGCAGGTAGGCTGTTATGTAAACTCGAGTATACTGAGTACACACACATTATAACAATTTGCATCTAAAATTTTACGTGCAAATTTTCTTATTTTTGTTGTCATTTTTGATTTGCCTGAAGGTTGATAAGACCAGAACAGACTTCTGCTGAATTGATCATGTGTGATTTTCACAAACCTCTTACAACTAGCAGTACAATGTTAGACAGACCAACCATAAGCTGTTTAGATTCGACAATTATTTGTTTGAGCACTTGGTCAAACCAGCTAACCAAATGACTGGATTATCATTAGTGTATGTTTTCCCAAAGAAGGTCACATATTGTACAATGCATTGCTCGATCCCTACTTCTTATTACAAAAAATAACATGGCTTTCATGGAGAACGTTTTTCCTGGTTTGCTCAGTAAATTTAGGTCTAACCGTCTTTTTAGGTGCTGCTTCATGCTGCTGTGGGAACGACAACTGCGGCTGTCCACCGGCTAATTTCTCTTCTATTGATGCCAATCGGAACATTAGGTCTGCCTTTAGCCGTCCGCTTTGCTTAACCTTGTCGGCCACGTCTTTTTCGCCCGCTTTCTTGTCTGCAAACCAGTTGATCCAGAATTACTGCGTCCAGTGGAAGGATCTTCTCGAGTTGCTCTTTCAAGGTGGCTTGCCATTTCAATAGTTCCGCTTTCGTTCCACTGTCTTAGCTTTCCAAGCACTCGTCCACCTCAGGGAGAATATTCTTCACGTATACTCTGTGACCTGCTCTCTTCTTTCTTTCGCCTGACGTTTCTTATCTGGCTCGAAGGACCAGATGTCGGGGATTTCTTACGACTCCACATGCTGGTACACTTAACAATCAAGAGGACTGTATACTTTTCGAATACAAACAGTTTATTACAATCTAGATCCAACAATCTAATACAAATGGTTTTTGCTTTTATGCAATATCTGGAAACATTTCTTGAGGAACAAAGTCAGCAGTAATCGTCAAATGCTTTTGGTAAGTTGTTGGTTAAATTGTGCTCTATATTCACCCTTAGAGCAAAAATCTGTTGGCCACTGAATTGTAACAGCATCTTCTTTGACAAATATTGGATTGGCACTAGATTGGATGCAGAACAGACTTGTATGGTGTGAAGCTTACAGAGAATTGATTTTTTGTGTTGGTGATTCCACATAGACCATGAGGACCTGACTGCATGAATGCATTATAAGCAACCAGAGGACCTATGCAAAGGAGACATGCAGTTCTTATTGCATTGAACTAGGTGCCCTTGGTCTTATCCATCAATAGGGAAACCAGTTTATTCCGGAACTGTTATCAGAGAAAAATGTCATTGTCTTCCCTCAAAAATCAGACAAAAATTGATGACTTTCATATTTTTATTAACATCTCTGCAGGTATTTACAGCAGTGTTTTAAGCTGTATCCCATTTGAAAGAGGGATAAATTAGCTCTATAAAAAAACATTATTTGCTCTCCAGACATTTGATACAGTTTTCCCAAAAAATTCAAAGGTAAAAAAATTTACATAATTTATGCCAAAAATTCAAGATGGAGGCGGTGTAGTCCAAAATAAAGTGTCCTTACAGGATTTGTTGAAAATGAATTTGCACTTTAATTCCAGGCCAACTGCAAGCCAAATCTTCCTTAAAAGAGGCAAATATACAATTTTTGACAATTTTTTTTAATACCTACTCATGGTAACAAAAATACAAAAAAAAATTTCCAAAAAACTTTTTGGGGGGGCTTGGGTGTAAAAGTTATATCAAAATGATACAAAAAGCCCTTCTAAACCCCTAACAACCCATAGTGTCAGGATTTTGATTTTTTTTACAATAAATGACTAAAAATGCCAGATAAAAAAGTGGGAAAAAACTTTTTGAAAAAAAAAACAACCACCATCAGCATCTGGCAGGCTATAGAAAAGATTGTTGAATGTATTCGACAAATAGAAAAAATAGATATATTTAGTATATAATGATCAGTAGTAAGATTTCAATTCAAAGTTTTATTGCGACAACGCTGTTTCGTGTGGTCAAAGAATGGCCTCACTCGTCAGGCAATATTCAGGAATGACCGTTAAATTACAAGAACTGGCAATAAAAGCTAACTTGGGGTTGCTATGGTATTTACAAACAGTTGCTATAGTAAAAGCGAAGTTATGGTTGCTATGAGATATAAAAACAGTAAAAAATAGTTGCTACGTGACATTTAGTACTGGCGATGAAAGGCGTAGTAAGGTGATAAAATAAATCATGTGTGGCAAAAAGATTGTTACTTGACAACAAAGTTCTTGAGTAGGTATCTGGTTCTGTGTGGGCGTAAGCTTGCTAGTTCATTATGCTTGTTTAGACTGCACAAATTTTTCTTACAGATGATTACATATTTCTCAAATAGGCACAAATTACATTTGTCTCCACTTGATGGTGAAAGGTTTGTTGTTGTCATTGAGTGTCCAAATGTGTTTAGATAGTTCAGTTTCGTTTCTCTTGCTTTTGTGTCGAAAGGATGCTGCATGATTCCGGTAGCATTCTTTGAAATTTGTGGCGAGGCCCACATATGAGTCTGATGATGTTTGTGTTGTGACTGTGGCTTGGTAAATGACATTTTGTGTGAGGCATTTTGCGTCTAGTGGGCACTGGTCTTTTTTTCTACAGTTTCATTCTTTGTCATTTGTTTGTGTTTGTGACTGGTAGAAATTTGATAGGACCGCCTTGTTGTGTCTTTTTTTCTACAGTTTCATTCTTTGTCATTTGTTTGTGTTTGTGACTGGTAGAAATTTGATAGGACTGCCTTGTTGTGTGATGAGATGATGCTCTTAATGTTAGCCATGCAGGAGTAGCTGAACTTTAGCGTGTGTTTGTTAAAGGTCTTGTGCAGGGGGTGTTCTTTTGGAAAGCATCTGTTTATGATGTTTATGAACTTTCTTCCCAGGTTAGTTTTCACGTTAGTGTTCCATGGGGGATTGTACCAAATGACTTTTCTTTTGTGATTTCTGTTGCGCGTTGGCTGTGGGTTGTATGCAAGCTCGTATATATATACTTGTGGTGTTTACGTATCTAAAGGGGTGTTGTCTCAAACTCATGTAAAGTGATTCAGATACTTAGATAATCCCTGATGTAATACAATGATGATGCAAAAAGCCCTTCTAATCCCCTAACAATCCACAGTGTATAGTGATAGGACTTTGATTATTTTTTGAAAAGAAAAAAAAAAGACCAGAAATACCAGAATTAAAAAAATTAGAAAAAAAGTTTGGAAGAAAAAACCTACCACCACCCCTGCCAACATTTGGCAGGCTACTGAAAAGGTGGTTGAACGTATTCTACAATAAAGAAAAAAATTGCAATATATAATATATTTATATTTATATATTTGTGGTGTTTACGAATCTAAAGGGGTGTTGTGTCATAAGCTCATTTAAAATGATACAAATACTCAGATAGTCCTGATGTAATGCAATGCCCTCTGCATTTACCTATAAAGAAACAAAACCAAGCTGTAGAAAACCTCACATAAAAGTAAATCATTTTGTTTTAGACCACACTTACAAGTAATATGCTTTTTTTTTCTACTTACCTTTTTTTTCAATTTTATCTAAGAGACTGTCTAAACAATGCATCATAGAGCTGTTTACCCTGAAATTGTGGTGCAGCACAATAGGAATAAACCTTTCTTTGCACTTTTTCCTGTTTGTAATAAACAGCACAGGTGTTCTTATTATTTGAGCTTGGTGCGAATAGAGTAATCGAAGCAGGTTGTTTTGACACGAAAGTGCAATTATAGGCATGCAGTACGTGCTAACGTAAACAAGGCAAGTAAACAAGCAAAGCGAGACAAATGTCTGCCATGTGAACGTCGTTCAACACTACATATTCTCCTTCATCGTTTTCGCAAAGTAAACCAAAATCCAGAAAACGTGTCTTTGGAATCTCACGCAAAATGTAGTTTTTTTAACCCTCAACACTCCCAGGCGGATTCATATAAAAAACTCTTCTAGTATCTCCAATTTGAACTTAAATTTGCATCACCATGTTGACACAGGCAGACTTTGAAAACAGAATACGCTCCCATGAAAAAACCTTAAAACTTAGAATTAAACTTACGATCTATGTTAATGTTAACAGAATTGCCAGAAATGGTTACAGTGTTTGAGCAATTTTTCCAGCTTGAATACAGTGAAAGTTACAATGTATGCTTATAACATGCACAGTGATGCCAGAAATAGGGTTATCACTACCGTATGCCACTTGAAACACTCTCGGCTCTGAACTACAACTCATTCATTTTAACTGTGGGAATTATTGGTGTTGATTCTCATGTTAGAGATATATATGGTAACAGTCATAGTCAATGTCCGACACCTCCACAACCACAACCTGCCGATGCATAAATTAGTACAATATTTTCAGAGTCTATATACATGTAGGAATGAGACCACCTATCACAAGCATCTGTTAGAAGACATTCTCTTCACAACTCAATATATACAGTACCACAAGTGAAGGGTAAAGCAATATGTTTTTTATCTCTCACCTATATTTCGACCATGTTAAACGGCCTTCCTCTGGGTGAATGGCCGTTATAAGCATTACACACCAAAAACGAACGAACAAATTTGAAAATTTGCGCACGCCACAAAGGAAGATAAACACGCGCATGCTTTTACTGGATGCAAGACCTAGTCGCCCTATTCTGGCTGTAAAAGAAATCACTTATATTCAAGCCCTGAGGCTGAATACATGTAGGAATGAGGATGTATATGAGCTTCGAGGTGTACATATTGCCAACTTTGAAGTTGATCTTTGTTCAAGCAGTGTTAAATACTGTAGTATATCAAATGTTAATAGTTTGTACCAATGTTCTTGTAAACTGTGCTGTGCCAGTTTATGCAATGTGTTACTCTGTTATTAATCCATGTGGATACTGGACTTAGGAACTTTGTCTGCTCTTGCTAGTAATGGGAATACACTGTACCATGTGATGGGTGTGAAAAGAAATATTATGCCAGTTGATCTTCCCAAAAGTGAGAGTGTCAGTGGAGCTGAGATAAGCCGTACTGTTTGTACTGTAAGCAATGGTGTCCTATGTTGCAATTTCGCTGAGAGCAAATCTGTGTTGAAGATGTGCATTTCAAAACATTGTCATGAAGTGACAGGATTTTTGTTGTGGATTGGAACATACTGTAGAAGCTGTTTAGTTCAGGAAAGACGTAGAGTAAAGGATTTATCTCTTCTTGTGGGATATGATGACAGGTCTTTTGATCTTTGGATGCCTGGCCTTCTGGTCTAAAAACAAATTTAGCTACTGTATTTACAACAGCAATCTCAGTAAGATGAGAAAGCATAGTTTTCCACCATGGCACACATTAATTTTGTGCTGGATGTTAAATGCGGTGAGGATCTGGTCTGACCGGTCAACTGCATTCATTTTCAGGTTTTAAGTCTGAAAAATTTGAGGCTGTCAAACAAGTCTTTCTGTCGATATTCCGGCATTCCTTACTTGCCGGGACACCTGGACTTGGTCATTAGCATTGCACACAGTTCTAATCATGGACGCGACCTTATTATCTACCCACTGCAAAACTAAACAGAGAGGGTCCTTCACCCAAGGAATTGAATTACTGTTTACAGTGATGATGAAATAATACTGACCTGAAAGAATCTCATTCACTTCTGCAACCAGGGGTGCAGCTGAAGCAACAGGAGGTGCGTGAAGACAATGATTTATTAATTTATTGGTGGTTAAATTTTATTATTAAGTGGGCATCTAACAATTGTAACACTATGGTGTGGTCCATTTGCATTAAATGAAAGTTAATTTAAATTGTTTAATTTGGGACGAGGAGTTTTAACTAATGTCTCTGATAGGAAAACTGGCTTAACTCAATAATCACCTTTCTGTGACTCTGCCCAACTGGTGGAGGCAATGGCCCTCAGAAATGTGGACTTAAAATTCTGGTCTGTGGGAGGTGTGTGCTGCCTTTGTTCAAGGGGATGAATAGCAGTGCAATTGAACACATGAAGAGTGGCAGCTATATGCAGTTTTGGTTTTTAGTAAGCCTTCTCCTTCCTTTGTTGCATCATTAACTTCAGCAATGAACCTCTTCTCTTCATTGAGTGTCTTGACGTTGTAATTGCCTTCTTGGGTGAAATTGAAAGTTGAGCAGGAAGTATACAATCAGCAGTTTGGATTAACATATTGTGGCAGTTTTACAGTGTGCTTCCTTGTAAGGTTTCCACTGCTTGACACATGGCCATCTCAAAGATCTGATAAGAAACTCACTTGACCATTTTGGTGTTACACCAAGCAACAGTTTCCACACATGATGATGTTTGGAGTTTGAACATGTGTCTGATTGTGCCAACATAGCTGAAGGTGATTTAATAAACAGCTCTGTACAGGTTTAAATTAGCCTTGTTGAACATTTGTTTTTTCTTTTTTACATAAGCTCCTGGGAGGAAAATGGAAATGAGTCTTTGAGCTTGTAGTAAAGACAGTTTGTCTATGTGATACAGATTCTAGACACAAAGCTAATGTTTATGCCAAATCTATCAGAAAGGTCTTGAACAAACAAGCCAGTGTTCAGTCCTATCAACACTAAAAGAAAATTACCCAGTGGAATTTGTTTCTTTGAAGGACTGTTTTTTCCTGGTATCAATTTAATGAGACTGGCTTTCTTTAAAAAATCTTTGTTTGATGCACTCGAAGAAGCTGATTAATGCTTCATAGTTTTGTAAACCAGTGTAAAACAGGATTGCACTTTTATCATGTTTGATCTTGTCTAGTAGAAATAGACATCCCCCAGGAATTGAAATCTCTTCCTACCCTTCCTTAAGTCTCCCTTCACTGCTGGGTAATTTGGTTTCCAATACAACCATTTTGGCTCATAGATCATGAAGGACATTATGCTTATTGTATAGCCCATATATTAGTCTAAATAATTAGCAGTCTGATCAGGATTGTTTTTTTCTAGCCAGTACAGTTATGTTAAGAGAATAAAGTTTAGGAATTAGGGTTCAAAAGGACCCATAATAACTGGTTACTGGTCAAACAGTTGATGTCATAGTTGCTATTTAGACAAAAACCTACCTTTCTTCCTTTTAACTCCCAGCAAGCAGAGTTCTTTATGGTTTCTCTTCACGAATATGTGCGAAAAGTGGGAGGTGCATCACATTGCCTGCGAAAAGTAGAAGAGCCTAGGATGTATCTTGAAATGGAGAATGTTATCAATTCCCTTTAGTATAAGCCACAACAGGCTCAAAATGGTCAGTGTTGGAAGCAGAGCCATGTGTTCTTTCTAGCAAGGAACATGCACCAAACAGAGATTTCATTAATTTCAGAAGTCGGTGTACATTAGGACATAGGCAGGCAGCTATGACTTTCAAGGGCCTTTGGTCCCATCCTCAAGGGGGGTCATGGGGCAAGCCCCCCCCCCCCCCCCAGAAAATTTTGACATCTGGAAACCCGGAAACGCAATTTCCAGCATTCTGGAGCCCAAAACTAAGTGCTAAAGATCCCAAGATTAAGAGCTAAAAAATGGCAGTTCCTACTAATTTTCCTGTATTTATCAAATTTTTTTACCGTTTTATTGATGATAATTACAAAAATCACAAATAACAATAATTAAAAAAAGTAGACACAATTTATCAGATTATATCATAATCTACTGTCAAATCATGGTAATTGCTAGGGGGTGGACCACAATTTTAAAAATTAATAGAATCAAAACTGTAGGTGCTGTATAGTAGCCATCCTAATAATATTTTTATTATTGTTCAAAGCTAAGTTAAAATTCATTTGAATGAAACTAGAAATACAACTGCTGATTATGGGAGGGCTAAAGTTTGATAAAATTAAATCCTCAGAAAGTCCTATTCTTTGACAAAATCGGAGTCATAAGCAGAGTCCCCAGAGCTATCATAAGTGCATCTGGCTGGGGTAGGTTCATTTCTCTTAAAGCTGCATTTACTTCTAGTTCTTCTTGCAACATTTCATCTTTTGACTTTTCCATTTCTTCATCCTCTAAACTGATAATCTGTGTCTGCTGTTGTATGGAGGTCAACTTGTACTGAAGCATCAGAAAATGTTGTCTTCCCAGCTTCCTTTCCTTTTGCAATTTTCTGTCTTGGCTTGATCTTCATCCACTCGTTTACTGTGGCTTTATTAAGCTGATCAGCTTCTTTGACATCAGGGCCATTCAGGTCTACCTCAACGACAGTAGCTCTGATTCCTGTCAAACCCCTGTGAGACTCGACTGCCTGCTTCATGTCCTCTGCAGTTAGAACATCATGTTTTTCGTTTATCCACCTTTTGATGTGGGCCTTCATTGAGGCTATCTTACAATCACAGATATCCCTGCTTGCTTGGGGGTCACTGAAGTCGTAGTGGACGACTTTTGTACCAGAACGTGCACAGACCGCTGGCAAGCTAAGAAGAAGTGCTCTGTTCTTGAAACAGCCAGCATTATCTGAGCATACGAAGCATTGCTTGAGAGTTAGATACTCTTCTTTTAGAGTTTTTAGAAGATGTTCAATGACGGATGTAATAGCAAAGCTGTTTTGGTTGCATGTATTGCAAAGGTGAACAAAACATTCAACTTTAAATTTCTTGGCAGTCAACTTAGTAATAACAGTACTAACGTGCCAACTTCGACCATGCTTACCAAAAAACCCACTCATTTGTTCACGGAAAAGGTGGGATAAAAATTTCATTGCCCAGTCCATTACTATTAAGCAACTTTCTTCATTGAGCTGGTCGAGTACATCCTGTTTTGCCTCTTTTTGGTTGACGGAGTGTAAAAGGTGTGCCTTCCAGGCATTAATGTCCTGAAGGTATTCTTTGTAATCAAACATCATTCTCACTTTCTTTTCTTCATTGATACCAAAGTTCTCTAATTCTTGCAACACCTCAGTGATCACATTTTCCAAGGCATCACATCTTTCACAGTTGGTTTCGTGATTGTGGTTACACTCTCTGGACGGGTAATAAAATTGAGGAGATGGTCCACTTTTGCAGCGTCCATTTTTGTGCGGAAGATTGGCTGTTCTGGGATGGGCTGGCCCTGACCTGTGTGGATCACATGTTGCCACGTCTGGTCAATGGGCCATTTTGAAAGCCTGGGAATCATTTGCTGGAGTTCAGCACAGCTAAAATCATTTGCAAAGAGCGACAAAATCTGTCTCTTAGTCTGTCTCTGATTCATAATCATAGAATAATTATTGAAGGATTTTCTTTTTGGGGAGCTCCCAGGATTTGGACTTTCTAACAAAATTGGGGCTTTACGCAGAGTGCTCCATGTCTGGTTTTCTTGACCAGGACACATGACGAAAAGCATACTAGTAACTGCTTCAGTAGTCCTCCGTATGTAGGAGCATGTTGGGTATTTGGGATATCATCCCAGGAAGTATTAAGGGTGGACAATAAGGGGCTGTGCCAACCACTCACGATACTTCAGCAGCCTCATTAAAAAATAATTAAAAACAATTGCTGATCCCCAAAAGGGTAAGTGCAAACAGGACCCTAGACCCATGCAAGGCACCGCCCTGTTGTTACTTACAATTACAATTTCAGTTTCAATGTTGTTAAATAGCTCATTTACCCTTGAAGAAAAAATTAATTCAAACCTTGATATATATTAACAAGAGTAAATGAAAAAGCACAAGAAAGTGGATGTGCACAGTCACTTTGACCTGTGACAGGGACAGGTCATCACTAATGTGCTCGTGCAAGATCTTTCCACCTAACTGGAGTGGTGAACATAGTTTTATAAACAAACTGCTTAAAAGACTGTGTCCTAGATAAAATCTACTAGGGGACTAAAGTGAACAAACAAAATATCATAACTTAGTAATACAATTAAAATAGGAGGCCTTAAAAGTACTGGTTCTACAAAGAGGAGTTTTAAGACTGAAAGGATTACTTTGTCTGGTGTCTTTCACCTCTGCCTGGTTTTCTCAGACAATGATTCTTAAATTGATTGTTTCGCGTTTCGTCTTCGTAGAGTAGTTCTCTTAGCTTGGGTGTAAGACTTTCATTGATGTATAGCTTGTTATTATGCAGAAAGCTTAAATCCTTAGCAGTCTTGGTGCTAAATTTGCGTCTTGCATTGTAAAGTCTGTCCCTCGTATCTCTGCGGCAGAATTTCACAATGATTGGAGGAATGGTTCCTTCCCTTGACAGCAGTCGATGACTGATGGAAATGTCGTCATCTTGAAGAGGGTGCTCAGGATTGACCAATTGTGGAACCTTGAGGACAATCTCATGTGTTGCTTCGTCTTCTAATACTGGGATTCCATGAAAGTCTAACATACAGCCGTACCACGTCAAAGGTACTGCTTATGCTTTCTACCTCCTGTTCATTTGCAATGATGTTGTTGTCCAGTTCGTCAACTCGTGTTTGCAGACTTTTGTCTTCCTTGTGAAGCTCAATGTTCTCCTCCTTTAGTTCTTTGATTGATTTGAATGCTTGATGGAAATTCGTGCTCATAAAGTCTTGGCTCTTTTTAATTTCGTTGATTTCTTGCTTATATAATTTATAGTGCCTTAGCATCAGATTAGTGAGTAGGTCAGAGTGTTGTCTAAAGTGGCGGTCCATTAGATCTTCAAGGCTTTCACGCCATTTAGTTGGAGACGCCATATTGTTTTCACCTTTGGTTTCCTCGGTTTCGTGAATTATGACTTGGCTTTATTCTTTGCTTTTGGAGGCATGGCCCTTCTGAGTCTTTACAACAACAGCTCAGTGAGAGGCACGTCAAGTGTATCTTTACAGAGACAAGTCTGCTGATCTGAAGAGGAAAGCTTTTGATTGTTCTAGTGTGCAAGTGAGAGCAAGCTCTTCCCTTTTCTTAAGCAATTTATGTCTGATCTACATTTGCACGGGCAGCATCTCTCATCTAATTGTCAAAAGCTGCCCCCAAATTGCAATCTTTGTCTTTTTTCAATTTAGTTACAAGCTGAAAACAGTCTCTCACCTGGCCGATGTTGGAGTCAGTGAATTTTTATGGCGAGCAAAAGCAAAGTTGACTTTGGGAAGGGAAATACCATTCAATGCTGTGACACCTGCGTGGTAGTCAGTTGCTTTGCTGGTGTCTACAAGAGTAGAGAAGATTTGTTGTACATCTGGGTCAGCTCCATTGGGGTAGCAGTAGAGTCAGTGTCACTTTACAAGCGACAGTGAAAAACTGAGGTCTGCAAATGCTAAATATCATTATTTTTATTTTTCTCCTATAAAATAAATAAAGGAGACTTACCTTTGATGTATTCCTGTGTTTTTTGGTGTGAATTCATCGATTTAGTCGGTTTTTTGGGCTGTTATATTGTGTGAGCCCTGTCACTCTCTTCATAATACGAAGCAAAGGCAGCACAGAAAAAAACAGCCAATGGTCTGGACCTTGTCTACTCGAAGACGGTTTGCAGCCCGAAAACCCATCGAATTGCAGATTTTTTTTGACCAGAGGCATAGTTCTATCATTGCTACACCACAGTAAACATTCAAAAACAAAATAGCCACACGCATGTTGCTGGAAATGAGCATTTTCTTGTGCCATGCCAAAATACATTTTTTCTCCAGACACTGTTATTTTGAGAGTGGACACGGCGTTGGTACAAGGTCAAGTATCCCTCGACTGAGGGTGGCTCAGTCAACAAAAAAAACCTGTTGTGGTTTTTTGTTTTTTCATGTGCTGTATATTATGATTTTAATATTTTGTGTTGTAAGAATTTTCCAAAATGTAAGGGAATAATTGAAATAGATTGGACAGCACATGAATCATTACTTTGTTTGGGAACCTATTTTGAACTTGAAAAATATTTATTGATTGAAAATTAATGGTTATTAATGGTTAGGTTTTTTTCTTAGTATCCTGTTTGACCTGAAATGTTTATTGGGTGTTTATCTCCTTTTTAATACCTCTATATACATTGTTAACAAGAGATTGGTGTGGTAAGAACGACAAAACTTTGTTTCAGTGAAAACAACACCAAAAAAAGGGTTTGTTTAAAGATGCTTATGCGTATTTAGCTGGTCCTTTTCTTGATAACTGGTGTCTTCAGCAAATTCCTCTGGACTGCATGGAGAATCACATGCTTGTAGAAGGCACAAGTGTAATAAATGGACCCAAGCGTAATAAAGGTCCCATCTATAATAACATTTGGACCCAAGCGTAATAAAGGTCCCATCTGTAATAACATTTGGACCCAAGCGTAATAAAGGTCCCATCTGTAATAACATTTAGACCCAAGTGTAATGAAGTTCACATCTGTAATGAACTTTAGTTCGAACTGATCGGAGATAATATGAGACATGTCCACAATAGTACATCTATAATCTTTAATCTTAAATTATATGGCTGACGTGACCAAGCTATTTGAATGGAAAAATATAGGCCAACAACTCTTGTCGTGGCTCTCGGGCTAGTTTTCGCAATTACTGACCACGATTGGACGTGCTTTAAAAAAAAGGTCAGAGTTTCAGAACAAGCAAATATGTCGCATCTTTCCCGTTCTGTTCACTTTGATAAACTGATAGGTTAAGCAGTTTTCAATACAGTGGAATTGTGCTCATTTCCCCCCCCCCCCCCCCCCTCTGTATTCATTTTGGTCATTTTCGCATCTTTTCACTCACGGCTGAATTTGGCCACATTTAGTAACAGAACTCCCTCAAAAGGTGAGGGATAAGTATTATGCTTCGCCTCGAGTTTTTCAACCTGACAATACACTCCTGCTCGTTTTCTGAGCAACCTAAAAATCTCCAATGTGGATCAACTCATTCTTGCTCTAATATCTAGACTTGGTCTTACTATCCTCTACAAAATTGGAAAGAAAGTCTAGCCGTGTCTTTATTGGGTATAAAGACACTCGTTAAACACTAATTTCTTTTGTTTTTCCTTTATGAATTATTAATGAGTTTTGAAATACCATGTACAATGTCAGGGGTCACTCGATAAAATCTCAGTTTCATTAATATCTTCATTGTTTTAACATTAGACTCACCCTTACTAGCCATAAAACATCGGAGCCAATCAATAAGTAGGCAATTCATGGCACGGAACAGAACAGGCAGAACCTAACAGGAACTGTTACATTCAAAAGAAATCAAATCATTGCATACTCTAGAGTGGGGCGTATGATTCAGAACAAATAATTCACAACTTTATTTTAGACCTTGACTTAACAACAGTTTTGATTCCATAGACCTTTCGCTTCCGTTTAAGTTCTGTGTCTTGAAAAGAGCAGTTAATTTACCCAACATTGTCTAGAACATCAAAACAACTCAAGAAGCGAGAGAGAGGCATTAAATATACAACAACGTAAAACAGAAAGTGATATGCATGGCAAGGAGTCAAGTGGTTCACGTAAGGATTTTGTCTACCGACTATTAAGTTAGAGCCACCACACTTTTGTTCCAGAAAACTAAAATAATGTCAATGATAAATATCTCAAGCCCTAATATGAACAAAATATCAGACTTTGCTGCATTCCGTTCCAATGAGCAGAGATCAATTAAACAAGGTTTGTTGCACAAATCACTATATTTTGTCGACTTGGTACTTTTTTCATAGGACTATGGAAAAGTTCTTTTGACATAACATAAACTAAGGAGCTGTTAACTAATAATTTTGTAGTTATCAAAACGCTCGAGTAAAACCCAATATTAAGCAACTCCAGCTGTTACTACTTAACAATATTCAAATTTTGTGCTCTGGGTAAAATTCTGAAATGTTATTGGCTGTTTGAGGAGTCTTAAGGCAGTATAAAACATGATTTTAATTACGGATTTCTATCCCTAGCTCTCAGTGACCATTTTATAAGTTTTACACAGTTGTTTTATTGAGCTCTTCTACTACCACTTCTTCGATTAAGAACACTCATTTTGAATATTAAAAAGGCCTAGAGAGTTAGTCGGACTTTACCAGACAGTAATGAATGCAATTTGTTGCGGCTGTTGTCTGAATGAACTTGATTTTTTTCATACTCTGCTTTGTGCAGTTTTTAAATTTCTTGTTCACTCTATGGCCAGAGCGTGCATTCATTTGCCAGTTAAGAGGCTTAGATCAGTTTAACAGTTTTTTGAAATATTTTTTGCCGTATTGAATTAATTTTTTCCTCCAGTACATACCAGTCATACAAAACCAACCATATGGTTGCGGCTCTAGTTTGAGCCAGGCGTGGTTCCATTGACTAGACTTGACTGCCTCCCGAACTGCTGCAACAGCACCACTGCCTGTGCCTTTTAACCTAATTATTTTTAGCACGCTGATGACCTTTGTTTTTGCCTCTAGTTCAGGTATGTACACCCTTGCACAAGGTACCTTATCCGCTGTTGACTTAAAAAATCTGCTAACAGCTCTCATTGAAGTTCTCATGAATGGAAAAGCTGACAAAGCAGTCTTAATTATCATTTCAAGGACAATGTAGTTGAGAAACGGTTGAACATCAGCGTAGTTGTCACTGATAATACAGTCATCATGATCACCACCTTCATTTGTTTTTTTGACCGAAAAAAATTATTTTTCTTCCTCTTCTTCTTTTTCAATGAATATATCTTCCTACTTTTGTCCATCACTTCCTTATGTTTGCTTCTACACTTCCCACATATTGCTGAATAGAAAAGATTGAGTGCACTACTGAGTTCATCATGGTCTTGCAATTTTTATGACAACAGTAACAATTACAGTACTTCATCATCATCGTAATCGTCATTATCATTATCATCAAAAATTTTTCCCTTTTCTCTTTGTCTTCTCAAGGAAGAAAAACACTCATCTTGATAAAGAATTAAGTAATTAAATTACCGCAAAATTCTGCAAATTAGCCCCTCCGTGTATAATTAAGCCCCTCCAAATAAAAGCACCCCGGGGCTTGTACTTGGAAATTGCCCTTAAATACAAAGTAAAACAAAGCAAAAACAGTGAATGTACTTCCGTGGCTAGCCCAATCGATTTTGAAACCCAAATTTTCCTCCGTATATAAGCCCCTCCAAAAATAAGCCCCTCAAAAACGGTCTTTGAAAAATATAAGCCCCGGGGCTTATTTTCGGAATTTTACGGTATTATACGATTTTTAATTCTTATGTGATCCTATTCCCACGGTGACTTTAAAAACTGATTGTATGTTCTTTGCAGTCTCCAAACCAATTACATGCCTGTCGTTACAATGTTTTTTTCTTGGTCCACCATGCGATGGATATTGGCAAGAACAAGGTGGGCGCCAAAATTTTCGGAGTTTATGCCGATGTTGTGGGCAAATTACCATCTGTTGTACTTGATCTTTCGCGCATGGCCTTCGAGCGAGTAGATCGCACGATTTTTGAGCTCTAGTTCGGTGTAAATCTCTGTTAAATTTCTATTACTAAACCTAAAGCAAAGCAGAAGAAAGCGATGGATAAACTTAGCAAAGAAACGAAAAGTTGAGAACCAATTTACAAGCGACCAAAGAGGAGTTGGAGAAGCTTTCGAAGCTTTGAAAAATGTTTGCGTCATGGTGACTTCAATCTTTGTCTTTTGAAAAGTGAGGTATCGGAATTTAGTCAAAAAAAGTGTTCAAACGAAAATTAATCAGTGTGCCCTTCCAAATATTAAAAGACAAAGATGATTACCTTGATACAACCATGATAACACAAGAAATAAAATCGCGAAATGCTAAACCTTAGCCTCTTTCACAGGTTGCATTAAACCGATTTGTCTTTCTTGCTTTTGAATTCATTACACATATTTCTTTTCTTTTTCTTTGCTTTTTACTTATTATAATATAATATCTGATTTGTGATAGAATTAATTTGGCACGCCTTGACTAGCGTTTTCTTGCTAACTGTGTGCCAAGCAGTTGTACTTGTAATGTTACGATAATAAATGTCTTTTCTTGTCTTGTCTTGTAAGGTCAAAATGACCGGCCCTTGACAGTAGAGACCTTGCGCAACAGAACGGCCCGAAGAGGACGGTGACATCTACACTCTTCTCGAAGTGTTAAATCCCCCTGAGAAAATCGTTTGTGAAAACCGTTTTTACGTTTACAGTGATGAAGCTCTCTGCATGCTTTTAAGACGGTTTGCATATCCATGTAGATAAGAAGATTTGGTACCAAGATTTGGAAGGGCTGTGCCGCAAATCAGCATGCTTGTGAATGAAATGATCAGTTTAATCTTTGCGCGACTTGGTCATTTACTGACTGATTTTAACCAGCCATGGCTATCACCAGCAAATCTAGTAACGTTTGCAGATGCGGTTTATCGAAAGGGAGCAGCACTTGAAAACTGCTGGGGATTCGTAGACGGTACCGTGTGACCAGTGTGTCGACCAGGAGTTCACCAGTGAGTACTCTATAATGGACACAAAAGGGTTCATTCCATTAAATTCCAGAGTGTTGTTGCTGCAAATGGACTTATTGTGAACCTGTATGGTCCAGTCGAAGGTCGACAACATGATGGTGGTATGTTGGCAATGTCTGGCTTGCTGCCAATGTTAGAGGTTCATTCCATATCACCAACTGGTCAAGCCCTCTGTATTTACGGCGACCCTGCTTACCCTCTTAGGGTACATCTTCAGGGACCTTTCAAGGGTGCTGCCCTGACACCACAGCAAGAGGCATTCAATCTGTCCATGAGTAAAGTTAGAATTTCAGTTGAGTGGGTCTTTGGTGACATTGTAGAATACTTTACTTTCCGTGACTTTAAAAAAGATCTTAAAGTTGGGTGAAATGCTATTGGCAAGATGTATACAGTATGTGCACTGTTGAGAAATGCTCACTCTTGCATATATGGATCAAGTACCTCCACGTTCTTTGGCATTGATACACCTTCAGTGGAATGTTACTTTGCTTGATAAAATCGTTTCAACATGTAAATGTTTACAGGAAATATCCTAACATACCCTAACGAATCTCACTGACATTTCCAAGGAGAGAGAAGCTATAGGAGATAGAAAATACAGCTGAACTGCATACATAAAGGGGAGGTAGGGGGTGGTCAAGGGGTCAAAGCCAAATAACTTCCATCATGGGGTATGAATATTTTTGTAATCAACAGAATTCAATTTCCCTGTTGAAACTATTTTCAAAAGAATTTTGCAAAAATCACCATAAAGAACAACCCAGCCTTGATAGGCTTTGAGGGAATTAATTTGCCATGAGAATTTTAAGGTTTCTGGGCCCGGGAGCATAAAAGAATTTTAAGATTTAAAAGTGGACGTCATGTGTAACTGTAATCCTCCATGCAGGAGGATTTTCTCATGCCTCTGTGTTTCTTTGGCCCAAATGAGATGAAAAGCTAGCTACTATTTTTGCCAGTTTGCTTTTGGTCCAGTACATGTAAAAATATTCAGCATTTGAAATGGGCCTTTGTACTCCTTAATCAGCCTTTGATTGTATCCACAAAAGCAAGAAAAAATAATCCTGTGGCTCATACAGAATAGTTAAATGTTCAAATGCAACCAGGGCCAGCATCTTTCATATAAAAGAAAATCAACATCAGTTCTTTTATACAGGACTTTAAAACTGAGGAAGAAAAAGATATGTTCAAAAAAGTGCTTTTTTATTTACAGTTGATGGAGAAATTATTTACGTATTGATACCAATATTTCCCAAAGCAAGGTACAAATATTTTATATAGAAAATAATTTTTTGCAAATACATTATTTAACAGTTAATGCATAACAATGTCTTGTAAAAATAGATAAGATAAGAAATCTTGTTTTACAAATTTCTGCCAAGGTAATCTAATTTTCAAAAATATTTTAAATTGCATAAAATTACCCTTTAAGACTGTCAATAAAATGCAAGATAATTAATATTGAGCCTCTCAATCAGTGCCATCAGTAACTGAGTCTGCAGCTGTTGTTGTTGATGCTGCAGTTGCAGCTGGTGCTGCATAAACTGGAACATATTTACATGCTGATGATGCTCTTCCTTTTTCTTTTTTTCATTTCTTTCAGCTCAACAAAGTTTGGATGTTTTCACAACAAAATGTAAATAGTAAATATTAAATAAATTTTATTAAATACTCTATTTTAAAATGCATAAATGAGACTTGTAAAGCATTTGCAATACATGAAATTGCTGAAATTGAAAATGTTAATTCTTGCTGAGTTTTTCAATGTGTCATTAGTAGTTGATTTTGTAGCTGCTGCTACTGATGTTGGAGCTTTTTTTTTTGTTGTTGTTGTTGCAGCTGTTGCAGCTGCACATTTGTAGCTGTTGTGTTTGGTCCCTCTTCCTTGTTTCCAGCTCTTCTTTCCTTAAGTCAAAATCTCTCTCTGCCTTTTCTCGCAGATACACAATGGTTTCTGATGCACTTGCCCTTTTTCTTGGGGTTGCTCCACCATCTTCTTCTCCCTTTCTTGTCAAGGTCTCACCTAGTTTCTCCATGGACAGCTTTCTCATTTCTTCTGCCTTCTTCCTATCCTCAGTTTTACTTCTTTCAGCTTGTTTCCCCTTATCTCCTGTCTCCTTGTCGCTTTCCTCAAATCTCTCGATAATCTGTTCCAGCAACTTATCGATTTCTGACATCTCGGGGGAAATCCCGCTTGCTCGTTCCTCCTCCGTCATTTTCTTTTTGTATTTCCTTGAAAGAAGGGCATACCGGTCTCTAACAGCTCTCTTCTGCCCCAGTCGGTGTGCAAAGGCTTCATAGGCATTTAAGCGCTCTGTTATGTCTTCCCAAATATTCCCTCTCTCTCTGGTGGAAACTTTGTACTGATACGGCTCGGAAACTATTATCTCTTGCAACAAAAGGAAATTGCACTCGGGTTTCCACTCCACCTATCAAATTTAAACATCAAACAACAAACTCATAAGTTCTTACTAATGTTTATTACCCACACTAAGTTTTTGCAAATAAAAAGATTTCGCGATACTGATTCCAACTGGCTCATCAGACCGGAATTTGAAGCTCATTTTATAAATTTGTATCACGGACTTGAGCATCAAAACAAATCACTCCAAAGTAGCGCTCAGAAATCCGGCTCATTAAATTGGCTTACTCACACGCAGAATACTAATACATGCCTTCTTTTTTCTGTTTTTGTTTGGTCTTGTTTTGTTTTCAAGTTTGGGAAAGCAACCTATTGTAATGCATTTCATTTTTGTCAAAAAATAAAAAACAAAACAGAGTGAATCAGAAAAGTCACAAACTAAAACTTCGCCGGGACAGATTTAGTATCCCTCGCAGACAGGTTAAACTAAAAAAATACTTACAATAATTAAACCATTGAAAGAGGATACTGTGGATTAATTAATGTATGAGGTTTTCAAATCGACCCATAAAGAAAAGGTGCCGTAAGTTGTTGGAATGATAGAGAATCAAAATAAAAACCCGCCTTTTATGGAGCGAGTCCTGCTTGTTAAATGCAAATATGCTCTCAATTGTTAGACTCATAAACAAACTTTTAACACGCAAAAAAGTTATTTCTAATGTTTGAAGGGTTTAGAACTAAAACACTGCCCCCTTTTTAGCCAATTTTTTTTTAAGACAATGAGCTGAAGTGAAAGTAATTGAATGAAAGTAATTACGTTTTCCTCACGACCTCAAAGAGCTTGTTTTCACGTCGTGAACGGCAAGAGGACGGCAGTCGTAAACCGGAAATTACGTAAATATGCTGACGAATCAAGTTGTCACGCTGGTCACACAATGAGATTTTGCCGTCGTCTCCCCTCAACCGTCCTGTTGCATAAGGTCCCTAGTATTAGTTCCGCTTCACTGAGTCCAGACTTTGATAGATGAGAGGTTTCAAGCTGAGTTGTAATTGTGTCCTGACATTCATGTACTTTAACCATTTTGGACAAATTGCGCGAACTTCCACATGCTGTTTTCTTAATTTGCCTAAAGCTGCACGATTCGAAATTCATGTTGAAGTTGTGGTATCATCGCTGTAGTATTTGTGCGTGCCAACTTCGCTGCCAACTGGCAGGTATCATTGAAGAAGGAAGAAGAGAGAGATAAATTAGTTTTTGGTTGGAAAATAGAAGACGTGGCAAATATTTGGATAACTGGACGAGAAATTTTTCTGTCAAAGCAGCCGGTGTCACGTAGGTTTTAACGGCCCGCAGTAGCTTTTAACTGTGACCATTGAAAAACGCTGTTCATATTTGTACATGTATATGCACAAAGTACAGTTGGAAATAAAGTGAGACATTTTAAATATCGTGGCATCTGTGTGTACGTGAAAATCATCCTATAAACCTCCTATATTTTTGCTCCTCTGATCCTATTTTCCTACAATTTTTTTTGGAAAATGGCTGAGATGTATGTAATCCTCCAAACACTATTTTCATTTTTCAGTGTCAAGCTTAGTTGCCCATTGAGTTGGGTATATTCCTGTTAAGATGACGTCCCACTCGAGTCCTCTTTGCTGATTACATTAATTAAGAAATTAACATACTCCCTAAAAGTTTAGCAAGCCCTAGCCACATAAAAATTAATTATCTTTAGCTAATATTGGCATACGTAGTCAGGCCAGTCTTGTTTATTTTAAGGTTCAGGTTCAAGTTTATTTCGCACTATTCAAGTTGATACAGTATAAGATGGCTTACAGAATCAGTAGGTTAACAAATAATGAAAAATGAATATAATATACAAGTTTGTTGATATGTGCACCGTGACCAAAGTAGCCGAAGCTTTCGTGTTGGTCACTGTCCCATCTAAGTAAATAGAGAAGTCCAAGATATGTGTGTGGTAATAATAAATTAGGGTATAGAGAACACATGATTGTTCAAGTTGATATATTATTGTAAGTCTGATCACAAAAAGTTCACTCTCACTGATAGTTTGCAGCCATCTTGGTTCAATCATGTGCTCCAAACGTGAAAAAGAATTAATTTACTCCCTAAAAATTTAGCAAGCCCTAGCCGCACAAAATTAATTATCCTCAGCTAATATTTGTATCTGTATTCAGGCCAGTCTTGTTTATTTTGCAAACAGGAATGAATATCAAGCAGCTAACCTTTTCTAACACCTGATCCTGAGGGTTCACTGACACGGGATTGTTCTTGCTCCTCCTGATTCTATAAAGGAACCTTGAATCAGGAATTATTGGCCATGAAAAAACTAATACTTGTGAAGGGAAAGCAATAACGATAAACCATTGAGGGTTAGCCGGATCTTTAGTAGACCTGGATAAGTAAAATTTCCAATACCAAACGTTAAAATTAGAACAGTAGACTGATCCATACGGCAGGAAGAGCTGTAGGAAAAGGAAAGAAAGAAAATGAAAAAAATATGATATAATTCACCATTTAAATTTGGTTTAAAAAAATTTGGGGTTCCAAGGAAGGAATTTGCGTGGTTCGTAAAACTGATGCGTCAAGATACGCAAAACAGGACAAGGGAAGGAAGCTAGAGAGAAAATTAAAGAGGCGGTGTCACCCCTTCTTCCCTTGACCTTGTTTTTGCGATGTTCTGCATATTTGAAGCTGTAGGACAGGCCATGTTACAAACTGAAACTATTCTATCTAGGGTGAGTAACAATAATAATTGTACTTTGTTCGGGGAAAGATGTTTCCACAACATCTTGATTTTTTGAACTGAAGAGTTCTTTAACAAGCTAGACCAATTCAATTCCATTGATTTGATTTTTTTGTTCCTTTTTTATTAAAGTAATTTTGGCTTGTCAGGTTTTGTGTATATTTTTGAACTGGTAAAGTGGGCAAGTACTCCACACTTGCATCACTGATGTTGGAGGCGCCATCATCAGGGTTCTGTAGACTAGCCATTGTAATCAAATCATTACTCCCCTAGGAGGACATGAGCTTACTGGCAATGAATAATCTTTGCTATAACTGGGAAAATAATCGATTGATTGATTAAATAATTAATTGATTAATTGGGAAAATTGTCCAGATCTCTATAATTGTACATCCTTGACTTAAAGGGTGAGAAACATTCACGTTCAGCCCATAACGAGCCACACCGTCTTAGCAACCAAAAAAATTTTGTTTATCAAGCTGAGATAGGGGACTAAAAGTCCCCTATCTCAGCTGGATACTCAGAAGCTTGTAACATTCACTATTCCATTTATCTCTGATCATATTTCGCATCTAATACGATAGAGGTGTCAATTTTCGCGCCATCATGTCATCATTCTAGGGCGAGAAATTTAATTAAAGCGCAGCATTCAACAAATGTACGGCTCAAGTTTCGGCTAAAATTATTCAGTGCCGTCAAAGAAAAAAACATATTATTAAGGTCTGCGTATAAAGTCGATCACATTGCTAACACAGACAAAAACGCTTAAATATCTCCTACAAAATGAACGGCTGAGTTTGTTTTTTCTACGGGTCAAACTGCTACTATATATCCCAGAAGCGCTCAGGCATAATAATATGCCAGGACTTCTACCTGGATGAACCAGAAAGGATATAGAACAACTACCTATTTTTTTTCTTTTTACGGCTACGGGTCGAAATGCTAAACGTGTTATATATCCTAGAAGCGTTCAGGCATAATAATATGCCAGGACTTCTACCTGGATGAACCAGAAAGGATATAGAACAACTGCCTAATTTTTTTTTACGTTTACGGGTTGAAATGCTAAACGTGTTATATATCCTAGAAGCGCTCAGGCATAATAATAACATGCCAGGACTCTACCTGGATGAACCAGAAAGGATATAGAACAACTGCCTAATTTTTTTTTTACTGCTATGGGTCGAAATGCTAAACGTGTTATATATCCTAGAAGCGCTCAGGCATAATGAAATCATGCCAGGACTTCTACCTGGGTGAACCAGAAAGGATATAGAACAACTACCTAATTGTTTTTTACGGCTACGGGTTGAAATGCTGAACGTGTTATATATCCTAGAAGCGCTCAGGCATAATAATATGCCAGGACTTCTACCTGGGTGAACCAGAAAGGATATAGAACAACTACCTAATTGTTTTTTACGGCTACGGGTTGAAATGCTAAACGTGTTATATATCCTAGAAGCGCTCAGGCATAATGATATCATGCTAGGACTTCTACCTGGATGAACCAGAAAGGATATAGAACAACTGCCTAAATTTTTTTTTACGGCTACGGGTTGAAATGCTAAACGTGTTATATATCCTAGAAGCGCTCAGGCATAATGATATCATGCCAGGACTTCTACCTGGATGAACCAGAAAGGATATAGAACAACTGCCTAAATTTTTTTTTACGGCCACTGGTCGAAATGCTAAACGTGTTATATATCCTAGAAGCGCTCAGGCATAATGATATCATGCCAGGACTTCTACCTGGGTGAACCAGAAAGGATATAGAACAACTACCTAATTGTTTTTTACGGCTACGGGTTGAAATGCTAAACGTGTTATATATCCTAGAAGCGCTCAGGCATAATAATATGCCAGGACTTCTACCTGGATGAACCAGAAAGGATATAGAACAACTGCCTAAATTTTTTTTAACAGCTACGGGTTGAAATGCTAAACGTGTTATATATCCTAGAAGCGCTCAGGCATAATGATATCATGCCAGGACTTCTACCTGGATGAACCAGAAAGGATATAGAACAACTGCCTAAATTTTTTTTTACGGCTACGGGTTGAAATGCTAAACGTGTTATATATCCTAGAAGCGCTCAGGCATAATGATATCATGCCAGGACTTCTACCTGGATGAACCAGAAAGGATATAGAACAACTGCCTAAATTTTTTTTTAAAGCTACGGGTCGAAATGCTAAACGTGTTATATATCCTAGAAGCGCTCAGGCATAATGATATCATGCCAGGACTTCTACCTGGGTGAACCAGAAAGGATATAGAACAACTACCTAATTGTTTTTTACGGCTACGGGTTGAAATGCTAAACGTGTTATATATCCTAGAAGCGCTCAGGCATAATAATATGCCAGGACTTCTATTTGGATGAACCAGAAAGGATATAGAACAACTGCCTTTTTTTTCTACTCGTCGAAGTTCTAAACGTGTTACTCTTAGAAGCGCTCAGGCTTAATAATATGCCAGGTTTCCAGCGACTGATTTTAGCTGATTTTGCGGTGCGCAAGAATGGATAATTAACCCGACTTGTAAACAGATATTTCCTTCAGCCGATTGTGTCTCATGCAGGAGAATGTCATGTCTGCATTGTTTTGTTTCTACTGAAGTTTTATCAAAGAAAGCTTAAGCGAAAATAGGGAGATCGCAATTTATACTCTTACGAACTATAAATTAGGGCTGACCTGGAAGACGCGTTGAATTGTGCCGCCATCCTTCAAAATATAACCTGGCTGCGTTTAGGGGAG
Organism: Porites cylindrica; assembly: GCA_964035525.1. Classification (NCBI taxonomy): domain Eukaryota; kingdom Metazoa; phylum Cnidaria; class Anthozoa; order Scleractinia; family Poritidae; genus Porites; species Porites cylindrica. The sequence goes on from OZ037777.1 coordinate 19,692,615, forward strand.
ACAATTTCCTCTTCCATCCAGATGTACTTGGTATATGTGTTTGCGCGAATCTTCAGACAAAGAATTGGGTATACACTGATTCGAATGGCTTGGTGATACTAAGTGCTTAAGTCTACTTACCGATTACAACATGTTTTGGAAGTATTGAGAAGCGCGCCAAACGAAGTTGTCACAGCGTTCTCGAGCGAACACGGCGCGACCTGGATTGATAAAAATTACCATTACATGCAGGTATCATGCCAGTGATATCTCCTTTCGTCGCATAGTGAATAGTTTGTGAGCACATCCTCGACTCTCGAAACATTTGTCTTGCGCCGCTATAGAAGTTGCTTCTCCCGCGAACCATAGGTAGATTTCCCGCTTAACATAATGTTTGATAATTTATGCAAAAGTTGACCTCGTGGAAGTCAGCAGTGCATTAATCGACTCAAAAATAAACAGACTTCCTAGAGGGTTTTGAACACGGTTTTAATTAAAGTACTTTACGAGCGCTGCGGTAGTTGACCGCAAAAGTGTTACGGTGATGGATACTCCACGGGATGATTACGTCACTTCATAGCAACCAGACGGTACGAATTTTTTAACTTCCGGAGCGCTGAGGCTCGTAGTGCCATTAAGTGTAGAGTAGGTAGACTTCAAGGCCAACAGCTTTCCCTCTCTTCGGAGTCGATCCGTTGTTGGAAATGACTGAGAAAGCAATGACTGCTTCAAGCTCCTTCACTGAATTCTCTTTGCGAATATCCTCTCTTCCATGTCCGAGAAAGAAGAATGAAAACAAACAGACTTCAAAGTGGATACCAGCCTTTAATCTTGGGATTTACATCTTTCAAAGCTGTTCTTGAGAGTGCCCCTTCATCCTGGATATGATGGGTACAACTCTCTTGTAAGCGACCGTTCTTGATGCAGGACAAAGTGGTCGCTTATGCTGAGGTGTGGTCATTTACGGGAAATAATTAAGAAAATGAGCTCAAATCGAAGTAATGAACGTGATTACATAAAGTTATTACCTAACAGGCAGCAACTTGCACAAACAGACGACTGCCAATGTTTCAAATCTCAGAACTGTTGAACATTTGTACATAACATCTCAGATCAATGTCAGAATCCATTTTTACCTACATATCATATTACAGCCTTTTTTTTAGTCAACTGCTATAATCTGTGATCACGCTTGGTCAGTGCTTTTTAAAACTGAACTTTTGTGATATTTGAGCAATGGTTTTCTTACAGTCATATGTGACCATGCCGGGTGGTTGCTTACGACAAGCGGTCGCCATGACAGTTGACTGTACTAGGTTTGCAAGGAAAAATTCACCCTTGTTTCCCCAATCAAAGGCCTTATAAGAACAATTGTACAGTAGGAGTCGGGTAATTCTAAACAATCAAACTGATTCGGCTTTAACAATTTATTTTCACTTACCAGATACAGAATGAGGGCTTTATGTCAACAATTTGGTTTGTTTATGGCATGAATTGTGCTCAAAATTGCATTTTGCACGGCCTTAGAGGGGCATGCAGTGTTTGTGGCAAAAATTCAACGAACCTTGATGAGCGAAATGTTTCTCAACTGATTTTGATGATTGGGTCACTAAAGTAAATAGTGGTATAGGTATAGAAGTTATACAAGAAGGCAAGCAGATACACTGATTTTACAACGTAAAGTTAATATAGTTAACTTGTCAATCAGAAAAGGTTCGCAATGTTTAATAAGTTAACTTCAAAGTGTTAATAGATTACCATTTACAGTGTTTAATATTAAGTTAACTACAATGTTTAATATTAAGTTAACTTCAAAGTGTTAATAGATTATCATTTACAATGTTTAATAAGTTAACTTCAAAGTGTTAATAGATTACCATTTACAGTGTTTAATATTAAGTTAACTACAATGTTTAATATCAAGTTAACTTCAAAGTGTTAATAGATTATCATTTACAATGTTTAACAAGTTAACTTCAAAGTCGTAATAGGTTAACGTTTACAATGGTTAGTAAGTTAACTTCAAAGTCTTAATAGATTACCATTTACAATGTTTATTAAGTAATCTTCAAGTCTTAATAGATTACTTAATTGACTTCAAAGTCTTCAAAAGTTTTAAAATAACTAATATTAATATGTTAAAATACGTTAATTTCAACGCCTATATTTTACACTTGTCAAAATTAAATGAATTAACTATATAGTCTCACTGGCTCACTCGGTTATCAGCGTTATGATTCATGCAAAGAGTTAATATTGGTCAAACATTTTCATGCCTGATATAAAAAAATTTGTATTTCCACCTCTGTCCCATATTTATTACTAAAAGAACCCAAGCGCTGGTTTTCCGATTAACGGCTTGTCAATTTATTAAAATAAATATTTAATCGAAATTCAAATAATGGCAACAAAGATCCAATTATAATGATCTATTTTTACTTAATGAAAGCTCTCACCCTCCTTGCAATATTAAAAATGATCACAATCTCTTGCAACTTTACGCAAAAAAAAAAAACAACCAACAAAAGAAAGAAAACAGCTGGAGCTAAACAAAACGAAATCGTTGAAATGTTATTGAACTGTTAACTAGAAGTGCAAATTATTTACAAAAGTTTGCGCCATCGTAAACTGATATACTTGGCAAACTTGGCAAAACTTCTTCCATATGGGTGTATTTACTTTGTCTTAAATTTGAATATGTCCTATAAAAGAATCTAGACTAGTTCTCATCATTTGTTTCGATTTTTTTATGCAGAATGCTTAGTTAAATATTCTGTATTATACTGTACAACACAAATGGTCGATGTTTTTTTGGTGGAGTCATAGAACTGAAAGCAATACAGGTGCGACTTTCTGCAATTTGTTTTAGTGATCATTCATTCACAAGTATTAGAAGAAGGAACGTAGGTGTCTTATCCGATATATGTTATTGATAATAACCCCCCCCGCTTTCTTTACCGTTTATTTAACAGCTTGTCAATTTATTAAAATAAATATTTATTCGACATTCAAATATTGTTAACAAAGATCCAATGATAATGATCTATTTTTACTTAATGAAAGCTCTCCCCCTTCTTGCATTATCGAAAATTATCACAACCTCTTGTAACTTAAGGCAAAAAAACACCCAACCAACAAAGAAGTGAAACTAACCAAAGAGTGATACAGGACAAGTTATGTATCTTATGTATGGATTTATTAAAATCGTCGAGTACTCCACCAAGACGAATCGACTGAGAAGAGAAACTTGCACACTCACACTTTTATATCCAACCTGTATGTAAGTCCAAAGATCACCCCCCTCCCTGCCCCCCACTTCCCCACTCACAATTACACATTGCACGTAAATGAGACCAAGAGTTGCTTCGTTTTTGTAAAAAGACCTTTATGTGATATTTTCTTTTAGTTGAAATATTTGAAAAAGGAAGAAAACAGCTGGAGCTAGACAAAACCAAATTGTTGAAATCTTATTAAACTATTAACTAGAGGTGCAAATTATTTACAAAAGTTTGCGCTATCGTAAACTGATATACTTGGCAAAACTTCTTCAAGGAAAGATTCCATTTAATTAAATATGTACAGTTAGCCAAACTTTAGTGGTATAAACTCTTTTTGACTACGAGTAGTCCCCATTTTTCCTCAGGGATAGCAGAAGGAGCGTGCGTGAACTCTGATATCCCTGAGGAAAAATGGGTACTACTCGTAATCTAAAACTATTCGCAAGATCCTAAAGATATTCACATCGCTTCTAACACACATAGTTTTGAAAGACACATTCCAAGGCTTACAGTACAGGTCCCTTTGTTTCTTTGTACAGGAAAAATTTGTTGGATTCAGTTACCTTTGCCCATATGAGTGTCTTCACTTTGTCTTAGATTTGAATTCAAGAGTCTAGACTAACTGTCATCATTTGTTGGACTGGACTCATAGAACTGAAAGCAACACAATTGTGACTTTCTGCAATTTGTTTTAGTGATCACTCATTCACATGCATTAGAACGAGGAATGTAGGTGTCTTATCGGATATATGTTATTGATAATACCCCCCCCTCGCTTTCTTCACCATTTATTTTGTCAATGGACACTCCTTGTATTTTATAGTTGTTGTCCAGTTTATCCTAGTATCGCTTCATTTAGTGTATGTCAATAAGTGTTCTTAAAACGTTCTTTGATATTTAAAAATATTTACAATCCAAGGAGAAAAAAGATTTACTTATTATTTAACATTCATATACAAGCTTAAGGGTCCTGGGAGCATGAGAGGCCCCGTGAACGAAAGTACTGCCAGGCCCATCCCATTTCCAGGAGACTGGTATTAAAATATAATATGCTTTTGTTTCTGTGCTTAAAGAGAACAACTAGAACCTCCTGTACAGGATTTTAATAGATAGCCACGGACACAGGGGAACCAGGGCCATAGCCTAGATAAAAAAACTAGCTGTTCACAGTCCTTTGCACCAGCTTTAGCTAAGGCAGGTTGTACAAATGAAAGTACAACAATGTTTTGGAAAATTATAAGTTTTGCACTGTGAGTCCAACAACGAAAATTGGTTCAGAGAGGACTCCAAGAAGAAAACCGATAAATCTGGCTATGGGCCGGATTCTTCCTGCATCTCTTTCATAAGAACAGTGTAACTCTTCACTGAAAGGTCTACCAAAGAAGAACTGTCGTTATGTATGGGTGGCCCTTGGTGTCTGTGGATTGCGAAGTCTTGGCTGGGCAGAGAGAGTTGGGCAAACGCCGCCATGAAAAGCACCTGAATCAGAGACAAAAAAAAAATGATGACGTTAGTGTAGCACTTGCCAGACTGCCAAGCATATTTCAAACGTTTTGAAGGTTGTATAAGACTGAGGCACGCTCCAATCCATTATTACTCAAGGTAAGTCCTATAAGAATAGTTTTTAGATGAATCTCCGACCAGGGGTCTTCGGTGCTTGTAATTTTGCTACTGTTTGGAAGTTTTTTTTAATTAGCCTTTATGGAAATTAAGAGATAATGTAAGCTGTAACTCAAAGCCAACATGACTTCTTTGTCCCTCAAACATTATCCCAGTTTAAAGTAAATTGTACTATATTCCGTGGTGGTCCTGGCATTCATCGCCCACTCAAGAATTTAAGCCGTAGTTAAGTTTCGCTTCTAAATGGTAATTAGCCATGGATAACAACTACAGGTAATTCATTTTCAAACACTTGAACTCCCTCCCAAATGCCTTACTTGATGGTTAGAGAAAAATTGAAAATTGGGAATAGACCAGTTAACCTTGTATGTGTTGTTTTCCCAATAGATGTCGTGGGGAAGTTTATCTTTTCAAAAAGTGCCTGCATTTGCACGTAGATAAGATGAGTATAACGGGAAAGTTCTCTGAGGTATTGGCCATTTTAAAGTTGTAGGCTCAGTATCCTAGCCTTTGAGATACAAAACTCCTTCCTTTTCCTATGGAAATTATGCTTTAAAAATACCAGTTAGCATAAGAACAACATGATTTACACAACAAAGCAGGAAGTGTTGTATCAAAGCAAGGTCAGCCTCGTTTCCAGCGGTGACTGTAAAGTGGGCTATTATCACATGATCCTAATTGGAAAAAAAAAATTAAAAAGGCCTATTGGCAAGCTTGCAAAGAAGTTTAACTTTCTTGCTTATGACATGGGTAATTCACTTTGTTTTACCTGTGTGGTGTCATGATTGAAAAAAGTCCTTAGGACAGAATTTCCATTTGGGCCACGGATTCTCACTGTCAATGTGTTTTCATTTTCCAGAGGCTCTGGAGGTAGCCCCTCTCTTGCCTTACGTATTGCCTATAAAGATGAGGGTTTGTTTTGAATTTTACTGGTGTTAATTGATATTTCTCTTGTATCAGACACTGAAGCACAAGCTTCAGGGAAAGCATAACACGTGAATAAACACTAGTGTAATTAAGAAGCCGGAAGTGACCTAGTGTCATGTTCATCCCAAAGGAAGATCATCTTATTTTTACTTGACATCATAATATCTGAGAGCCTGGAATAGGTTAGGAGACATCTCTAATTAACTGCAATTTTGTCTAAATAGATGTGATTTTCTTTGTACAAAAGGTAGCCAGAACCCAGTTTCTCAAAAGATGGTTAAGCTTAATCCAAGATTAAGCCAAATTTAAGCGAGGCTTTCTTGTCAAAAAACATGCAACTCAAGCTTACAAAATGCTGTTCAGCACTTACTCTGAGATACCGTAATGATAACACAAAACGTTACTTCAAGTAATGCAAAGCAATGCAAGGGTGAGTCAGTACCCTGGTTAGTGTTTTACATGCATAGCTTAGTTAAAAAAATGTAGAAATGAGAAAAACAAATCGAGTTCTCAAGCCAAAACAGCTGAGTAATATTTTAACACTGCAACCAACTAAGGATCTTTTAAAACAATCGTTTTTGGTTTAAGGATTCTGCCTTTCGGATAATTTTTTTTACCTCAGCATTTCGATGTTGTGCTTCTGCTCTGTTTCTTTCTTCTTCTCTGAGCCCCTCGGCCTAAATACAGTGAAAGACAATACATTACTAGACTATGAGCTACAATTTACTATATCGAGTATGCTAATGTCAACGCAAAAAAGTAAGATTTTAATTTGACCAGGAGTTTTCAGATAATGGCAAGAAAAATCTGGCTGCTTTCTTAGCTGCTTTTTAATTATGGCCTCTTAAGATCAAGATTATTGTAATTAAGAAATTTTATTTAATTATTACAACTAAAAGGACCTGCTTGTCAAAGTAGATGTAAGTGGTTATTAAATTGTTATTCTTGCTGTTCTGTAATTTAAGGATTTTGATTTTAAGGAAACTAAGTACTTAATTATCAAAATAATGTTGTCATAAATTACCTCTCTTTGTTGCCTCTCCTCTTCCCTCTGTCGCTCCTCTGCTCTCTGTCTCCTAATAAAAATGGAAAAATAAAAAAAAATAAATTTTATTTTAATTGAGGTAAGCGGAATGTTTTTTTTTGCATGGTTTTTTGTGATGTTTTAATATTATTTTAGTGATGAAAGCCTTTGTACTACTAGCTACTAACCCTTTCCAGGACTTGTGCAAGACTTTCTTGATATTCTCTGTCTTGCTGTTCTCTTAATTCTCTATTTGTCCTCAGAAAACAATTTTATGCATATTTTAAGTTATTTAAACAAACTAACACAGGTATTCAATTTAGAGAGCTTCGTTTCAAGTTATGGGTCCTTTTGAGACTTGTATTCCTTTGAAACAAATTGTAAAATTTTTCTGGCTGGAAAGGCAGACTGTATAAAGTAGAGTGTAAAGTTTTTTTCTTGTGTTGGGCACATTATTTTAGGACAAATTGAGGCATCTGTATTTTTTTACATAAAATATACATGTAGATGTGCAGGTTGCAGTTTAAGGTTGAACTGAACAGAGTATATAGCGTAACATAATTCTCAAGGTTTGATTCCTCACGGTCTTATGCGAATTACGTTTTGAATTTAATAGTAAAATATGTACCTTGCTTGCAGCTGAGTGTTTTGCACAGTCACAGCATTACAAATAAAGTTAACTACATCTTGTGCATCAGATACTGAAAGAATAAATAGGTCAAAGAAAATAAAATTATCAAGAGGGGATTTTGAATAGCAATTAACACATTTTGTAATAATTATTGTAACTTACTGAAAAAAAAGGATCACGGCTTGTTTAAGATTTTTTTTTAACGTTTGAAAGTTGGAAATAGAAGGTTAGACTTCCATCAACCATATTATAATATCAGCGGGAGTAATTTCTTTTATTGCACGGAGCATCTATCCTTGTACAAATTGTCAGTCCTGTTACAGTGTGCTTGGAATCTTGCAGAAAATTTTTACAAACTTAAAGCTCAGTAAACGCGTGGTTTAATCCTTAGTTTTAGTTAAATTAGATTATTATTTGTCATCCCGTTTTTTATCCACTTTCTTGTTTGTTCTTGAAGAGACGTTAATGCTTGCAACTTGCTGTAGCTAGTTTTGTCGCTGGGTGTCATGTTAGAAACATAAATGATGTAGAAAAAGTAGGTTGGTTAACAATGAAGGAAACAGACATTTTTGAAGATTAACTACATTCTAACAGTGCAAAATGATTAGTTGCTCTACTAGAGAATTGCAGCTTTCAGGATGGTGCTGCACAGCAGTCTAATAGTCTTCCTGTTCTTATTAGAAATAGCACCAATGAAAATTAATTCCATCATGAGACATACTCTCTTCTTCCTCGTATATGCTGACATGAAACCATTTAACCATGACTATGTTTTTTTCAAGAGGGTGCACTTTGAAAATTACTCACAGGCAATAATACCAATAATCAACAATGGTAACTCGTAACAAGAAAAAATCATTAAAAAGTTGTTATAGAATAACAAAAAGTAATGACAATTGTAGAATTGACACTTACAATCAGTAAGGGTACGAAGGGTCATTTGCCTTCCAAAAGCATCATGGTTGATGGCAACAAGCACTGGTGCTCTTTGATGGCCTTGAAGAAGTGCTCTTTGGACTGTTTATGTTAAAAAAAAGGAATGGAGATGAGTTCTGAACCTTATTATATGGGCACAATAATCAGTTTTGATGCTACTTGTACTGGGTATTTTACAACACTAACTAAAATATTTAAAAACTAAGATATCGTATCATCAAACCATGTTTGTGGACTGCGATTGCTTATTGATTTTTTTTATCTGTTAGCAACTGAAAATTGTTCTCTTGTCTTTTAACTTACTTTCAAGGCTTTCTGGGCAATTGCCTATTGCCCAGAAGAAGATGTTGTTGCACATACGAACCACGTCAGTTTCAGTCAGGATATTCCTAAAAAGAAAGGGAATTTTCAGCTTTTGTGTTTTAATTCAATTGATTTCGATGAGTAACTGTCTAGAAACAGTTCAGTTCATGACAATTTTGGTTTATGGGATTCATTGTATGATTCCATATCTTCTTATTTGAGCGATCTCAGAAAAATTCTGACAATAAGCATATTAGTACATATAGGTTGGTAAATGTTAGTTTCTAACATACTTCTTTATCAATACTTTTTAATAATGCATTTTCCTTTTAGGGCAAATTCTGCAGTTATGACTGCAAACCAGGTTGCTTTCCTTTCTGGGCTAAACACTCACTCTACAAAACACTTGTCTACTACAAGTATTATTTTTCTCTTATAAAGAAGTTCCATGTACATGTACATACCTACAGAAATCTTACTGGTGGATTTCCGGGGAAGAAAATTCAGCCAAATACAGGACTAAGGGCACCATCTGCTGTGCAGCTTGTTGAACAATCTATTCAAAAGTATCACACATGTACTTTTTGTAAGACTGAACTGAGATAGTGGAAACTGACAAGGGACCACAGATTTAGGCCAGGAAAGATTTCTTATAAATTAAGAGTACCACTAGAGGGGCATCTAGCGTACACCCTCGGATATTGTCTGAACACAATATTGTAATTTCGTTGCTGAGAAGGGTAGCAGGTGTACACATGTATTTGATAGCTCTATAATATTATTTAGTTGATGAAAGGGGTAACCCTCTACCATCAGGACTGACAAATTCCAGTAATTTGTTAAGTACACCACAATAGACTTAGCAAACGATATGGTGCGGTATAAATGATAGGATGTTGCCATCCAAAAACCTCATTAAGCCATGCCAAGAACATCTCTGGTTGCACAGAAGAGAAAGTTGCTATATGAAATGAATAAAAGATAGTCAGACTGGCCCCCTAAGCTTATACTAAGTGATCAACATTAAGAAATAGCCAGCTGATTGCTTTAAAGAGGTTGCAGTTGTACAAAAATCAAAGTAGATTGCAAAAATACAATATATTCATGGTTATTTTACTTTTTTTGATACGGTGTTGCCAAGAGAAAAAAAAGTACATGAATATCATTCACATTGTCTTTGTGCCTGCTCAAACAAAGAGACTGATTGACCACTCATCATCACTATAGAGCTGAACATGGTCGGTGAATGGGTTGGACTTGTGAATACTGTGTGGCAATTCTGTCCAACATTGGATTACATGAAAAGGTATTTCACCACTAATTTAATGTAGTTTTCTGTTTTATTAAGTACTCAAAGAAAGCGGATTTCTGTTGTTTTAATGTGACAAGACATACTTCTGTTATTAAGCTAACTGATAGTGTTGTAGTCGTGAAAAGTCTACAGACCAAGTCCTGCAATTCAGTTGACTGAACAGAAGGCTTATTAGAGAAGGTCATACTAATAGTAGAGGACTGTAGATTAATATAAGACTTAAAAAAATTATTGTTCTTACCAGCTAAGGTTTCGCTAGAAGGTTGTATTAACAATGGGTTAACATCCCCAACCTCAGGACCTTGTAGTAAAATTAAAAAACGGTCATTTGTCATAAAAAATAGCCAGATCCTCATAATTCATTTGTTATGCACAAAATAACTTATGCAAGTGCACTTTAATAATAGTAATGTTGTTGCTAATTGCATTTATTTTGTACAATTAAAATGACCCATATTCTAGGTATCTCTCAAATGAACAATTATTTAACAACATAATTTTTCCTTGCTACACCTGTAGTTAACTGACCAATAACCGTTACTGAGGTGGGAAGGCCACCATGTCTTCTGACACTGAAGGGAAAAAGAAAATCAAACATTTTCTGTAAATACATTGATTTGAGTGAATGGCATTACTTCCTGTACCTCTATTGGTACAAACGTACTTGAAAATCAAAATAGGCTTATTAAACTATAAAACTTTGCCAAGAGCTTGAATTTACCTTGAATAGCAATTTGAGTGGCTGTTATCTGAATGTAAAGAAATATGTATAATCATATGATCAGACTACTCATTCCAACAATCACATTTATTAAGTACTTGACTAGATTTCTGGGAAAGTCTCATTGGAAAGAAGAACAATAGATAAAGGTATGAATGTAACTTAGCTAGATGGACGTATATCAACAATATGGCCTCTGATATTGCAGTTTCTGGTAATTCCAAGCCTTTCTGGAATTATATTAAAAGCAAACGTAACGGTACGAATACTCTGGTTTCTTTAAAGGTTGGTGACAATGAACTGATTGACGATGAGAGTATTGCTAGTAGTTTTAATTCCTATTTTTCATCTGTTTTTACCTCTGAGGACTTCACCAACTTGTCTTCTTTAGAGCCTTTAGTTTGTGAGAAACTTAATTATATTTCCTGTACTACGGAGGAAATTTTAAAGCATCTTAAGTCTCTTAAAACGAACAAGTCCCTGGGTCCAGATAGAATTTCACCAGTAATTTGAGAATCATGTGCGTTCGAATTGGCGCCCTCGATCTCATTTCTGGTTAACAAATCTTTCCTGCTGGGCCATTTGCCGAAGATTGGAGATCAGCTGACATTGTCCCACTTCATAAGAAAGGTTCTAAACACTTGAGGGAGAATTATCGTCCAATTTCGCTTACATCCATGATATGCAAAATCAGCGAAAAAATTGTACGCGATAGGTTAATGTCATTTTGGCAAGACCAAAACGTAATAAACAAAAACCAATTTGGTTTTTTGCAGGGTAGGTCTACTGTGACCCAATTACTCTCTACTTTTCATGACTTCGCCAGATCTAGGAATTCATCTGTAGCAACAGATGTTGTATTTCTTGATCTCGCAAAGGCTTTTGATAGTGTTCCTCATGAGCGTCTACTCATAAAGTTATATGGCCTCGGTATTGAGAGCAAACTTCTTAACTGGTTGAGGCATTTCCTCACGTATAGAAAGCAATGATTTGTTGTAAGAGGGACTTTTTCTGATTGGGCACCTGTGATATCTGGTACCCCACAGGGAACTATACTTGGTCCAATTTTATTCCTATCATATATAAATGATATCGTTGATAGTGTCTCTTCAAAAATTAAATTATTTGCGGATGACACAAAGATTTACAGAGAGCTTCGCAACCCTCGTCTCGATGAACAATGCCTTCAAACTGATTTGAATAATCTTGGTAAATGGGCGAAAAAATGGCAACTTCGTTTCAATGAGGAAAAGTGTGAAGCAATGCGAATAACGAATTCTCGTGACAAATCAACTACGAATTATAAACTAGGTACGGCCTTAAAAGATGTCAAGAGCTTTAAAGATCTTGGAATTATTATATCAAAAGATCTTACTTGGAGTGAACATATTAGTACTATGGTGAATAAGGCGAACCAAGTCCTAGGGCTAATAAGACGGTCTGTTGGAACAGCTAATACAACAACTTTTTCATTGCTTTACAAAACATTGGTCAGACCACTTCTGGAGTATGCTGCTCCAGTCTGGAACCCATATCTTGTCAAAGATATTCTTGCAATAGAGAGCGTGCAAAGACGCGCGTCAAGATTAGCTCTTCGGCAAAAAAGAGGTGATATGTCTTATGAAGAGCGTTGTGACACGTTACATTGGCCATCTTTGTCCAGTCGTAGGACATATTCCTCTCTTGTTGAATGTTATAAGATCGTGTTTGGCTTATCACACTTGGATTTTGAGGAATTCTTTCAATTCGCAAAAGTCAAATCCACTAGGGCAAATCACTCGTATAAGCTTTATTGTAAATTATCTAGAATCAACTGTTTTAAATATTCTTTTTTTAACAATGTAATTAGTTATTGGAACAATTTACCTAGTAACGTGGTTGAAGCCGGTACCCTTGAACTTTTTAAATGTAAACTCAAATCCTTTTTAAAGTTATTTTTATTGTTTGTTTGTTGTTTTTAGGAGAGTTTTATTCATAGGGTTAACCTCTAGACTCTCCCTTTCAAATTCATGTGGTTATTATTATGAGTTTGAATAAACATGTATGTTATGTTATGAAGAGGGGTTTCCAACTGGAAAGTCGTAAAATAATAACATAAATGCCTGATTCACACACTATGTCTTCACTAATATTAGATATTTTTGTGTTATGGACCACTTGTATTACAGTTGTAAGCAGAAAATTCACATAGCCTGAGAATAACTTGCTTGTCTTGTTTGACCAGTATTTTGAATGGGTACTTGATAAAAACTTTTAACCTATCCTATCATCATGTATAACATAGTGCATAAATATGGTAGATAATGAAGAACGACTTTTCTGTTTGGCATTCTCCTCTAAAAAAATTGAAAAGGTTTATACACGCTTTTAATAAGTCTGGGCGCCATCTTCAATTTTCAATTAATGACGTCATTCGCGGAAAGATTTCCACGTGGCCAACATGGCTACTCACGATGAACCCGCAGTTTGTACATGTAGTGAGGTGAGTTTTCCCTTTAAATCAAGTGTACTTTTGTAAACACAAACGTCTTTAGTGGCGAAGCAAAATTTAAGTTGGTGTTTTTGAATTTATTTCAGCTTTCGTCTGAGGATATTTCAGGATCAATGATATTTAGGGCCGATTTAGAAAAATGCACAAAAAGCGAATTAAAGTTGTGGCTTAATTGCCGTGGCTTACGTTATAAGTCAACAGAAACAAGAGCTGAACTTCTTTCTAGGTAAACTTTTATTATAGACCAACTAGTTTTTATTTTTGATTGTTTACGCGATAACATTAATGCGATAATTAAGCTTATTACCGACGTGACCTCTCTTGGAGGTTTGTAAGTTTGATTGCACCGATCACCTTTTAAAATGTACTATAATACTATCTCCATTGAATGTTTCTGTTTTCGATCATTAGTGTTTAAGTATTTATGTATCACTTTTAGGGTGAGACAGAACTTGGATAAAGATTTTATTCTGATCGACCTCGATCCCGGGAAAGCATACACACGTGTACAAAAGCAAGATGCAGATTTTGTTCTGGTGAGGAGCAGCTTAAAAATCCAGAAAGCCAAGAGCCCGAAGGACTGGTTACAGATACAGAGGTAGATGCTGAAGAGAGCTGGAGTAGTGATACATCAGTTCTTCCCAAGCGTTTTTTCGACCTTAACATTGTTGAACATGCTATGAGCTAGCTATGTTGAAAATCCCCCGGAAAAGGGATACAAGTTTTTCTATGAAAATTATTGTCGTGATGTCTTATGTGGGCTTAAAGAAAATGAAATCCATGTAAAAGGGAAGTGCTTTAGATCACGAAAGAAGAATGAAAGGCCTCGTAATGTTACTGTGATACTGTTAACTACTGGAGATGTTAAGAGGGCTAAGTGTTCTTGTCCATCACACCATGGGCTTATTATACCTGGTTGACCATGTTATTAAATTAAAGGCCCCTGAATTCCCAAGAATTGGAACCTGCACAGACAACCCCCAACAGTGGCACAAACCAAGAACCCAGGGTATAAACCCTGAACCTGTTATGGGGTATAATGTGATCAATCCTAAATACAGGGAAAAGAGCCCAGAGGGTTTAAAGTGTACTTTGTATGAAGCCAGACAACCAACAGTCCAAAATCATGAGGAGGCAAATAATTTATTTGATTCACTTAAAAGCATTAATCCTTCTTTAGGATTCTGTACTGTGTTTGAACAAAAACCTGCAACGATTCCAACTAAATTAAATGGACACAAGGTTCAATGTGGTAGTGTGTTAAGCTACCAGCTTTCCCTAACAGAAGCAAACTCCAATGTTTTAACAAATTTTCCAGTCTTGCAAAGACCCAGAGCTGTTGGTACTGGAGTGGGATTGCAAATGCCCCTTTCTTATCAGCAGGACCGGTTTATTAGTCATCTGAAAGTCCCTAATCCATCTTTTATTGAACGAGAAACTAGAGGTCAAAGCAACAACCCTTTGTGGTTTGAAAGTAGAAGACTAAGGTTAACTATTAGTAATTTTGGACTTGTTTGCAACCAAAAACTTAACGTATCTCAAACAAAGTTTGTTCAAAAAAATTTGCTGTCACCAAAGTATCTTTCCAATGTGCCTGCTATAAGGTATGGTATTTCAAATGAGGCTAAAGCAGCAAATAAGTATGCTGAATACATGACAGGTATTGGACATGATGTTCAGGTCTTAGAGTGTGGTCTTGTCGTATCCAGCACAATGCCATGGTTGGCTGCTTCACCAGACAGAAAGGTGATAGATAAAATATTTGGTTTTGGTTTGGTAGAAATCCAATGCCCCCATTCATTAAGACACCTGACACCTGTGGGGGCATGTGCTGACCCAAGTTTTTATTGACAACTAGTTAATGGTTAACCTGAGCTTAAAAGGGATCACCCTTGTTACTATCAAGTACAAGGCCAGATGGGTTTGACAGGATTGAAGTGGTGTGATTTTGTAGTATTTTTTCAGAAAGGCTTTATTGTACAGCGAATAAAGTTTGATGAGCCATTGAGGAAGTCAATGATTGCTTAACTAACAAACTTTTATCAGCACCATGTAATACCAGAGGCCATGAAGGTTTAAGTCTTTAGTTCAGATTCTTGTTCAGCTTTCTCTTATTTTGAACTTTAGGGATTAGGTATGGCTTGTGTTCTCAGCATTCGAACACAAAGGGAAGGCTGCCAGTTTTCACAAACCACCTACAACTAAAACTAGGATACTTCAAGTCCTCATCCCTAAAATGAAGGGAGCAGACGACTGTATGCTTCTGCACCTAGAGAAATAGCAATATGTAAGAGATCAGAGAAGCAGTACGAATTGGACCTCAGACAAAAAAACTAGTTCCACACCTTAAAAGTTGAGTTTTCTTCCCGTCTAATACACTGCAGCCATGCTTGCTTTACATTTAAATTGCTTGGTATCTTATGGTAAGTCACATTTCTGTTGCGCTTGTTATCAAATATTACTCCGTAGGACTTGCAGAGAGGAACCGCACAATTGCGATTATTAGAGCCTAGGAGAAAGATGTGAAAGCACTAGTTAATGTTTATACGAAAAAAACTGGAATCAAACGATTGAGACTGGCCTGTCTGGGTCTCTCTTCCTGACATGGTGACATCACACGAGTCACAAATCAATGATGGCAGCTGAAATCTTTGCGAATGATGTCATTCATTAAAAATTCAAGATGGCGCCCAGACTTGTTAAAAGCGTGTATAGGTATGTGCCGCCCCAAAGTGTTTGGATTTTCAGCGGTTTGGTCTGAAGTAGGGTATGGGTATCAAGGGGACCCCTAGACTACGAACAGTTTCTGTCTTTTTCTTTAAAATTCAGTGTCAGACACTAAACAAGGTAAAGGCGTTCAAGAATCGAGTATAACTTTCAGAAGCCAGGTCTGAGAATGACGGGTGTGGGAAATTACATATTTTGGTCTGAAATAGGATCAGAAGTTGGAGAACTGGGCGGTACACCTCCACCAATAATTCTGCAGAATTCGCGGGTGTTCTGGAACCCAACCTACCTAGACGAGAATGGAGCCCTTCCTACTCAAGTAAATAACTGGTAGCTTATTTGAATAGTAAGGGTTCCATTCTTGTCTAAATAACGGCTCCTGACCTCGTCCAGGGGAGGAAATCCTCGTGGTGCAGATTGAAGGAGCCACCTTGGCGAAGGCGTTCAGTGGGTGAAGGCGTCACTTCCTTCGCGGAGGGTTTTGCTGGTGGGTGAGAAAAAAGATTTGGTTATTTTTATGCATGGATAGTATTTTTCAAACAATCGATCTTATATTTTACAAAATTTTACAGTAGACAGAATATTTACCTTAAGTTGAGGAACACGGGATCCATTTCTGTGTTTTCAAAGAAGAATCTTGTGTTCCCGGCAGTGGACATCTTGGGCACTATAATCGCCCTGAAGTGGCCTGTGAACAAGGGGGTCTTTATGCCCACTGTCCAACCTATGGAGTTTGACTGCTCCTCGAAACCCGTGATGTTCCATTGGAACGTCACCACTCTTCCTGGCATCATGGGTGGTGTCACCTGAAGTGTAATGGATGAAATGTCCATTTACACCCTCAGTTGTAGAAACTATGTGTGAAAATATTGCGGTTAAATAATTGGGGCAATCAAATATTTCTTTTGCTATTAGTGGAGCTCCATAAGGAAATGTGGTAATCTACCTATCCGAGAAAATTGGGTAATCACATGACCGTCCAACGCACCACTGGGAAACCAATGTTTGCTCTCACTTTCTAGCTAGTTTGGTAGCCCAAGAGAAAACTAATTGCAAATAAATGTTGTGATCAATTGACAGCTGTCAAAACAGGAGATGGGCTGACCAGTATCATCTGACCATATCGCAGGCTCAAGTGTTGACCCATTGAGGTCAAGTACTTTTTTTACTTTTTTAAAGTTGTCCGCTGACAAATTACCAGTTGGAATGATCGCAGGCTCAAGTCTATTTTTCCAATGATTCATATGAAATATGTTGTGTTTATGTCACTATAGCCCCGCACTGTCAAGATTTTGATTTCAAACTGACCTCGGACACGAAAATTCAGACAGCCTTTTAAAAATACTCTAGCTAATGGCTTGATAGTCTTCCATACATGAAGACAGTCTTGCAGTCCTCCTGCTTTAGAGGAATTTGATTTGCAATAATAGTAGCAAGAGTTGTCTGACTTACCTCAGCTGGTGATCCTACTGGGTCTTGGTTGCCGGTTGCCGAGGTCCTGGGAATCCGCTGGGGCAGAGCATGGCCGCGGCCTTGACCTAAAAAATAATTAGAGGAGCCTCTTCCCCTGCCAGCACTCTGATTGAAGCAGCCACGACCACGTACACCCCTAGAGGCTGGGACTTTGTAACATTCCATGCGTCTCTTAGGAGTCACTTTATTGCTGAGTTTGTGACTTTGTTAACTCTTCCACTTCCTTGTTTAGGTCATCTCCAAACAAGAATGTTGACACAACTGTAGATGGGTTGCATAAAGGAGCATATTGCTTGTTCGGGTCAGGACAAATGAGATCTCTTCGTTTCAAATTAAGCTCCCTATTTGCTGACAACAGTAGGACTGCCATATGGGTCAAAACATTTCCCTGATCCCCATTTGCACTGTTACACAGCTGAAGTACAGCATTTGACAAGAGCAAGGACTGTGCCTTCTGGAAAGCTGAATCATTGTTTCTGGTAGAAATTGTTGCCAAATTTGTTTGTTTATCTTGGGTGCAACCAAATTAGTGCAGTTTTCAGGTCTAAGGTACTTGCTCTGTACCTTGGCCAACTTCTCTTTTGTGAGCTTCTCTGCCAAATTTGCATCTATGGCAGGTGAAGTTTTCTCTAGAATGCTAAATTCATCGAGTGATTTAAAGGAATCGCAGTCCAAGCCTTCAGCATGGTCTGAGGTTTTTGGCTTGATAAAATCGTTTATTTTGGTTGCAACAGCTGTATCCAAAAACTCAGTGCTCACTTCACCGCCCTCAGGGCCGGTCTCATAATCTTCAAAATTGGCATAAACCTTCTCGATAGAGTCTTGTACGTGGGCCACAATATCTCTTTTGGCATCACCTTGAGGTCCGCAGGCAAAGAACCTCCAGAATTTGCAATTTTCTGAGATTCTTCAGTCATTGTCTGAAGAAATTAGGATGGATAAAGAAAGTGTCAAGCTTTTTGCACTACAAAATAGCGGTGGTATCAAAAAAAATCGGCTACATAGCTAGTCACAAACTCGTTTAGAGCCATAAAGATACGAGGAAAGGGTGTAATTGCGTTACACCACTATTGTTTAAACTCTGGACATGTCCAGGGGTCTTCTCATTAAGTTATAATTCAGCACAAGAGCTGAGTCCACCTGTGACGCCACAGAGCACAAAAAGGGAAAAAATCAAGACAATAACAGCTGGAAAATGTAATGTGGAGCACGTCTACTGTAAAAGAAAAATAAACGAAAAAGTAACTGATAACTTACCGTGATAAGCAGCTGCCAAAGGCGGAGAAGTATCGGAGAAAAATAAACGTGACTAATCCCACGGCGAACGATACCTGCACTGACCTGCGGCTGTGCGTGCGCATCTCATGGTAACTTGAATGTACATAATGATTTGGTAGAATCTTCTGGTTTTTCTAAAAGAAGAAGTGGATTGAGAGGTGATGACCTCTTTGTCAAGTGAACTAAAAAACGTAGGCCCTTGAAAAAAGGGTGAGAACTTGTGTTTGTACGTCAATATGGTAGACGGTAGGCCTGGGAATTTCTTGTGTTGTAAGAGTGGAATTGATTGCTGCGGGAGAAATTGTCATTAACCCTTGGAGGTAAGAATGAATTTTTGCAGTACATAAATTGGCCCAGTTGAACCAGAAGGATATCATTAAATTTTAGTATACCGAGGTCCTTAAAGATGGGGTCTGTATGAGCATTGAAATGTGATTTACTAATATTTCTGATGATGTGCTTTTGTAGGATAACAAGGCGGCAGAGATTGATGGAATTCATTGACAGTAGCATCCCCAATCAAAGGCTGAATCCGATGTTCCTTGGAACGCAAGTTTGCATCATTGCAAAAGCACTTAGAACAGCGATGTTTAAGCGTTATGTAAATTCCATTATTATTATTATTATTATTATTATCATTGTTCGGTACCATGTAGAAATATTTTGTAGCAGCATTGCTTCTCTACAAAAGCGCATCAAGTATGCTCCTATTGTTACACATTTTCTGGCAATCTGGCACAACTACGTACAATTTGTAATATTCAAATAAGTATAGATAATCAAAATATTGTTAAAGTAAAGGAGACAAATTTTCTAAGAGTAATTTTGGATGCAAACATAAATTGGAAGTCAGAAATATCACGCATTGCAAATAAAGTTGTGAAGTCAATCAGTATATTATCTAGCTGCAGCTTCTTTCTTCCTAAATTGTCTCTACGTATGCTCTACTATTCCTTAATTTGTCCTTAATATAGTCTGGGCTTCGACCTATAAAACCAGTCTCTCACCTTCAGAAAAGAGAGCTTTTGTACAGATCTCCAGTTCTGGCGATCATGACAGTTGATGTCACAAGCCCCAAGACCATGCTCCATTGGAGAAAAGACATGGTATGCACGTTTGATATGATTCATGTGAACCATATAGTCCCCAAGGATCAGAGCTCTTGTGGCGTGGTCTAACGGATTCAGCATCTTCTTATGGTTATGAATGTAATCTAGATCTCAAAGGTCCCTGATGATATACTGGCCCCTTCTGTTTCCTCCTTGCGACAAGTAAACACAAACCTTAGGTCAGCAGGAACCCACCAGAATCTGTCTTCTGTGGCCTCAGTTCCAGCAAGCTGAAGCATGATCTTCCTTCTTCTCGAATCATAGTTCAGAGAGTCACTGTACTTCCTGCCATTGCGTGTAAATGAACCTCGTGTCGAACTTTTTGCAGGCGGGCATACACAAGATGGCTACACATGGAAGGTTTGGATGGATTTAATAGTACTGTATTAGTGTAGGAGCCTATCTTACACTCCTTGAAAGCTGATATTATGGCATTATGCCCTTCTTCTCCATCGCCAACTTTAAAAGTAAAATGGTCCAGGCATTGATGGTTTTCACCAGTTAGTCTGTAAAAGCCTAGAAGCTTGTCGGTAGCCTGGTCATATGTCACAAGGGCAATGATCGCAGTCTCGTCTTCTGCTGCCAACATAGGAATTGAAGATCGGTTTAGCTTTTTCATTGCCTCTATATAAATATCACTGTACTTTCGGAAGTTCCTAGCTTGAATTCCTCCCTCTAATTCTACTTTGTGCTGATTGTGTCATTTGTAAACGGAATGGACTTCTGGCACACAGGTATTCATCGTAACAAATGTTGCTAGCTTGGTCCCCCCCAAAGCATGATGACCTCCAAGAAAAGTATCAGTGGTGCTTTGTACCACTTTACGTTTTTATGAACATGAAAATTCTGTGACACAGACTCTTAAATACCCATCAAAGTTTGTTTGTCATCCAGCAAACCTTTATCTCATGCACTTTGAAACTTGTAACAGATAGACCCACGCCTCGCATACTCCACAAGTTTCTCTTACATATTTCGCACTCTTAGATGCAAGTGCAGGTTTTTTGATTTAGAGAAAAACAACCTGGATAAATGTTGAGCTATTCTTACCTTTAACTCCTCTAACTTGTCCAACATCTCCGATGATGTCAGATAGCCATTGCAGATTTTCTCAGTTTCTTTTCCCATTCGAGTCACAAGCCTTACTTCTTGGTAACAAGTGCTTCTTGAATGAATGTAAATTTGGAATCAACCAGCAGGAAAAACACATTTCATTAGAAAAAGTTTAAACATCAGCTAATCTTGATCAAGAGACGCTTCCAAATGGTCCTTTTATTGTCCCTTCTGAATCTTCTCCAGGCTTCATGAAACTGAAGTGAGGCTGCGGATGCCAGGTAATTTTGCCGTCGTCCTTGTCAGGGTTTAAGTCGTTAACCACTAGTTTAGGGTCAACAGAAACTGTGTCATTATTTATGCTGTATACATACTTGTTCAGACAGAATCCTTGACATCGTTGCTTTACAGGAACATTGGAAGCAGCAGATCATTTTGTTGCATCCGTTAAATTGGATGATATCTTTGTGACAGGCACGTAAAAAGCAATAGCTTGAGCAGAAATGGCACCTTTCCAAGCATTTTGCAGATTGCTGGAACCTTTCATGTGCTGACCCAAATTTCCCATGATGTTCCGACTGAGTAAAAAAGTGTCAACTTTGCTTGCCAGACAGAAATCACTAGATTTGTTAAGAATGGAGACATTAGAGAATTTTGGATTTATCTGAGCATGCAATTCTGACAGCTCCACCAAAACATTGGATTCTCTTAAATGAGCAATGAAGGCACTGGTTTTGTGCACTTGTGTCGCCAAATGCTGTCGGACACAATATGTGGCTTTCTTGACACTGCGAAGAGCCATGTCTGTCTCACAAAGGCTGCAATGAGCAAAAACAATCTCATTTTTTTCTTATCACAGGTGGTTGGACCTAGTTTGAGCCATCTGTGTTTTCACGATCCCATCTACAATTTTCCGAAATTTTTGCAACCCTTTATCTTGGTCAGGCAAGTTGGCTCGTTTAGCATCAGACTTCTTTGACTCAACCTTTTTGTTGGAAGCGTCCTTCTAATTGTTGCAATCACTTGGCGATGAGCTGTGGATTTAAATGACTTCTTCATCTTAATCTTTGCTGTGACCATCATTGGGCAGGGTGGGTCTATTTCAATGTTTTGGGGCACAGTCGTGTCATTGCTTTGGTAAGGCTCACTGTATTCACGACTATACTCTCCCTTTAATGTCTGGTCACAAGTTATTTTTATCGTTTTACATCCTTGGTCGTGGTGGTGCAGAGCAACATGATTCATGGGCGGGTGGCTGCAGTACTCACAGAGAATACTGCCAACTGTTTCGCAATTCTTCGCAAGGACAAAAAGTACACTTTCCCTCTTCTGCTCTCCGTCATTGCCCATATGATGAATGCAAAGTGGTCTGGAACAAAATAAAGCAGTAGCATGTGTCCACTTAACAAGATGTTCAGCTGCTTAGAAACAAAGTTTTTTTTTCTGAATTTGCAATGAGCAAAAAAAGAAACAGCCATTGAAACTACTGCAAAAAAGTCAGGAAAAAATCACATTCGTCTTGTATAATAGAACCCTAGCATACAACATTTTTGTTGAATCTGCTGGAAATGAGGTACTGGTTGTAGGCTTGCAGTTGCCTGAGGGCGCTTTAAAAATTTAAACTTGCAAATATGTGATCTATTAATCACGTAATTGGGAAGGAAATCAATCAACATGTTGTGTGAGTAATGTGTTCTAATCTTTCTCAATCGCACGTGGCTGGGCTGCCTAGTTGATTTTATCCATCTAAAATAACGCACTGCCAGTCTGCAAAGACACAATGGCAGAAGAAAAAAACGGAAACATTAACCTTCATGTACAATGCATTTGTTACAAATGTAGGAGAAGAATTTGAGGCTTCTAGAAAACTGGGTCCCAAAGGCAAAGCATTCCGTGTTTGTAATAGCAGAGGACAACTTGGACATCTTCAAAGAGAGCTTGTTAATGGGCTTTGGCCTTTGAAAGATTCTATCCTTAAATGGTGAGTAAAACTAAACTAAAATCCAACATTGTTTTAAACTTTATCAAAAAAACTGATACTATATTGCTTTCTCGACATAATGATAATTTTTTTCTATGTCCCATGCTCATCACATGCTGATTAATTCATTTTCACATTTGTTTCACCGAGCTTAACATTTACCGTCTCTCATTCTTTCACTACACAGTGCAAAATCAACTTTGTTGATCCTTGCAGTAT